>SJYV01000264.1:0-67882 GCA_006410875.1 Neotragus pygmaeus | reverse complement strand
CTGTGAGCGGAGATGGCGGCGGCGGCGGCGGCGGCGGGGGCGGCGGCGGCGGAGGAAGGGATGGAGCCGCGGGCGCTGCAGTACGAGCAGACCCTGGTAAGTGAAGCCAGCGGAGCCCTGAGGAATGTGCTCCCGGACCGCTGCTCCCAGTTACCTGTGGAAGCGACGAGGTCCGGGGGGCCTAACCTAACCCCGTCCCGCCCTCAGACCTGGGGAGACTGAGCGCCTGAAGGGCTAAAAGGTGGAAAGCTGCACTCAGGTCTCTGGCTGAGGCTGGGGGCCTGCACAGGACAAGGGCTTCAGCTGCTTGTCCTAGTTGTCCTTCTCTCTACTCACCCTCAGCAACGTTTTCCTTGCTCCTCCCCACCACCACCTGGGGCCAGGGCTCATCACCCCACTACCCCTTCCCAGCACTACCCACATCCTTGAACATTCTCTCTCTCCACTGTATCTCTACTTTGTGCATGGCACGTGCTAGAAAGATGATCAGACCCAAACCCAGCCCTGGCCCTTACCGCTGGAGTGGCTGGCAACCCAGCATGGGTAGGAATCCTTCAGTTGATTCTTTGGGGGGAAAAAAGGTTACCTGCTACCCTGGGGAACAGGAGCTTTACAGGAGGATGGGTCAAGCAGAAATGGGTGTGGGAATTGGGACCTTTGTCTAGGCTGACTCTGGGTGTCCAGCCCCTACCCACCCCAGGGCCGGCCCTCAACATCATTAGAAGCAGGGGTCCTGGGGATCTGAGCTGACTCACAGCCGCCACTGTAACTTCAGTGTTTGAGAAACCTTTTGCCTCTGCTTGTGTCACTGGGGTGGGGGACCCAAACTCTAGGGAAGGGAGTGGGCCCTGTAGCTCGTTTTTATCAGTGTGGGCTGAAATTTGCCCAGAAGGAGGCTTGTCCAGGAGGAGGGGGCCTGGGCTGTATCTGAGGCAGGGAGGTGGCCAGTCATAAGAAGGAGTGACTGGATGAAACAGGATGACAGGGAGAGGTGGCAGGGTGGGGGTGGAGCAAGGGGAGAGGAGTAAGCCTTTGCACAGCCTGGGACGTGTCTGCCAGTCTGCATGGGCCAAGAATGGGGCATTGGTCAGGGTAGCCAGGCACCAGCCACGTCTCCTTCTCCTAGTCTCTATCTCCTCTCTGGAACAGAGTTCTCAGGGTCAGGCTCTCTCCTGGGCACTCCCTGCTCCAGCCTCTCCCCCTGGTCCTTCCGATCCCTTTGTCTTTCTCACACACTCACCTCCCCCTCCTATGCTGTTGCCTCTTATACTCTACTCGCTCTTCTCCTCCTCCCTTCTTCCCCTCTAGACTCCTTTCTCTTCTGTGCCCCTTCCCAGACTGCCCCCTGCCCCTTGCCCCGACCTTTCTCCACTCTGGTTCCCTCTCCTCCCTTTCCTGCTCTCTATCACTCTCTCTCTCTCTCTGTGTATCTCTATCTTTCCCTCCCTCCACTCCCCCCCAAGCCCCAACAGGAGCCCTTTGTGTCCCGAAGCTCTGCGGGTGGCAGCCGGAATCTACTCCTCCCCACCCCCCAAACACAAGCCCAGCTTGGCAGGTCTAGCCACTGCTCGGCCACTCTCCCATCCCATCACCCCAGCATCCACAATCACAGCCAAGCCATCACCTTCTGCTGTCCCCTAACCTACCACGGGTCTCAGCGCAGCTCCAGAGTGGGGCTGAGGTCACCAAGTACTCTCTACCCACCCAGAGAGACTTTCCACTCCCAGCTGGGCTGACAGGCTGGGGTGGGAGTGGAGAATGGGGACAAGGGGATTAGGGTGGCTGGGAGGGGTGCAGCTGAGTCGGTCACAGGCCAGAGGCCCAGCAGGAACGTGATAAGGATTGGGGCCCCGCCTGTTCCGAGGCCCAGCTCAGCTGCCCCCAGTTCCATGAGGCCCTTATTGTTACCCATGTGCCCTTGGCCATCCCCTATTCTCTGACCTTCCCTCCTCCCACTTGCACACTGCTTTAGGTTTTTCCATCTTTTCCTTCTCTAGGGCTTTCCCTCCCACTCCTCCTCTTTTGCTCCCCGCCCCCCCAGGCTTATGAGAAGAGGACCGATTATTCTGCCACCCCCAGAGCTGTGTCCCTGTACCTTGGCCGTCCCCATCACTCNATCCAAAAGGTTATCAAAACAAAGTACATCATTAAATATTTCCTTTATAGATTTCATTATATGGTTGTTTGTAGTTTCTCTCTCTTTTTATTATTTTTCATTTAGTGCTACATACGTCCTTGCAGACTTGTTTTAAGAAAATGATATGTGGGAAATGATTTAATTTTTTTCTATTGCTCTTCATTGTGGAAAAGAAAAGTGTTTCACTTTTTTACTTTTCTGTAAAAAGAGAGAGGTGGGAGCATCCAGGATGGAAACCAGATTTTTGTAACATAATGTTAGGAGTGATATTCCATCATTTATTTCATATTGCATTTGAACTAGTCTAGTATTGTCAGATAAAATACAGCATGCTGCTGCTCCTGCTTAGTCACATCAGTCGTGTCTGACTCTGTATAATCCTATGGACTTCAGCTCACCAGGCTCCTCTGCCCATGGGATTCTCTAGGCAAGAGTACTGGAGTGGGTTGCCGTGCCTGCTTCCAGGGGATTTTACTGACCCAGAGATGGAACTCAGGTCTCATGCATTTCAGGAAGATTCTTTACCTCTGAGCTACCAGGAAAGCCCCCCAAATACAGTATACCTAGATAAAGAATACTTTTCCAAGAATATTTAAACATTACATGTGGCAAGTATATACCAAAAAAAATATTTATCTGAAAGTTAAAATTAATTGGGCATCCTGAATTTTTGCTTGCAAATTCTGGCAAAGTGAAGTTAATAACATCTTGTGACTTTTATCAGGCTTCCAGGTGGCTCAATGATAAAGAATCCACCTGCAATGAAGGACATGTGTGTTCAGCCCCTGGGTTGGGAAGATCCCTTGGAGAAGAAAATGGCAATGCACTCCAGCATTCTTCCCTGGGAATCCCCAAGGATAGAGCAGCCTAGCAGGCTACAGTCCATAGGGTCACAAAAGATTGAGACATCACTTAGGGACTAAACAACAACAACGTGACTTCTGTCATATTCTATTTACTAGAAGCTAATCCCTAGTTTCAACTCACACTCAAAGGGGTAGAGAGTTATAGAAGAGCATGAAAATGAGTATGTTTGGTTCATTGGAGAACACCTTAGAGGCTGGAAACAATAGTAACTAAAGAAAGGTATTTAATTATATCCTTTAAGGTACTTTCTGAGTCTTTGTAGAGGCATTCCAGTATACTTTCCCTAAACTGTCTTATACATTAAGTCCCCTACATGCAAACGAGTTCTGTTCTGAGAGTGTGTTCATAAATCCACTTTGTTCAAAAGCCCAGCAAAGTTAGCCTAGATACTCAGCTTACATAATAAGCTACATAGTACAGTACTGTAATAGGTTTATAATACTTTTGCACACAAATAATACATAA
Source organism: Neotragus pygmaeus (assembly GCA_006410875.1). Classification (NCBI taxonomy): domain Eukaryota; kingdom Metazoa; phylum Chordata; class Mammalia; order Artiodactyla; family Bovidae; genus Neotragus; species Neotragus pygmaeus. The sequence continues at coordinate 64,413 of SJYV01000264.1, read as the reverse complement.
AAAACACCAAAATAAATAAAACATTCTAAATCTTATAGTACAATACCTTGAAACGTAGAGTAATACAGTACAACAGCTAGCATACAAGGTCTGGCATTGAGTGAACAGAGAACTATGTATTGGGAGAGGGCAGGAGGGAGAGGAGGGGGGGAGGTAGAATTGAAGGATCTTCAGTAATAAGAAATGTAGGGGAAGCTGAAATTTCACTCACACCTGATACACACATTCACATCTTTGAAAATTCTCAACTTGAAGGTTCATATGTAGGGGACTTACTGTACTTTCACCCAAGTGCCTCCATCTAAGAGGTTTATATTAGTCTGCTATGAATGCCATTAAAAAAGACCACAGTTTAGAAGGTTAAATAACAGACATTTATTTTCTCACAGTACAAGAGACTTGAAGTCCAAGATCAAGGTGCCGATGAGGTTGGCTTCTGGTGGATCTCCTTTTCCTAGCCTGTCAACAATCATTTTTTTTCCTGGGTTCTCACATGGACCTTCCACACACTTATGACTTCATTTAATCTTAATGGCTTCTCTAGAGACCCTATCTTGAAATATCAATATAACCTTTCTGGGGGATAAAAGTTTCAACATACGAATCTGACATGTACACAGCTCAGGTTATAACAAGATCTTTCACAACAATAGGACAAATCAGTGTGGCTCAGGTTGCAATGTCACAGCCCAACCCATATCACTAAAACCAGACAGTGTTTCCTCTCCTCATTCCCAGTGTGGAGGCTGCAATATAGAAAAGGTACCTTTAGCTCTCCTTTTGCCTCAAATCAAGCCTGAACAGAAATCACATGAAATATATTTTAACAGCTTTGCAAAATAAAGCATGTTTGTGGAGAATTCTCTCTGCATGCTTCACAAGGAATGCAATCATGTTTAAAGTCTGTTTATTTATATTATATGATGCATAATTTATGCAATGTGATAACCTAAAGGTATTTTTATGACATTTAATTTAGGCAATTTGATAGCCTAAAGGTTAATGTTGAAAGTCAGGCATGAAGAAAACTCCCAGCAATTTAGCACTCCCTTAGGAACTCTGTAATAAAGCCAGCATGCAAAACAGAAGTATAAAAGTGATATTGCTTGAGTAGGGAGTTAGAGCATTTGGGTTTACACCTAAGGGTGTTTAATATCATAAGCTTATTGGCAGGGATTGGGGTTCAGGAAGGTCTATCAACAGTGTTCTCTGTCACTCACTGCTGAATTTGAAATGAGGCACTTTTTTAAATCCCCTCCCCTTATTTAAATATACCAGACTAACATCTTTTTAGGCAAAGCCTCCTAGATTAATGCTTTCTCTTGGCTGAAACTCTAAATGGAACACTTACTATGAATGTTAACTGCATGCCTGGCATTTTATTCTGAAAGAAACTCAGGGTTTCATTCCCTCTGGCAATCTACAAAGAACTGGGGAAAATTCAGAAGGTGAATAAACATTTCCAGGAAAGAATACTGAATAATAAGTATAGGGGGTCTCATCTATTGGGTTTAGAGAGTGAGATCTCATGAGACTTTGAAAAATCATACAATTAAGTTGGTAAAAATTCTCTTTCAGGCTATAATTCCACACTTGAGATGACACATAGCCAGTCCATCATGATGTCATCTAACTCTCCAATCCTCCCTCCTTTTCCTTATGTATCAAAATTAACTATATTGTTAGTTTTTTTCTGAAAGTATCATACACTCTTTTTCACAGCCATGCCTTTGAAGATAACTTTCCATTGCTAGAAATGCACAGCTCCTTTTTAATTGGCTGACCCTGAATAAGCCTCTACAATTCAGCTAACTTGTCAATATCCCTAAAAGACATTTCTTGTTTGATGCTCCTCCATTTTCCTGGGTTAAAAGAACTATTTATTTTCCTTCCTCCCATAGAAATGTGTTCCTATTTATTTTTTTTAACATATATTATTGTGTTTGTGATTATTTGTTTCCTTGCTTATCCCTCACTTCAAAATAAAATGGTACATAATACATACCCCTTTGAACACAGGGTTGATTCTACTTGTGGTTGCATTCTTAACTGATAACTCCTAGTGCAGCGTGTGGTACATATAGATGCTTAACAATTTTCCTAATGAAATTATAAATAAAGAATTAAGCATTTTAAATTTCTAATTATTTGTAGGTGCAGTCAAAAATTGTCAAATCAGTTACATTAGTCATGGCAATAAATTATATCATGCAACTGTGTAGAAATATGTCAATCAGGACAATTGGTCTTAGCAGATTATTCTGGTCTTTAAAGCACTTATACTATACTTGAAAGTAGCCAACACATATTTAACTAAAATTATAACTAAAATATAGCAGTAGAGATTTACTGTTTTCCTAAATTGTATTAAGCACTGTGGTAAGCAGAAAATAAACTATTAATATATGTGACGTAGGCCTTATGCTTAAGAATTTAACATTCTAGTCTAGGATATAAATAAGATACAAAGAATTAAAATGTTCTTCAAGAAGTATAAACTTTATACTAAAGGATCAACTCTAATGATAAAGATAGAGCTCATTTTTCCTTGATTCCTCTAGCTTCAATCCTGATGATTTATTTGATCTGTAGTTCAATTTCTTTCTAGACAAAACATTTGCAGATATAATTGATCTGCTGTGTTCTCTTCCATACTTGGAAGAACACATTAAGGTTGTGTCAACCACAAACTGGAATTTGCTATGGTCACTTGCCATCTGCTTCAACAGGAGTTAAGTCATGTGCTGCTATAGCTGCTGACCTCCAACACCTCCTGAAGGAGTTCAGGGCAGAGAGCAGAAATGAGGCAGTCTATGTCATGAGGTCACAGGACTGAAGTGACTTAGAACATAGCACATGTGGCAGAACAGGTCTTCAGGTAGTTAGATATTCTCAGGAGCTAACTTTATGAGTTCAATTTTTCTGTCTATTTCTAGAAAAACACTAAGACCCTTCATGGTGATGACTATTTCTCATGACTAGCAGAAGCTTCCCCTTCAAAAAGGAGAAATGACTGAAAGGGATACACATGGAACTTTCAGGAGTGACAAAAATGTTCTATATTACAACTGAGGTGTTGAACACTTTTCATAGCTATTTGAGTATTAAACATAAGATCTGTTCGTTTTACCAAATCAATTTTACCTTTAAGGAAAAATAAACAAAGTTATGGCAGCAATATTTATATTGTAGAAATGACCATAAACGATGTAATTCAGATGTTTATCACAGTAAAATCAATAAACTGAAATATTCAACATATATTCCTATAAAACAAGAATCAATAAGTTATATCTCCAAACTCTAGGGATGAATGAATCTTTATAAGGGTGAATAAAAAAAGCCAGAAATAAAATAGAATATGTTATGGATATAATTTTATTAAGTAAAAAAAAATAATAAGGTGTGTTTTCTTTATGGAAATTTAATGAAGTGTGTATACTAATATTTTGAATAATTTTCTTATGCTAGTTATCCTTCAAAATCAGTTTACTTTGAAAAAAGAACAATAAATGTTTATTTTCTAATTTAAAGAGCAATGACATAGTAATAAATAAGGTCATGAAACTTAATTAACTTTACAAAAGCCAAGTAAAATTAACTGAAGAAACAGAAAATAGTGGNAGTTATCCTTCAAAATCAGTTTACTTTGAAAAAAGAACAATAAATGTTTATTTTCTAATTTAAAGAGCAATGACATAGTAATAAATAAGGTCATGAAACTTAATTAACTTTACAAAAGCCAAGTAAAATTAACTGAAGAAACAGAAAATAGTGGCTTACCATTTAAAAACATAATAATGGATGGTGGAGGAGTAGGTAGACAGGAAGTACATCTCTCTCTACGAATACATCAGGAATATACCTTCAGACACAGAAGTGCATGCAAAACACCAGTTGAGAGTGGACAGGAGTACCTGACCAGTGGAAAAGAATATATAGAACCATGCAAAACGTGGTAAGACGAGGGAACTAAGGGGAAAAACAGGAGTGTTGGTAGGACTGGACTTGCCCTCTGCAGGTGGGGGAACTAAAGCAGGGGTCTGATCCCCACATTGGGGCAATTATCTGAGTCAGAGGAGAAACAAACATTGCTGACAGTGAAACAGCTGATCTGTGGGAGCCTAAATCGAATGAAAATCAGACAGTCCTTGCTGCAGCTATACATACCCCAGATAGGGACGCAGGTCCCCTGGAAGGCACAGCATCTAGGAGCTGGGGTTCAGGGGTTGTGAAGCAATCCTAGGGCAAGGACTGCTGTTGATTGCAGAGAGACAGATTTAGGGGATGTGAGGGAAGAGATCGTGGTGGGAAATGCTGGCGGAGGAAAGCCATGCAGCCATTAAAGCAAGGTGATACTGCTGAGTCACACGCAGAGGGTGGAGCCATCACCATAGCCTCTCTCTTTCCACATGCCAGCATCAGCAGCTGAACAATAGAAAAGGTTGACCCATCAAATGCCTGAAACACTGAACTACAAGGACCCCACCCAGAGTGCTCCTTTAAGTGACTGATGCACCGATCTACAGAGTAGGACCCCAGCCAGGGAGGCCCCCTATGTACCTGAGGTGCGGAATGATGGAAAAGGATCCCTAAGTGCCTGAATGAGCAGAGCTCTGGAGAAAAACTGGCCAAAGAGGCCTTCTGACTCCCAGTTACAAGAGTTTCAAAAAAAGACCCTGATAGGAACATAACTCCTGCCACAGAGGCAGTCTATGTCCTACATACTTGGTGCTGCCAGGGTCCCCAGAGGACAAGCAGCTGTGCAACCTCATGTTCAACTCTCACTGGAGCAGAGCTGCCAGCTGGGAAACCCAAGTCTTCCAGGGAAGCCTCAGGAGTGAACCACAGTGGATGACCCACATGCAGAGGTGGAAATAGAATCACAGTTGAAACCCAGGGGCAGTGTGGTTAAGGAAGAAGACCCAAAACCTTCTCACCAGCTGTACAAGATGTAGATTAAATCCACATGATCAGCTAGGCAGATTCTGTGTCTGTGGAATATATAAATTGTCATTGAGAGCTCTCACAAAAGAAAACAGACTAGTTTTGATAGCTGTGGACATTGGAGGCAAGAACACACAGGAGTAGAACCAGATTAAAATCTGAGCTGCCTCCACAGCAGGTCCAGGTATCAGCACAGTGTAGGAGGGCATCCTAGGGTGGTGAGGTGGACTATAACTTTCAGCGAGGGAAAGGACTCTGACAGCAATACTTGGAAAAAAAATTATTCTTATGTTTTGACTTGTTATGTAGATTCTTTTGGATTTTTTTCTTTTTTTTTTCCTCTTTGCTGTAGTTATTGATTTTATTAACACTATGAAATCCAATTAAGCTTTTGAGCCTTTTTATTTTTCCTGTCACATTTTTTATTGTTGTTATAAACCTTTGCCTCTACATTGGGTTTTTTTAGTTCTGTGGAGTTTTCATTTTTTTCTTTCTTGTCTTTTTTTTAAAATTTTAATGTTTTAAACCTATTATTATTTTTTTCTACATGTATTCCTTTGTTTGCTTTCCCTACTATTCTTTTTCCCTTGAAGTTAATCTTTAATGTATACAAATCTTCTTTATCTAACTTTAAACTCTGCATATCTATTATTTCTTTTCTTTCTCTCCTTTCCTCTCATCATATTCATTAGTTTTCTTTTCATTTCTTTATTCCTCAATCGGTATCTTGCTTTAGTTTTGTTTTCCATTTTGTGCTTTAGTTAGTTTTGTCCTTATCTGCTAAACATAATTTTTGATTTCCTTTGTTTGCTGGATTAATCTATTGTACTTTATTTCTGTTGAATTCTTTTGATTTTGCCTATGAGTGTATATGTATATGTGTATATTCAGTCACAATTTTTATTGTCATAAACCTCTGCCTCTACATTCAGTTTCTGCAGTTCTGAGGAGCTTTTCTTTTCTTTTTATTTTTCCTTTTTTTTTTCTTTTCTCTTTTTTATTATTTTAATTTTTTAACTTATTATACATTTTCTACAGTTATTCCTTTGTTTGCCTTTCCTACTGTTCTTTTCCCTTGCAGTTAATCTTTAATGTATATAAATCTTCTTCATCTATCTCTATTTAACATTGCATATCTATTCTTTCTTTTCTTTTTTTTTCTTTCCTATCAACATATTTGTTAGTTTTGTTTTCATTTCTTTATTCCCCACTTGGCACCTTGCTTTAATTTTGTTTTCCAATTTGTGCTTTAGTTAGTCTTGTTCTTAACTGGTAAATATAATTTTTGATTTCTTTTGTTTGCCGGGTCAATCTACTGTACTTTATTTTTGTTGGACTGTTTTGATTTTGCTCATGGGTGTATATGTATATGTGTACATTCTATTATTTTAGTTATTCTCTGCCTGATTTCGTAACTGCCACTTGTCTGGTGTTCATCTTTGGTTTCTTATTTTTGGATAATGTTTTTAATCTCACCTAATGCCATAACAAACCACTTTTGGAACCTTTGTTCCTGACCGGAGATCATGCTCTGAGCCTTTGGAGTGGGAACACTGACTCCAAGACCCTAGACTACCAAAGAACTAACCCTAGAAAGTATCAAATAGTGAGAACTCACATAAACAAAACCACTTGAATACAAGACCCAGCATCACCAAATCACTAGTTGCATCCTGTGCAGGATGCCTCATCTAAACAACAAAGAAAAATACAAACCTAATCATCAGCAGACAGGATTATCACCTCACTCAGCCTTGCCCATCAGAGGAAAAACAAACAAACAAACCAAGAACTCAGCACTAATCTCACCCTATATGAATCTTACACAAACCACTGTACCAACATTAGAAGGGGAAAAACCAAAAGGAAGAAATGATTCAACCTTCTTCAAGGAAAGAATTTAATTATCTTTGAAACCTGGGGAAAGGAGACCTCAAACACAATAAGTTAAAAAGAAATTAATAAAAAGGAAGGAAATACTACACAAATGAAGTAACAAACTAGAAACACAAAAGTCCAAATGAATGAAGAGGAAATAGGCAAGCTACCTGAAAAGGGATTCAGAATAATGACAGTAAAGATGATCAAAAGCCTTGAAAACAGAAGGGGGAAAATACAAGAATCAATTAATAAGGACCTAGAAGAATCAAAGAATTACATGCAGAGACAAATGCCACAATTACTGAAATTAAAAATACTGTATAAAGAATTAGTTGCAGAATATCATAAGCAGAAGAATGAATCAGAGAGTTGGAAGACAAAATGGTGGAAATAACTTCTGAAGAGCAAATTAAAAAAAAAAAAAAAGAAAGAAAGAAAGAAAAAAGAAGAGAACTGAGGATAGTCTCAGAAACCTCTGGGACAATATCAAATGCACCAACATTTGAATTATAGGGGACCCAGAAGAAGAGAAAAAGAAAAACTTTGAAGAGATTATAAATGAAAATTTCTGCTACATGGAAAAGGAAATAGTCAAATAAAGTCCAAGAGGCACAAGAGTTTCATACAGGATAAACCCAAGGAGAAACATACCAAGACACACAGTAATCTAACTAGGAAAGACTAAACACAAAGAAAAACTATTAAAAGCAGGAAGGGAAAAGCAACAAGCAATATATAAGGGAAACCCCATACACTTAACAGCTGATCTTTCAGCAGAAACTCTGTGGGCCAGAGGGAATGACAGGATATATTTAAAGTACTTAAAGGGAAAAAACAAACAAACAAAACAAACTATAACCAAGATTACTGTACCCAGAGGGATCTCATTCAAAATTGATGGAGAAATAAAAAGCTTTTCAGACAAGCTGAAGTTAAGAGAATTCTACACCAGCAAATCAGCTTTATAAAAAATGTAAAGGACTTATATAGTCAAGAAATACAAGAGAAGAAAGATCTACAAAATTAACCTCCAATAATTAAGAAAATGTCAATAGGAACACATATAACAATAATTACTTTAAATGTAAATGGATTAAATGCTGCAACCAAAAGACTCAGACTGGCTGAATGGATACAAATGCAAGACCTATGTAGATCCTATCTACAAGAAACACACTTCAGACCTCAAGACACATATAGACTGAAAGTGAGAGGATAGAAAAATGTATTTCAGGCAAATGGGAAGCAAGAAAAAGCTCCAGTAGCAATCCTCATACCAGACAAAATAGATTTTAAGATAAAGATTTTTACAAGAAATTAGGAAGGACACTACATAATGATAAAGGGATCAAACCTAAAGGAAGACACAACAATTGTAAATATCTATGCACCTAACATAGGATCACTTCAATACATAAAACAAACACTAACAGACATAAAAGGAGAAATTGACAGTAGTACAATAATAGGAGGAGAGTTTAATACCACACTCACACCAATGGATGGATCATCAAAACAGAAAATGAATAAGAAAACACATCCTAAGTGATACATTAGATGAGATGGATCTCATTGATATTTTCAGGACATTCCATCCAAATGCAAAAGAATACACTTTCTTCTCAAGTGCACATGGAGCATTCTCCAAGATAGACTACATATTGGGTCACAAATCAAACCTCAGTGAATTTAAGAAAACTGAAATCATACCAAACATTTTCTCTGACCACACTGCTATGAGATTACCCAGAGGGATGGTACAGGGAGGGAGGAGGGAGGGGGTTCAACATTGAGAACACGTATATACCTGTGGTGGATACATGTTGATGTATGGCAAAACCAATACAATACTGTAAAGTAATTAATCTCCACTTAAATAAATTTATATTTTAAAAAAGGATAAAAAAATAAGATACACAAACATATGGAGATTAAACAACACATTTCTAATAACCAACAGGTTAATGAAGAAATTAAAAGAGAAATTAAAAAAAAATTTCTAGAAATAACTGATAATGAAAACACAATAGCTTGAAATCTATGGGATATAGCAAAAGCAGTATAAGCCGAAAGTTTATAGCAATACAATCCTACCTCAAGAAAAAAGAAAAACATTGAAAAGACAACCTAACTGTACACATAAAACAACTGAAAAAAAGAAGAAGAAGAACAAAAACAACAACAAAACTGGCAGAAGGAAGAAAATCATAAAGATCAGAGCAGAAATAAATGTAAAAGAAATGAAAGAAACAATAGTAAAAATAAATAAAACTAAAAGGTTGTTCTTTGAGAAGATAAACAAAATTGACAAACCTTTGCCCAGAAAGAGAAAGGAATCAAATCAACCAAATTAGAAATGAGAAAGGAGAGGTTACTACAGACAATACAGAAATGCAAAGGATTGTAAGGGACTGTTATGAACAACTATATGGCAATACAATGGATAACCTAGAAGAAATGGACAGATTCTTAGAAAAGTTCAATCTTCCAAGACTGAACTAGGAAGAAATAGAAATTATGAACAACCCAATTACAAACATTGCAATTGAAGCTGATCAAAAATCTCCCAAAAAACAAAAGCCCAGGACCAGGTGACTTCACAGGAGAATTCTTTAAAACATTTAGAGAAGAGTTAATGCCTATCTTTCTGAAATTCTTTCAAAAAAATTGCAGAGGAAAGAATACTTCCAAACTCAGTCTACGAGGCCACCATCACCCTGATACCAGAATCAGACAAAGACAACACACAAAAAGAAAATTACAGGCCAACATCACTAATAAACATAGATGCAAAAATCCTCAAAAATTTTAGCACAGAATTCAATAACACATCAAAAAGCTCATACATCATGATCAAGTTGGGTTTATCCAGGTATGCAACGATTCTTGAATATATGCAAATGAATCAGTGTGATACACCTCATTAAAAAATTCAGAGATTAAAAACCATATGATCAATTTAATAGATGCAGAAAAAACCTTTGACAAAATTCGGCACCCATTTATGATTAAAACTCTTCAAAAAATGCACATAGAAAGAACCTACTTCAATATAGTAAAGGCCATATATGATAAGACTACAACAAAGTTTTTCTGGTTTATTGACTATGCCAAAGCCTTTGACTGTGTGGATCACAATAAACTGAAAAATTCTGAAAGAGATGGGAATACCAGACCACCTGACCTGTCTTTTGAGAAACCTGTATGCAGGTCAGGAAGCAACAGTTAGAACTGGACATGGAACAACAGACTGGTTCCAAATAGGGAAAGGAATCCATCAAGGCTATATACTGTCACCCTGCTTATTTAACTTATATGCAGAGTATATCACGAAAAATGCTGGCCTGGATGACACACAAACTGGAATCAAGATTACTAGGAGAAATATCAATAACCTTAGATATTGCAGATGACACCAGCCCTATGGCAGAAAGTGAAGAAATAAAGAGTCTCTTGATGAAAGTAAAAGTGGAGAGTGAAAAAGTTGACTTAATGCTCAACATTTGGAAAACAAAGATCGTGGCATCTGGTTCCATCACTTCATGGCAAATAGATGGGGAAACACTGGAAACAATGTCATACTTTATTTGGGGGGGGGCTCCAAAATCACCACAGATGGTGATTGCAGCCATGAAGTTAAAAGACATTTACTCCTTGGAAGAAAAGTTATGGCCAGCCTAGACAGCATTTTAAAACAGAGACATTACTTTACCAACAGAAGTCCATATAGTCAAAGCTGGTTTTTCCAGTAGTTGTGTATGGATGTGATAGTTGGACTCTAAATAAAGCTCAACACCAAAGAATTGATGCTTTTGAACTGTGGTGATGGAGAATACTCTTGAGAGTCCCTTGAACTGCAAAGAGATACAACCAGTTCATCCTAGAGGAGATCAGTCCTGGGTGTTCATTGGAAGGATGGATACTGAAGCTGAAACTCCAATACTTTGGCCATATGATGTGAAGAACTGACTCATTGGAAAATACCCTGGTGCTGGGAAAGATTGAAGGCAGGAGGAGAAGGGAACAACAAAGAATGAGATAGTTGGATAGCATCACCGACTCAATGGAGATGGGTTTGAGTAAACTCTGGGAATTGATGATGGACAGAGAGGCCTGGTGTGCTGTGTTCCATGGGTCATGAAGAGTTGGATATGACTGAGGGACTGAACTGAACTGATCTGAACAGCAAACTTTATTCTCAATGGTACAAAACTGAAAGCATTTCCCCCTAAGACCAGGAACAAGACAAGGGTGTCCACTTTCACCACTATTACTCAACATAGTTCTCTAAGTCCTAGCTACAGCAATCAGAGAAGAAAAACATAAATAAATAAATAAAAGGAATCCAGATCAGGAAAGAAGAAGCAAAGCTCTCACTGTTTGTAGATAATATGATGCTGTACACAGAAAATCCTAGAGATAATATCAGATACTTACTAGAGCTAATCAGTGAATTTAACAAAGTGATAGGATACAAAATTAACACACAGAAATCACTTGCATTTCTATATACTAACAATCAATAATCAGAAAGAGAAATTAAGAAATCAATTCCATTCACCCTCAGAACAAAAACAATTAAATATCTAGGAATAAACTTACCTAAGGAGACAAAATAACTGTATACAGAAAATTATAAGACACTAATGAAAAAATCAAAAAACGACATAGACAGATGGGAGATAATCCATGTTCCTGGGTAGGAAGAATCAATATTATGATAATGAATGTACTATCAAATATAATTTACAGATTCAATGTGATCCCTACCAAAGTACTAATGGCATTTTTCACAGAACTAGCACAAAATATTCTGCAATGTATATGGAAACACAAAAGACCCTGAAAATCCAAAGTAGTCTGGAGAAAGAATGGAGCTGGCAGAATCAACCTTCCTGACCTCAGATTATACTACAAAGCTATAGTAATCAAGACAGTATGGTACTGGCACAAAAACAGAAATATAAACCAAAAGAATAAGATAGAAAACCCAGAAATAAGTTTATGCACCTATCGGTACCTTATTTTTTACAAAGGAGGTGAGAATATACAATGGGGCAAAGAGATCCTCTTCAATAAATGGTGCTGGGAAAACTGGACAGCTACATGTAAAAGAATGAAATTAGAATACTTCCTAACACCAAGCACAAAGATAAATTCAAAATTAATTAAATACATAAATATAAGACCCCAAACTGTAAAACTCTTAGAGGAAAATATAAGCAGAACACTCTACATAAATCAAAACAAGATCCTTCATGACCCTCCTTCTAGAGTATTGAAAATACAGCAGNTCCTAACACCAAGCACAAAGATAAATTCAAAATTAATTAAATACATAAATATAAGACCCCAAACTGTAAAACTCTTAGAGGAAAATATAAGCAGAACACTCTACATAAATCAAAGCAAGATCCTTCATGACCCTCCTTCTAGAGTATTGAAAATACAGCAGAAATAAACAAATGGAACTTAATTAAGCTCAAAAGCTTTTACACAGCAAAGAAAACTATAAGCAAGGTGAAAAAAGAACCCTCAGAATGGGAGAAAATAATAGCAAATTAAACAATTGATAATGTATTAATTTCCAAAATATACAAGCAGCTCATACTACTCAATACCAAAAAACTAAACAACCTGATAAAAAAGTGAGAAAAAGACCTAAAAAGTCATTTATCCAAAGAAGATATACAGATGGCTAATAAACATACAAAAAGATGCACAACAACACTCATTATTAGAGAGATGTAAATCAAAATTACAATGAGATATCACTTCACACCGGTCAGAATGGCCATCGTCAAAAAGTCTACAAACAATAAATGCTGAAGAGGGTGTGGAGAAAAGGGGATGCTCTTGTACTGTTGGTGGGAATGTAAACTGATACAGCCACTATGGAAGACAGTATGAAGATTCCTTAAGAGAACTAGAAATAAAACCACTATATGGCCCAGCAACCTCACTCTAGGTCGTATACCCTGAGGAAACCAAAATTTAAAAAGACACATGTATCCCATTGTTCATTGCAGCACTATTTACAATAGCTAGAACATGGAAGCAACTTAGGTGTCCATCGACAGATGAATGGATAAAGAAGTTGTGGTACATACACAATAGAATGACTCAGCTATAAAAAGGAACACATTTGAATCAGTTCTAATGAGGTGTATGAATAGAACCTATTACACAAAGTGAAGTAAGTCAGAAAGAGAAAAACAAATATCATATTCAAAGGGGTATGTACGGAATCTAGAAAAATGGTACTGAATAATTTATTTACAGGGCAGTAATGGAGAAACAGACATAGAAAATAGAGTTATGGACATGGGGAGAGGTGAGGAGAGGATGAAATGTATAGAAAGAGTAACATGGAAACTTACATTATCATATGTAAAATAGATAAACAATGAGAATTTGCTGTATGTCTCAGGAAACCCAAACAGGGGCTCTGTATCAACTTAGAGGGGTGGGATGAGGATGGAAATGGGAGGGAGGGTCAAAAAGGAGGGAATATATGTATACCTATGGCTGAATCATGTTGAGGTTTGACAGAAAACAAAATTGTTTAAAGAAATTATCTTTTCAATAAATAATTTTTAAACATATTAATGTAAATCCTCATTACCATACTTAGAAGGAATATTTATGCAAATATCTCAATGGAGAAATAAAAATAATTCAGTAAGAATCAACACCCTGTCACAGTAAAAATGATCCTTATCTACATAGGAAGGGAAAAGAATAAGTTAAGTCTATTTAACTGCAAACTTTTGAATGTTCATTAAGAAAGTAAATAAGGAAAAACAATAGACATAAAAATGTAAATGAAGAAGCTTTAATACTTTGTGTGCAGATAATATCATTATTTACATTAAAAATATAATAGAATTTATAATACATTAAAACTAATCAAGGAGTTCATCAAGGTTGCTATATAAAATCCATGTAAAAAATTGCAAATAGAACTGCCTTATGACCCCCAATCCCACTGCTGGGCATACAAACCAAGGAAGCTAGAATCGGAAGAGACACGTGTACCCCAATGTTCATTGCAGCACTGTTTATAATAGCCAGGACACAGAAACAATCAAAAAATTTTTTAAAAAATAAAAATTAACATCATATTTATACAATGAAAATAAAATCTCATTTTAAAAAGATAAATTGTTCAAATTAGAAACAAAACTTTAGTACTTAAATCAAAAAGATAGAAACAAGATGTTCTTAGAGATGATGATACAACCTATTGAAAAAATAAAGTACCTTCATAAATGAAACAGTAAGGAATGTGTATGAATTGGAAGGCTGAGTGTAACAAATGTCAGTTAATCTACAAATCCAGTGGCATTCCTATTAAAATCTTAATAGCAATGATGAAGTGAAAATAAGAAATTGACCTTCTCATTCATATGAAAAATTAAAGGCTTAAGAATTGACATGATAAGTTTGAAGCTGAAGACTATTGATGATATATGCTATCTGGCATTTTAAACCTACAGTAATTAAAACAGTGCTGCATTTGATACAGGATAGATGGATCCACACATAAATGGGAGCTTGGTATATGATGGAACTATATATCAAATCAGCAACTTAAATTTTTATTCTTCAGTAGACTAAGCCCTGTAGATGGTGCTACATTCAGGAAAAGTAATAAAGTAAGATTTGTACTTGGTGAAGACACTGTCATTACTCTGCCCAAATCCCCTAAGATCTCTTTTATTATTTCTGTACATTTCTCCCGAGTCCCTGTGTACTTTTGTTTCTATGACTATACTAGGTGCACTCATCTTGGCCTCTGAAGCTGCATTGCCTTTTTCACCTCCTCCCCCAACTACTAAAATTATATCCCTGGCCTTTTATCCTTTGAGGCAAAAGCAAAAACAAAAACAAGTGTGCTTAAAATCGTACCTACTAAGAGGATTTCTCTTCACTACTGTCCTTCGTTTGTTGTTCAGTCATTAAGTTATATGACTCTTTGAGACTCCACAGATTGCAGCATGCCAGGCTTCTCTGCCCTTCACTATCTTCTGGAGTTTGCTCAAACTCATGTTCATTGTGTCAATAATGCCATCCAACAATCTTATCCTCCACCATCCCTTTCTCCTCCTGTCTTCAATCTTACCCAGCATCAGGGTCTTTCCAATGTGTCAGCTCTTCACATCAGATGACCAAAGTATTAGAGCTTCAGCTTCAGCACCAGTCCTTCCAGTGAGTATTCAGGGTTGATTTCCTCTAGGATTGCCTGGATTGATCTCCTTGCTGTCCAAGGGACTCATATGTTCTCTAACACCATAGTTGGAAAGCATCAACTCGTTGGTGCTCAGCCTTCTTTATGGTGCAACTCTCACCTCAGCACATGACTACTGGAAAAAAACAAAAAACAAAAAAACACAGCTGTGACTATATGAACCTTTGTCTTCTAGGGATGTCCAAGAAAGGGGCACCACTTTGGGGAGGTTTCTGCCTATCCTACAGTGTGTGTGTGCTAAATCACTTCACTGATGTCCAACTCTTTGCAACCCTATGGATTATAGTCCGCCAGTCTCTTTTGCCCATGGGATTCTCCAGGTAAGAATACTGGAGGAGCCATCTGCAAATAAAACAAAAGCTTTCTCTTTCTCTGTCACCAGATTATAGGAAACCCCTCATAAGTCCAAACTCTTCATGAGGGCAGGCTAGAGAGAGAAGACAAGGGGAAATTTTGCCAGTTCCCTGTAATTTTACAGGTATCTCAATGCTTGTTCAAGTTCTGTTGGAATACTTATGTGCATGCACATCTTAATAGTTTGGTGATTCATATAAGACCCTGTTCATGATGGGCAGCTCAGATAACATGATTACTTGGTGGTACATGTTTAAGTGTTCAGTCATACAAAGGCTTAGTAGAAATTCAAGAGCTTTTTGAGAAAAAGGAGAGTAGTTATCCACAGAGTATGCCAAGGCTTTACTTCAAAATCCTGCTGCAGAAAACTTTATCTGTATCTGCCATTGACATTTCAAATGCCATATGGCCATACAATCTGCTGGATGATATTACCCAAGTGGACATCATCTCTATCAGGTATCAAGTGGGCCACACTTAAAAGTAGCAGCTTTTTGTTTGTTTGTTTGTTTTTTGGTCTTGCAGTATGGGGGATCTTAGTTCTCTGTCCAGGGATGGAACCCATGTCTCCTGCAGTAGAAACGTAGAATCCTGGCAGATGGCTGCCAGGGAAGTTCCAGTATCAACTTTATTGAGTTACTTGGTAGATGGGCTGGAGTCTTATACTCAAATGAGAAATATGTTGCCTCTAAAACCTCAAGAGTTCCACTAGACATTATGCCTTGTTTGGCTTTCAGGAAGAGCCAGATGCAACAACTTAACCTTCACCTTGGAAGAAATACTGTGGCATGCCATATATTACTGGATTCTCAGAAGTTTCACTGAGGTGGAAGGCCCTTGAATTTTAGTGAATTTATTCCCCACTTTCTGAGAATCAAATATCTTATCACTATGTTTAGAAGTGTCATTGCCTTTTACTCATGAGGTCATTCAGCATAATACCAATGAGGTGACGGGGCAGAATTATGTCTTGTGGAAGGAAAAGGAAATCAAACTTTTGTGGACTGTGTTATTACTGAGGTCTCATGAGTTGATATACTGTAAGGTAAAAAGTTTGAGAGCTAAGGAGAAAAGATACTACTGAAAGAATTTTTTTTTTTTTTTAAGTTGCAGAACGTTAACATTTATACAGGGCAGGGAAAATAAGGTTTATTACTGAAGGGGAAGAGCATGAGATATTAAAGAAACAGAAGGAAACCTAAGAAAATGCTGCTTTATAAAATGTAGGAGTGTGAAAATATCAACAAAGAGGTATAAACAAGTACTTTGGTGTTTGAAGGGGGCTGTTAGTGGGAGAGTGGGGGATGGTGAGGTGTCTTGTGACCAGTAGAGGGTCTCAAAAAATTTGAGAGTTAATTGATGAAAACAAAAATAAAAACCCACAAAGTTTTTAACGCAAATAACCTAGATAGCATGTTAAAAAACAGAGACATTACTTTGCCAGCAAAGGTTCATCTAGTCAAGGCTATGGTTTTTCCATTAGTCATGTATGGATGTGATAGTTGGACTATAAAGAAAGCTGAGCGTAGAAGAATTGATGCTGTTAAACTGTGGTGATGGAGAAGACCTTTGAGAGTCCCTTGAATGGCAAGAGGATCCAACCAGTCTGTCCTAAAGGAGATAAGTCCTGAGTGTTGATTGGAAGGACTAGTGTTGAAGCTGAAACTCCAATACTTTGGCCACCTGATGCAAAGTACTGACTCATTTGAAAAGACACTGATGCTGGAAAAGATTAAAGGTGGGAGGAGAAGGGAATGATGGAGAATGAGATGGTTAAATGGCATCACCAACTCAATGGACATAAATATGGGTAAACTCCAGGAGCTGGTGATGGACAGGCAAGCCTGGGGTGCTGCAGTCCATTGGGGTCCAAAGAGTCGGACATGACTGAGAGGCTGAATTGAGCTGCACTGAATCTTGATTTTAATCTGCAAGACTCTCAGTCTCTGATTTTTCATAGCAGATTATTTTTCTACTGTTTCAAAGATTTTCTTTTACTATCTGTAGTTAGCCTTTTGAACCTTTCTGAAGGTACTAATTAATATTTTTAAGTTAGGGTTCGTGTTCTTATGCTCCATTTTCTTTTTCTGTCTTGTTTTGTTTATCTGTTCTGTTGTTTCAGTTATGATTTTCCATATCTGCATGTTTCTGTAGATGCTTTTGAACTGTGGTGTTAGAGAAGACACTTGAGAGTCCCTTGGACTGCAAGGAGATCCAACCAGTCCATTCTGAAGGAGATCAACCCTGGGATTTCTTTGGAAGGAATGATGCTAAAGCTGAAACTCCAGTACTTTGGCCACCTCATGCGAAGAGTTGACTCATTGGAAAAGACTCTGATGCTGGGAGGGATTGGGGACAGGAGGAGAAGGGGATGACTGAGGATGAGATGGCTGGATGGCATCATGGACTCGATGGACGTGAGTCTGAGTGAACTTCGGGAGATGATGATGAACAGGGAGGCCTGGCGTGCTGCGATTCATGGGGTCGCAAAGAGTCAGAAACGACTGAGCAACTGAACTGATGATAAAAAATAAATATGTTTTTAATAGTTTGGAACATAATGTTTTATATTAAAAAACATAAGTATGATTTTTATCTCCTTCATTAGAAAAATTACTCTGAAAACATTTCAATAATATTAGCTAAGGAATATTTTAGTTACCCAAAATCTGTGGAAGCAGCTCTTTGCAGGAAATAACCCTCAGCAGGAAGCTCCTTTTCTTGTCACTTTAAGCAAAGATACACTGTAACTCACTTAGATCAGGCCCCCTCCTGGATTACTCATCTCTAGCCCTAGCACACCTTTTAAATCTTTTAATCACACAATACTTTGCCTAACCTATTGGTTATTTCTATAGATCAAAGGAGGAAAAATGAAAAAAAAAAATTAACAAATGATCAGATATCTTCCCTAGCTTTCCCTTCAGAATAAACTGTGCACAGAGAATAAGATAGGATCTAAAGAAAGATAACAAGAAGTCAACAAACTTGCATGCAGTGGGAAATGGTGATGACTCTGACTCCTTATCTTAATGATTAACTAAAGTGACATGTCTTTTTCCCTTTAAAAATTTTTAATGGCTGAGTAGAGTCTTTGGAGATGGTTTTTGGGGGACACCAAGTCCACCAGCTCCTCAGATTAGCAGCATTATGATTAAAAGCAGCTTTTCTTTTTCTCCAGTATTGATTTTCGAGCAGTGAGCAGCCAGCCCCGTGTTCTGCAACAACTGGAATCTTAAGCTAAAGGGAGAAATAGAATTGTTTTGGCTCACACATCAACTGAAAACAAAACAAAAAATCTTAACTCCTTTAAAAATATCAGTGACTCAAGAGCAATCCTAATTTTTACCTTTGCTTTCTCTCAAATAATTATTATTTCAAATAATCATTTCTCAATGTTTATTACAGGAATTTCCTTTGTTTCCCTGCTTCAGTCATTCTCCTCTGTTTTCCCTTTACAAATCAAATTAATCTCACTGTTAGGCCCTGAAGCATGTGGCTCCTCTGTTTTTATTTCACAAAGCCCAGTCTTAACTGGGGCTAGAATGAACTATTAAGCATTGTATAAGTTAAAAATGTGTTTTTGTCCCAAATCCCCAAAGCAATCTTTGTCCATATGTAGTCAGATTAAGTAACTGTTAATTCTTTCCACTTTAAAATGTTTCTTTGGATCGTACCCCACAGAGAACCACCTGCATTAATTATTAATNAAAAAAAAAATTAACAAATGATCAGATATCTTCCCTAGCTTTCCCTTCAGAATAAACTGTGCACAGAGAATAAGATAGGATCTAAAGAAAGATAACAAGAAGTCAACAAACTTGCATGCAGTGGGAAATGGTGATGACTCTGACTCCTTATCTTAATGATTAACTAAAGTGACATGTCTTTTTCCCTTTAAAAATTTTTAATGGCTGAGTAGAGTCTTTGGAGATGGTTTTTGGGGGACACCAAGTCCACCAGCTCCTCAGATTAGCAGCATTATGATTAAAAGCAGCTTTTCTTTTTCTCCAGTATTGATTTTCGAGCAGTGAGCAGCCAGCCCCGTGTTCTGCAACAACTGGAATCTTAAGCTAAAGGGAGAAATAGAATTGTTTTGGCTCACACATCAACTGAAAACAAAACAAAAAATCTTAACTCCTTTAAAAATATCAGTGACTCAAGAGCAATCCTAATTTTTACCTTTGCTTTCTCTCAAATAATTATTATTTCAAATAATCATTTCTCAATGTTTATTACAGNCAACTGAAAACAAAACAAAAAATCTTAACTCCTTTAAAAATATCAGTGACTCAAGAGCAATCCTAATTTTTACCTTTGCTTTCTCTCAAATAATTATTATTTCAAATAATCATTTCTCAATGTTTATTACAGGAATTTCCTTTGTTTCCCTGCTTCAGTCATTCTCCTCTGTTTTCCCTTTACAAATCAAATTAATCTCACTGTTAGGCCCTGAAGCATGTGGCTCCTCTGTTTTTATTTCACAAAGCCCAGTCTTAACTGGGGCTAGAATGAACTATTAAGCATTGTATAAGTTAAAAATGTGTTTTTGTCCCAAATCCCCAAAGCAATCTTTGTCCATATGTAGTCAGATTAAGTAACTGTTAATTCTTTCCACTTTAAAATGTTTCTTTGGATCGTACCCCACAGAGAACCACCTGCATTAATTATTAATAATCATTATTTGAAAAATAACATAAAATACTGGAGAAAGGCCTGTGGTCAAGTACTTTTAGTAATTTCTATAACCTTACAAATGCTAACATAGATTGTACAGGCAGGGGATGAATTGTTCACATAGGATTTTCAAAATTTATAAGGCAAGGAAAATAGTTTCATGTCTTTTCATCCTTTAGCAAATGGGGACAAGTAGTGGTCTTCAAATATTTTTGTTCTACTACTTCCTAGTTTTTTGATAGGTAATGTATTTCCTTTCACAAAGGAATTTTACACCTAAAATGTTTCAACTATAATTATTTGCAAAGAAAAATAAAATCCACACTGTAAAAGCTGACACTCAAAAATAAAAAGGTGTTATATTACTTTTTAAAAGTCATGTAATAGAGTCTGAATATCATAGTGATTTTCTACTTATACTTTTAAAATATACATGAATATACTTATCTTCATTAACTGTTAGAAGTTTTAAATATCTTGATGTCTTTGGATTTTTACTTCTCTTCTACTTTCCACACAGAATTTTATCCTAATATCATGTGTCATGCCTAAAACTCTTTTATCTTAATACATACAGAATGAATTCACTCACATTCTAAGAAAACTGAAATGATTCTTCATTGCCTAATGAAGGAAATATATATATTTAGTTTAAAATTAATAATTCTGGGATTGTCTTTCAATATTTCCATCTTGGTTCCATGATATTTTTATTTATTCCACACACTAGCTCAACTATAATTTTCAATGAGTGAATTTCCTTGTGTTTTTGTTACAATATCTGTCTATGAAAGCTGTTCCATTCTCCCCTGAAAGTCTAGACCCATTCTTTTACAATATTCATTTTATTTCTGATTGCTGAAATTCTGTCTGCTTTCAAAATTCCACCTCAGATACTTTCATATAGTCACAAAAACTTCCTTAGTCACACTGTAAAATTTGACTGTGAGGAGTCTCATGACACATTACATTCTTCTGCACTTTACCTACATATATTTGTGTCATATCAGTCCTACCTGGCAATTACGTTTTGTGAAGACATAGCACTTAGGCCAGTCAACTTTATATCAATCACAAGAGGAGTATCATTATTTTATGTAGTTAAATTAATAAGAATTTCTCAAGATATAGGAAAATAAGTTTTTGACCTTGAGTCCTTAACAGAGGAGGAATATTTTATCAATGAGATGTTGCCACAATAATGCTAACTTTAAATAACAACTAAGTATCCCAAAATTATCGCAACCTATATTTATTTTTCTCCCTCCTCAGTGTGTGCATTAGTTGGGGTTAAATAATCTAGGCTTGATCCAGAATCTTGGCTCCAGACTGCACATCAGATTTTTATGTGCTTAATGTGTCTTACTTGAGATTTGGGCTGAAAAGCAAGCAGTAATCCAGGGTATGTCTTCTTGTGTTGACGACAGAGCATGAGAGGGCAAACAGAGCCACACAAGCACATCCCAAGATTCTGCTTGTGTTAAGTCTTGCTAATGCCCTATTGAACAAATTAAGTTACCTGGACTCATAAAGTAAAGGTACTGAGGAATAATACCACCACTTGGCAAGGCTGTGAAAGTATAACGTTACAATGGAGTAATGATTTTGGACCAATAACTCAATCTATCATGGGCATGCCAATAATTGTCTGAGGAGAGATATAAGGAAGATAAAAAAAACAAAAATAACTTGAACTAGGAAAAAGCTCTTCATAGACAAGATGACTTTAGGATTGACTTTTTAGGGTGAGTGATTTGCTAGGTATTGTAGGGAGAAGAGCACATTGTAGGAACAAAGCTTACTATTCACAGGCACAGAATGGAGCATTGGGATGAGACACATGGAGAGATGCTTGGTCCTGAAGGCTGGGTGATGCAGTACTTGTAGGAAGGGCTGGAACCAGAGATACACCTTATTTATTGTGAATTTAATAGGCACCTCCTTCTTTGACAAGACATTTGACATTTATTTTGTAGATAATAGACTAACAGAATGTATTTAACGTCACTGTTAATGTTTTAAGAATATTATATTGTTGAGCTATATTATTTACTTTATAAATAGTTAGTCCCTCCTTCCCTCCCTCTCTGCCTCCTTCTCTCCCTTTCTTCCATCTCCCCTCCCTTCTTCCTTTCCTTCCACTTGAAAAGGCAATTTCCCTAAAATAATGGTGATGCTTCTTTAAGAGATAAGAAGATGTAGTGGAGTGAAAAATTATTTAGATAGAAATTGAAGCAAATTGTAAGATGTAGGAAAGAAAACAGATGCTTGCTGAAGCCATAGAGGCAGACTTGGCTCAACACGTCACATCGAGTCTGGCAGTTTATTTGCCTTTGGAACTACTCCAGTCTGGGCTAGCATGAGCATGATGGAGCCCATATTCACGTAGCAGGGCTGTTTGAGTGATTCTGCTACAGTGGGACTCACAGGGCTGCAGCACCAGGCTTGTGGAAATAGAATAGCAAAGGCTACTGGCTTCAGCTCAATCCTCTACTGCCACCTGTGTGCTGGCAGTGGCCAACACACAGTCTAGGAAAGAACAGCAAGCTCTTCCCTTCCTAGATGCAAGGTCTAGGACTGCACTTGAGGAATAAGAGGGAGGGAGAGGGGCCGTAGATGAGACTGGATACCAGAGTCTTAGGGAACAAGACTCATTATCTCCTCATATTACAAAACTTTCCTTTGTAAACAAATTGAGGAAGTCTTTGATCTAGTGTAAAGGGAAGGAGAGGTGTTACAGGTTGGTCCTGATTTATCCCCAGAAGGAAAACGTCCTGGAGTTTCGGATGAATTCACACTGTGAACAAACTTTGAGATTATTCAGATAGTTCCATCAGAACAGAAAGGACTGTTTTAGAAGTGAAAAGTGCAGGTTCTTCCCTGGCTCATTAACTCTAAATGTNGAAGGAAAACGTCCTGGAGTTTCGGATGAATTCACACTGTGAACAAACTTTGAGATTATTCAGATAGTTCCATCAGAACAGAAAGGACTGTTTTAGAAGTGAAAAGTGCAGGTTCTTCCCTGGCTCATTAACTCTAAATGTGTATCTATGCCATGTGCAGAATGGATAACAGAAAAGGATCACAGACAGCTTCAGTCATTTGGAAATATCAAGTAGCCTGGGCTCGGAAACTATAGGATAAAAATCAAAGTCCTTTAAAAAAAGTTTTGGTTTCTAAATTGAATTTATCTTTTGATAGATTAGCTTAACTTAACCCTATAAAACAAACATGTGTAATTATAACAACTGTTCTTGAAATTACTCTTTCAGGAAAGTTCCAGTTTCAAACTTTCTGTCTTGTTATCACGCATGTCAGATAATATGTTCTGATTTCAAAGTCAGAAGAATATGTTGGTTTTACTACATTAATAAATACAACTTTTGAAAAGAATATAGAACCTTTGTATCATGTAGACAAAACAAATGGTCTTGTGCTTATAGGGGTTCAAGAAATAAAGAACTTTGAGTCACAATTCATAACTACAGAATAGCCCATAATAAAATGTGGCATATACCCAGTCAATTAAAAAGGGTCCTAATATATATACTTGAGAATGATTTCTTATATGCTTATTTCATTTTTCTAGGTGTCGAGTAGCATTCCATCATTGGAGTAAAGGTTAAGAAAAGTGTTTCAAAGGGCTACTGACGGACAGTGTTGGTGCCTGAAAGTTCCCACTGGACCATGACAGTTTGACATGAGAAGGTAAGTCTGCCATATCATGATGACTTCTGCAGATTTGTGTATGGCCACCAGGTATACTTGGCCTTGTGCAATCATGCCCAAATTAAGACAATAGAAGTGAAAATAATGCAATAAATAGTTTTTATTTGTTTAATGGTAGCATTTACAGAATATGTGCTACAAATTCAATCAGTCTGGACTAGAGTACAGACTCTGTTAAATACCTACCATTAAATCTTTGACACTCAATTTCTTCATATCTAAAATAAGGCTAATATTAGTTGTTAAAACATAGAGTTTTGCCATAAGAACTAAACTGCCCCTTGCAAATGTCTTTTAGACCCTAAATAAATAATCAATTAATAAAAATATTTAATATGACATAAAATATTATACAAAAAACAAAAGATCCTAATGGAATTCTGGTACTATTTTCTAACAGAAGCAGAATAAGCATCCATAAAAAAAATCAGTGAGAATAAGACTAAGGTAACAAATATACTAGAAAAAATTTCATGAAGTTAGCAGGTTATCTTAACAATGCAGCTAATGCATTGGTGCCACATTACAAAGCATAATTTGTTACTTACAGTTTATGTAATAATGATGTAGTTCTTTACTTTTTCTGGGAATTGCTTTCTTTCTTTCTTTCTTTCTTTTTTTAAGTTGGAGTATACTTTATTTACAATATTGTGTTAGTTTCAGGTATACAGTAAAATGTTTCAGTTATATGTGTGTGTATATATACATATACATACATATATAAATAAATATATATCAGATTATTTCTCCTTATGTGTTATTACAAAATATTGAGTATAGTTCCCTGTGCTAGATAGAAAATCCTTATTGGTCATCTATTTTATATATAATAATGTGCATATGTGATTTACAGTGCTGGCTCAGAGGTTAAAGCATCTGTCTCTAATGTGGAAGACCCAGGTTGGATCCTTGGATCAGGAAGATCCCCTGGAGAAGGAAATGGTAACCCACTCCAGTATTCTTTCCTGGAGAATACCATGGACAGAGGAGCCTGTTGGGCTATAGTCCACGGGGTCGCAAAGAGTCCAACACGACTGAGTGACTTCACTTCACTTCAATGTATATATGTTGATCCCAAACTCCTAATGTATCCCCCTTTTCCTCTTTAGTAACCATAAGTATGTTATCTCTGTCTGCTAGTTTGTTTGCTTTGTAAGGAAGTTCATCTGTATCTTTTTTTTAAAGCTCCACATATATGTGATATTGATATTTGTCTTTATCTGGCTTACTTCACTTTGTATGTTAATCTCTAAATCCATCTATGTTGTTGCAAATGGCATTGTTTCATTCTTTTTTATAGCTGAGTAATATTTTATTGTGTATGTGTCACATCTTTATCCATTCATGTGTCAAGACAAGCTTCCACGTGTTGGCTATTATAAATAGTGCTGCAGTGAACAAATTTTGTAGAAGTATTATTTCATGAGTCAACAACTTGAAGTACTTTAAATGAGAAAAATATTACAAATCTAAATTTTCTCAAAAGAAAAAAGTAAGAAAACAGGAGACATCTTAATATCTATTTAGAAAGTAGGATTTCAGTTAGGCATTGAAATAAAAGCTTTCAATGGCAATAGAAAGAAAAGGAACTGGCAGTCCATAAGTTGTAGATCAGTAGTTCTCAGTCTTTGAATGTGTAAAAGTTTTTGACCCCAGAGGATTTTGGCAATGCTGGAGATTTTTTGTTCTCATAACTGGTGAGAAGTAGTAATTGACACTTCCTTGGTCAAGGCCATGGATGTTAATAAACATTCTGCAATGCAGAAAACAGCCCTCCCCAAAGCAAAATTATCCATATCCCAATGTTAATACTGGTGAGGTTGAGAAAACTTGCTACAGACAGATGAACCACTAGCATCAAAGACATAGAAGTTCATCCAGAAAATATTGGTGGATTACAAAAGCAAAAATGGGGACCAGAGACTTCTGTGTGCAGTGAGAAAAGAAATTGTCAAGGAGTGATAAATTTTGCTTGGCAATGAGAGACAATCATCATGAATATAATCGTGTGGGTATAATTTAGCAAATCACTCATGCAATTGTTTATAGTAGGCTAAACATAAAGATACAAAATAAATTTAAGTTGATTCATGGCATCTCTGTAGCATTTTGTCACGCACAGGGGGTCTCAAACAGTATTTTTCATCACCCCTATTTCCAGTAAGATTTCGTTATTCATTCAGAGTAGGACACATGAAGGGCTGAAGTTGTATATTGTCTTGGGTTAGACACAGTGGCATTGTTATTTGTTTTATCCAATGGAATGGGAGCACAGTGAGGTGTGCCTGCAGGTAAGTGCTGTTATACAATTTCTCATGCACTCTCTCTCTCTCTCTTTTTTTTTTTTTTTTTTTTNGCTTAGTGACTTAAAACTGCACAAATACATCATCTTATCGTTATGGGGTCAGCAGCTCTTAAAGGCAAAATATCTGCAGAGCTCCCTTTCTTGTGCAGGCTCTAGAAGAAAATCTATTTCTTTGCCTTTTCCAGTTTCCAGGGACTGCCTGCATTCCTTAGCTTAGGCCTTTCCTCTGCCTTCAAGATCAAATCTATGCATCCCTTTCCCTCTATGCTTCCCTCTCTGACAACGGCTTCTTTCTTATGTCTCCTATTCTGTCTCTAACCATTCTACCTTTCTCCTTAAGAATTCACGTGGTTGTATCCACCCCCTACAACTTCTGAGTCAATAAGTCTGAGATACCATCCGAGAACACGCATTTCCTACAAGTTCCCAGATGATACTGATGCTTCTGGTCCAGGAACCACACACTTTAAGAACTACATGCAGATTTAATGTATGCAGCTAGCATAGTATTGAGCACATAGTAAGGCCTCCATATATGGTACCTATCATTATTATCCTTATTAAGATAAAGAGTTGGGGAAGGAAGCAGGAAGAAGAGATACTATTTAAATTTGTCTTAAGTTTATTGAACTAAGAAATAGTTGGCTAAATATCTATGACTTTTGAATCATTAAAATTTTAATTAATAAAATCAATTAAAATTTAATTAATAAAATTAGTTTACCTATTTTAGCCTCCAATTAGAATAAATTAAGATTTTAAATTTTAAATATTAATTTAATTTTTAAATTAAGATAAAATTTACAAACAATAAAATTCACTCTTTAAAAAGTGAAA
This sequence comes from Neotragus pygmaeus, assembly GCA_006410875.1. Classification (NCBI taxonomy): domain Eukaryota; kingdom Metazoa; phylum Chordata; class Mammalia; order Artiodactyla; family Bovidae; genus Neotragus; species Neotragus pygmaeus. The sequence continues at coordinate 37,432 of SJYV01000264.1, read as the reverse complement.
AAAAATGTATCCTATTTTAGAGAAATAAAGCTTACAATCTTTTGTCTGATACAATGCAAATATCAAGTGGAAACACTGACATTCAGAGAAGTCTATAAAGGCTCTAAATCTTAGTCTTACAGTGAGCAGAGTGGTCGTTTCAGGCTTCTGTTATATCCAGAATCTCAAAGATATGACTCAATTCTACATCTTACCCAAGAATGTACATATAAATTTCTTTAATAAAAGAGTCATTGAGACGGAAAAACAGAACAGTTTCAAATGCAGGCTTTGTGTCCAATGGATGCTGATAAGGTGACTCAGACCTTACAGAATAGATCACCATATGCACAAAACAAGCCAAGGGGTAAATGACAGGTTATATCACTCCCAGCTTCATTTCCTAGCAAAAGATAAATCAAATGAAAAGCTTTTAAAGTGATAGTAAATGTCACAGGAAATACACAAAGCGAGACAAAGAACAGATATTCATATGTAGACCTGCTGCTCCATCATTTAAACAGAGATTTGTTACCAAATCAATATTAGAATGTACGTTTGTTTGCTCCCATACATTAGTATCAAGAAAAATAAAAAACCATAATACTTATTGTCTTCTGGAAGTTAAGTTGCCAATCCTGTCAATTGAATTTCAAGTTGGTTTAAAATGATTCAGAGGGTCAATCAAAGTGTTCTAGGAACATCCTTTGAAGAACTGGAAGTTTTCTTTGTAGGACAGTGAGTAGTCTTTGGAAAGACTTTCTGTTTTCTAAGACTATTCCCTGTTTTTCTAAGGTCCGTAAGTTCTTACCTATTAAAAACTCATAGACAGGAGAGCAGATAGTATACATTTGTATAAAAATGGGGTCACAGTATTTCTACTCTTTAGTTGCCTATTTATTCACATGATATCATGTTGTGAGCCTCTTTCAATATTAATCAATATGCTTCCTCACCATTTTTGAGCAGTTGCATAAAAGTAGAAAAAAAATGATAATTGGGAACTTTGTAGGTCTCTATGCCTTAAAATAATAAAACTGGCTTTGCTGAAAATATTCTTGAGATGAGCTAAGAATATTATTACTAATAACTTGAACCCTGCTTTAATGAAGAAAAGTCATTTATATCAGTTCTGTATAAACTAGAACCTCTGCACTCCTTCAGGTTATCTGAAAATTTATTCTCTTGACTAATTTAATTGTGTCCCTGATGCTTTATTTGCAGTTTTGCATCAAATCCCTTTTTTTTTTCATAGCATACAAAGAAGTCCAACCCTAATGGATAATCCTATGTGATTATCATAAGTACAGATTAATTGGGTGTGAATCAATGAACCACTTCAAAAAAGTATAGGAAAATGTTGAAGGGAGGGCCTTCTTCTTCCCTTCTAGAAATGTTTGAAGGGAGCCCAATAACTAGCACTCTTCTCCCCTCTGGACTTCTGAACAGTTGAGAAGTTCCCCCAAACACTCCCCTTCTCTAGAGAGAGGTGAGTGGCCAGAGATCAGCAGAGTTAGTCTGGCAAGAAGTGAGGCTCACGTTGATTTAGTGCTTTACCAATTTTATAGAACATCCATCTGAATCAAGAAAATGCTGATATGGCAATTCAACAGCCGTATACTGAACATCCTCTAAATGTCAGGCACAATGCCAAATTCTGGGGTTATCAAACTTAAGATTCTTTTAGTCCTCACCTTCAAAGATCTTGGTCTCTTGGGAAAAGCAAGCATGTTACAAAAATGTGAGTACCTTAGTTAAGATTCATTTAGTTGCTGGTTACAAAAACCTGCGTAAACTAGCTTCAGCAAAAGTTAAGCTTATTATAAAGCTTTGGGAATCTCACACATCCAAAGACGAATGTACCTGAGCGTTAGGGACAATGCTGAACTAGGTACTGAAGGACCATTAAGAATTTTCTTCCAGTGTATATCTGCACCCCTCTGTGCATTATTTTCTTTTCTCTCTTGACAGACCTATTTCTTTTACTAGTCACATTTGCATGGTGGTTTACCAACTTGTCTGGCCAACACAAAAGCCAATCTCTCTGTGTCTGTATTCAGAGAGAAGGATGTCTAACTGTGGTTTAGGTGCACTCCTGATCCAGTCACCTGTGGCCAGGGTCCCATTTTTACAGGCAGAATGGGTGCTGAGCAGAGAGTCCTATAAATGTCCATTATACTAAGAAATTAAAGGTGTGCTCTAAGTTAATGAAGAGGGAACCACTTTGTCTTTTTGTTCAAGGCACCGTGAAAGATGAGAAGATAAAATACACAACTAACTGTAATATGGGACAGACTACTGTGTAGTGTACAATATCACAGAAATAAAACATTCTCTACAAGCACATCAGAGAAGGAGATTAATCCCAATGAGAGGAAGGAGAAAGATTCTTGAGTTTGGTCTTCAAATGGGTCTTCTAACAAGAGGAGTTGTAGGAAGCTAGGCAGGTCATTCTTAGTAAAGATAAAAGGCTGAATATTGAGGTTGGAAATGGCCATGCCCTCCAGGAACAGCCAGGGGCATGTGGAGCAGACAGTGACACAAATGAGCCTGGAGGGGTGTTGTTGACTGGCTGGCAGCCCTGAATCCTGATGAAATTTCTAAACCCTCTCTCCCCAGACAGATTTTTCTTATTCCTGAAAGCAAAGTGCCGCCACTTCAGGGTCCTATGGAGAAAGAATACTGATATCAGACCAGGAGAAAAAAGCAGCAGCTCAAGATTACCTTTTTTAAAAGCTCACTGCCACTTTCAGGAGATGAAAAATGTGTATCTGCANTAAACCCTCTCTCCCCAGACAGATTTTTCTTATTCCTGAAAGCAAAGTGCCGCCACTTCAGGGTCCTATGGAGAAAGAATACTGATATCAGACCAGGAGAAAAAAGCAGCAGCTCAAGATTACCTTTTTTAAAAGCTCACTGCCACGTTCAGGAGATGAAAAATGTGTATCTGCAATTCACTGAAGGCAATGAGTAGTCTGTTCTTGAGTTACTGTGGCAACTGCTCAATTAAGTGAAAAAAAAGAAGAAACAAATGTACTCTAGCTGTGCTCGAGGTTAACATTCTTTTTCTACAAAGAAAGAAAGATGGTAGGTCATGTGTGTGGTGGGTTGTTTTCCCCAAGGCTTTCCTCAGACTCTGCACTTCTTCACTTTGCATTTCAAGCCTGTGTCCTGTCCTGCCCTCCCTGCCAAGCTGGATGCTAGGCCTGCTCTCATGCTTAGGAACATAAGCCCCAGACTTCATCTCAGCGTTTTCTGGGGTAATGTTTACTTACATTCAGCTTCTACCGAAAGCCACTTCGGTAGATTTCAGTTTTTAAGGTGGTGGAGTGGAGCCAGTAGGGGAAGAAAAGGTAAGAGTAGTGGGTGGGGTGGGTTCTAGCACTGGATTTGACCCCAGACTTATAACCTCCAACAAGAGATATGACTTTTCTGAAGACACAAAAAATAACTCCTGCCTTGATATATTATACTAAGAAATGAAGGCTATAATAGCACCCTGCTGCTGCTGCTGCTGCTGCTCATCACTTCAGTCATGTCCGACTGTGCAACCCTCTGGACTATAGCCCACCAGGCTCCTCTGTCCGTGGGATTCTCCCAGCAAGAGCAGTGGAGTGGATTGCCCTGCTCTTCTCAATAACACCTTCAGTTCAGTTCAANTGGGGGCAGGAGGAGAAGGGGACAACTGAGGATCAGATGGCTGAATGGCATCATGGACTTGATGGACGCGAGTCTGAGTGAACTCCGGGAGATGGTGATGAACAGGGAGGCCTGGCGTCCTGCAGTTCATGGGGTCGCAAAGAGTCGGACACGACTGAGCGACTGAACTGAACTGATGGTTTAGAGAAGAATATGCAAGCTTATGTCAGGGTTAACCAGTCTTTGTCAACTCACCTAACTAAACTGGTTTTGTATTCTGTTTTTAACTAGGTTAAAATCAGGAAATTGGGAGTACATACAGTTTAGTGTGTGTGTGCTTGCACACATCCATGGGACTCAGAGTAATAAAAGCATACACATTAAGAACAAGTCTTTATTGCACTATGTTTTATCAAAAATTTTTAAAGAATTTTAATAATGCTTCTATGAAGACCTAAAAGACCTTTTAGAACTAACACCTAAAAAGATATGATTTTCAATATGGGGGAATGGAATGAAAAATAGGAAGTCAAGAAACACCTGGAGTAACAGGCAAAGTTGGCCTTGGAGTACAAAATGAAGCAGGGCAAAGGCTAATAGAGTTTTGCCAGAGAATGAATTGGTCATAGCAAACACCCACTTCCAACAGCACAAGAGAAGACTCTACACATGGTCATGACCAGATAGTCAACACTGAAATCAGATTGATTCTATTCTTTGAAGCCAAAGATGGAGAAGCTTTATACAGTCAGCAAAAACAAGACCAGGAACTGACTGTGGCTCAGATCATGAACTCCTCAATGCCAAATTCAGACGTAAGTTGAAGAAAGTGGGAAAACCACTAGACTATTCAGCTATGACCTAAATCAAATCCCTTAGGATTATACAGTGGAAGTGAGAAATAGATTTAAGGGACTAGATCTGATAGACAGAGTGTTTCTGATTAACTATAGATGGAGGTTCATGATATTGTACAGGAGACAGGGATTAAGACCATCCTCCAGAAAAAGAAATGCAAAAAGGCAAAATGGGTGTCTGAGGAGACCTTACAAATAGCTGTGAAAAGAAGAGAAACAAAAAGCAAAGGAATAAAGGAAAGATAAACCCATTTGAATGCAGAGTTCCAAAAATAGCAAGGAAATATAAGCAAGCCTTCCTCATTGATCTATGCAAAGAAATAGAGGAAAACAATAGAATGAGAAAAGACTAGAGATCTCTTCAAGAAAATTAGAGATACCAAGGGAACATTTCATGCAAAGATAGGCTCAATGAAGGACAGGAATAGTATGGACCTAACAGATGCAGAAGATATTAAGAAGAGGTGGCAAGAATACACAGAAGAATTGCAAAAAAAAAAAAATCTTTACTACTCAGAGAATCACGATGGTGTCATCACTCATCTAGAGCCAGAAATCCTGGAGTGTGAATTCAAGTGGGCCTTAGGAAGCATCACTACAAACAAAGCTAGTAGAGATGATATAATCCCAGTTCAGCTATTTCAAATCTTAGATGATGCTGTGAAAGTGCTGCACTAAATATGTCAGCAAATTTAGAGAACTCAGAGGTGGTCACAAGACTGGAAAAAGTCAGTTTTCATTCCAATCCCAAAGAAAAGCAATACCAAAGAATGCTCAGACTATCACATAATTGCACTCATCTCACATGCTAGTAAAGTAATGCTCAAAATTCTCCAAGCCAGGCTTCAGCAGTACATGAACCGTGAACTTCCTGATGTTCAAGTTGGTTTTAGAAAAAGCAGAGGAACCAGAGATCGAATTGCCAGCATCTGCTGGATCATGGAAAAATTAAGAAATTTCCAGAAAAACATCTATTTCTGCTTTATTGATTATGCCAAAGTCTTTGATTGTGTGGATCACAATAAACTATGGAAAACTCTGACAGAGATGGGAATACCAGAACACCTGATCTGCCTTTTGTGAAATCTGTATGCATGTCAGGGAACAACAGTTAGAACTGGACATGGAACAACAGACTAGTTCAAAATAGGAAAAAAGAGTGCATCAAGTCTGTATATTGTCACCCTGCTTATTTAGCTTCTATGCAGATTACATCATGAGAAACACTGAGTTGGATGAAGCACAAGCTGGAATCAAGTTTTCTGGGAGAAATATCAATAACCTCAGATATGCAGATGACACCACCCTTATGGAAGAAAGTTAAGAAGAACTAAAAATCCTTGTAATGAAATTGAAAGAGGAGAATGAAAAAGTAGGCTTAAAGCTCAACATTCAGAAAACTAAGATCATGGCATCCAGTCCCATCACTTCCTGGCAAATAGGTGAGGAAACAGTGCAAAGAGTGGCTGACTTTATTTTGTTTTGAACTCCAAAATCACTGCAAATGGTGATTGCACCCATGAAATTAAAAGACGCTTACTCCTTGGAAGAAAAGTTATGACCAACCTAGACAGCATATTGGAGAAGGCAATGGCACCCACTCCAGTACTCTTGCTTGGAAAATCCCATGGACAGAGGAGTGCGGTAGGCTGCAGTCCATGGAGTCACACAGAGTCAGACATGACTGAAGTGACTTAGCAGCAGACAGCATATTAAAAAGCAGAGACATTACTTTGTCAATAAAGATACACCTAGTCAAAGCTATGGTTTTTCCAGTAGTCATGTATGGATATGAGAGTTGGACTATAAAAAAATCTGAGTACAGAAGAACTGATGATTTTGAACTGTGGTGTTGAAGAAGACTCTTGAGAGTCCCTTAAACTTCAAGAAGATCCAACCAGTCCATCCTAAAGGAGATCAGTCCTGGGTGTTTATTGGAAGGACTGATCTTGAAGCTGAAACTCCAATGTTTTGGCCACCTGATAGGAAGAGCTGACTCATTTGAAAAGACCCTGATGCTGGAAAAGATTGAAGGCATGACAAGAAGGGGACAACAGAGGATGAGATGGTTGGATGGCATCATCCACTCAATGGATACGAGTTTGAGTAAACTCTGGGAGCTGGTGATGGACGGAAGAGGCCTGACGTGCTACAGTCCATGGGGTCACATAGAGTTGGACATGACTGAGTGACTCAACTGAATACTTTTAGGGTGATAGATTATCTAGTTCAAAGCTCTCATTTTACAAGTGAGAAAACAGACTCAAATTGAATAAATAATAGTATTAGAGCCATACAGCCTATTCAAATCTGAATTCATTTAAAAATTTACCCAACGTTGATTGTTTTCCCTTCCTGGCCTTCAGTATTCCACCCTCAAAGCTTCTGTTACTGCTAAGAATGATGTTTACATGTAATGAAAAAACCTTCCATGTCCACCCTCGCCTGTAAATTCCAAATTATTTAACATAGTCTCCAAGGTTGTCTACTATCTTGTTTGTGGAACATCTTCAGCCATATTTCTCATTTTGCAGCAGTTCCACTTCCTTACATTTTTACTTTAAATAAAAATTGCTGAGCCTTGGTATTCTTGGCATTTTTAGTAAATTACTCTTTTTGTTTTGGGGAAAAAAGTCTTGCTCATTCATTGTTGGATGCTTATCAGCATTTGTGGCCTCTGCTTATTAGTTGCCAGTAGCCCCCCTGCACTCCAACCCACTTGTGACAATCAAAACTTTCTCCAGAGATTGCAATTGACTCTTAGGGTGATAAGTTACTGCCCTCCAGTTTAGAAACACTGATTTGAGACAGTAAATCACATATTGGGAGAATTTACAACTTTTAGAAACCCAAGAAGGTTGTCATCCAGGATTTTTTATTCATTCTGCTCCTGAAAGGGATAACTTTGACTGTTTTGTACTATTTGTAAAAAAAAAAAAAAAAAAAAGAGAGAGAGAGAGAGAAAGAAAAGAAAAGAAAAACCCTATTTCAAGATTTCAAAAATTCCATACTGTAATTTCTTTCAGTATCATGTTCTCATGTTTCCTTTTTTGAGGCAGTGGGTTAATTAGTGTGAATTTCTAACTTGGAATCCTTGAAGTTTGTTGAACTCATTAGTGAATGTGTGCATCTTATATCTAAACTGTAAACCAGTTGAGGAAAATACCACTCAGATTCATGTTTAATGTCTCATTCAGTGCTTTCCATGTATTCAATTTCAAAGCATTCTCTCTAACTGGGCAAGTCAGATAGTAAGTTAATAGATAAATAAATCAGTTAGTGGATAAATAAATGTTCCATGTAGCTAACCTGATTTGTATAAACTCAGATTCTGCTTAAACAAAATGTTCTTAACAAAATGTCAACTGAATTAGAACCTAATTGGTTATGTAAAAATCAATCTCGGAAATGACTCCCAAACCTAACTGAAAAAAAAAAAAATACAAACTCTGTCACCCTTTAAAAACATTCTCTTCTACTCTAACTCAGTCTGACACATCCCTGTGTTGTTGTTCAGTTGCCCAGTTGTAACTCTTTGTGACCCCAGGGACTAAAACATGGTAGGTGTCCCTGTATCTCACCACCTCCCAGGGTTTGCCCAAATTTATGTTTATTGCATCTCATTTTCTGACACCATCTTCTCCTTCTGCCCTCAGTCTTTCTCAGCATCAGGGACCTTTCCAATGAGTCATCTTTTTGTATCAGACGACCGAAATACTGGAGTTTCAGCTTCAGCATCAGTCCTTCCAGTGAATATTCAGAGTTGATATCCATTAAGATTGACTGTTTTGTTCTTTCTGTTGTCCAAGGAAGTCTCAGGAGTCTTCTCCAGCACCACAGTTTGAAGGCATCAATTCTTTGGCATTTTGCCTTCTTTATGGTACATCTCTCATAACAGAAACTGACCACTGGGAAGACCATAGCAGACAATACAGACCTTTTTTGGCAGAATAATGTCTCTGCTTTTCAACACACTGCCTAGGTTTGTCATCACTTTCCTGCCAAGAAGCAATTGTCTTCTGATTTCATAGCTGCGGTCACCATCCACAGTGATTTTGGAAGAGGAAATCTCTCACTACTTCCACTTTTTCCCTTCAATTTGCCATGAAGTAATGGAGCTGGATTCCATGATCTTAGGTTTTCTTTTCTTTCCTTGTCTTTTTTTTTTTTAGCCTTAAGCAGGTTGTTCACTCTTTTCCTTCACCCTCATGAAGAGGCTCTGTAGTTCCTTTTCATTTTCTGCCATTAGAGTGGTATCATCCATATATCTGAAGTTATTGATGTTCTCTCACCTATTTTGATTCCAGCTTGTAACTCATCTAGCCCAGCATTTCTCATGATGTGCTCGTGTACAGGTTAAACAAACAGAGTGACAGCAGGCAGCCCTGTCATATTCCTGTCTCAATCTTGAACCAATCAGTTGTTCCATACAAGTTCTAACAGTAGTTTCTTGACCCACATGCAGATTTGTCAGGAGACAGGTAAGATGGTCTGGTATTCCCATCTCAAAGCTCTCCCAAGAGCTTTCCACAATTTGTCATGATCCACACAGTCAAAGGTTTTAGCATAACTGATGAAAGAGAAATGTTTTTCTGAAATTCTCTTGTTTTCTCTATGATCCAGCAAATGTTGACAATTTGATCTCTGGTTCCTCTCTGTTTTCTAAACCCAGCTTGGACATCTGGAAGGTCTTGGTTTGCATAACACTGAAGCTTAACATGCAAGATTTTAAGCATGAGTTTACTAATATCAGAGATGAGTGCAATTATCTGATGGTTAGTATTTTCTTTGGTACTACCCTTCTTGGAAGTTGGGATAAGGATTGATCTTTTCAGTCCCTGTGGCTGCTGCTGGGTCTTCCAGATTTGCTGACATAATGAATGTAAAACGTTGATAGTATCCTCCTTAAGGATTTGAATCATTCTTCTTGAATTTCAACACATCCACTAGATTTATTAACAGCAGTGCTTCTTAAGGCCCATTTGACTTTGTATATAATCCCACAAAAAAGCCACTTCCTGGAGAAAGTTAGTAGATATATAAGTAGAGAAAATTGATTGGAGAAAGAAAATACAAGATAGAAATAAAAAGATGGGGAAAAGGAAGCTCAAGTAAGAAATGAGATAAAGTGAATGAAAAATAAATGTTTAGGAAGTAATAAGTTAGGTGAAACAGAGCCATAATTGTGGTAGGAGAAGAAATGAAGTAAAGGTATTTTTTAAAGTGTTTTTCTATCTTTATTCCATCTTTCCATGAAACCTTTTTTTTATTGTTGTTGTTTGAAGAGAAAAATCAAAGATTTATTTATTTCCAAATTGATTCAGTTTGGGGATTTTCTGAAAGCCAACATTACTTGAAACTCACTAGACAAATTAAGACAATCAAGAAAAAAATTTATACTGAGATACAAGAGGGAATCTATGCCATTGGACCACTAAGTAACACACACACACACACACACACACACACACACACACACACACACACACACATATCTATACATATAAATTATATTTGAATGAAACTATATTCTGAGTGTTACTGAGTGCTATTAGTGTTGCTCTTTTAGGATCCATTGTTCATTTAAATCATAGCAGGACATTTCTGAACATTGTATCCTTCATTCTTTAGATATGAGTTAGAATTAGCCAGTGACAGTAATTCACCTTACAGAAGGAAGGTTCCTCTTCAAGTTTTAAAAAGAGGCACCAGATTTATATCATTCTAAAGGCCAGATAAATTAAAGCCAGAAGTGCAATCTTCTCTGGCCAAAGGTTTTTTCCTACTAATTTACATAAATTGGTGCATCTGATATGCATTGTTTTAGTATCCTTATCCTTAAAAATGTTTTATCAGGGATATGAAAATGATCAACACATTGCACATTTACTCAGACTTTCACAATGATTATTGCTAGATGTATCCAGAAAAGTTGAAGACAGTTGAATTATTATTAGTCTGCAAGTTCTTTGAAAATAAATATTTAGTCTTTATTTTCAGTCTCTAAAGTTCTTATTTATCAAATGTTTCTTGAGGTTAATATATAATGTTTATTTTTTCAAAACAGTATTTGAATATTTTCAAGAACTCAACTACAGATATTAAGTTTAGACTTACAAAATCTTACTCATTCTACTGGCGTTTGACATCTTTAGAGAATATAGTTGAGTAAAGAGGTTTCTAGCCATTTGTGTTAGAGAAAATGTTGACAGTTCAAGTCATATTCATTTAATTTGCTTTAGAACCCTTAGGGAAATAATGAAGAGATTTCTATTTAGCCATTTCAGTGAAAACTTTGGTCTTCGAGGGTGGTTATCAGTATATCTGGTAACAAAAACTCCAGGAACTTAAAAGCCTCTGGGTAACATGACTCACAAGAAAAAAATCTACAGTATCCTACTAACAATTTAATTCTAATGAAACAGTGAAGTTCTTTGCCTAAAAGTCTCACTTTAAATTCACCATTTCAGAATTATTGCAGTGTATTAAGCTTTGTTTCCCTCTAATTGCCCAAGTCATGTGAAAAAAGCAGAGACTGGATTTTGAGTATCCTAGTCCTCCAGAGAATAGCCTTATTTGAACGGGGTGTAAATCAGAGTCCTGAAACATTTTTCTAAAATTATCCCCATAAAGCCAACCTCTGTGTCCATTGTAAGGATGTCCCTAAGGACATCTTTATGAAATTGCAGCATTCTTTGTCAGCAACCTTGAAAGAAATAGTCTGCTTCACCATCAAGAAGTTATTTATCCACTAAATAGTTAATTTCTGTTTAATTTTAGGATCCCAATGACAAGTATAATTTTAGGATCCCAATGACAAGTATAACTTGCCAAATTTTTAGGTTGGGTTCTGGAAAGATTAGAATAAAATCTGTGACCCACATATAGAAAGATCATCTGNAAAATAAAACCTATACATGAATGTCTATGGAAGCTTAATTAATAATACCAAACTCTGAAAGCCTCCAGATGTCTTTCAACCCATCAGTGTATAAACAATCTGTGATACAACCATACATTAAAAATGCTACTTAAGAATTCTTGATTTATACAGTAACTTGGTTGGCTGTTAAATGTTTTTTTTTTTTTTTTTCTGTGAATTGCAAGAAGATAAACTCCAAAAGATACATATTGTATAATTCTATACAATAAATCAAAACTAGAGGGAAACAAGCAAGTCTGTGGTTGGGAGGGCAGGGATTATCTGCAGGGAAGAGCTTGAGAGAAAGTGAGGTGAAAGAAATATTTAGTATGGAAAAATCTTAGTGGAGGAGCAGAATTTTCTTCATTTGTCTAAATCTTGTAAAACTGTCTAAAATAAAATTTGAAATTTATGCACTTTGTTTTAGTCAACCAAGATGTGAAGGTAATGTACTCTTCAAAAAAGTCAAAATTATGACAGGAAAGAACAGACTGATAAGTATCATAGATTGGAGAGGTTAAAGACACTTGAAGTCTAAATTAGATGTGGGATCCTGGATTCTGGAGCAGAAAAAGGACAAAAATGGAAAGCTGGTAAAATCCAAATAAAATTTATAGTTTAGTTGATAGGACTGTAACAAGTTTAATTTCATACCTTAGGTTAATTTCCTGTGATTGTGTATGATATCAACATACTGAATAATAGCTATATAAGATCTGTAAATCTGTCTAAATTTATTTCAAAAAATGGAAATTATTAAAAAGTATTACACCAGAGTTAAAGTATTATGTCTTCCTCAAATATATTTCTTCTATATTCACATTTTTAACCATATTGCATGCTGTGATAGGCTAATGAAGTCCCCTTTATATGTGTGTGTGCACATACACACACTCACACACATAACAGGTGGCTATGTTCAAGCCTTAGAACTGGTAAATTTGTTTCTTTATACATGAAAGATGATTTTGCAAATATAGGATCTTAAGATTGGGATATTATGCTGTATTATTCACACAAGCTCACATTTGTAATCATAAGGTTTCTTACAAATTAGGAGCAAGAGAGTCAAAATCAAGAAAAGATGAGAGAAGACCATGCAGGAGCAAAAATTTGCGGGAGCAAAAATTTGATGTTACAATCTTGAATTTGAAGATGAAGGAAGGGACCACCAGCCAAGAAATACAAGGAATGCAGCTGAAAAAGGGGGAAAAAAAAGTTTCTCGCCTAAAGAGCTTACAGGAAGCATTTCCCTGCAGGCACCTTGATTTAGTCCCAGTGAAACTGATTTTGAATTTCTGACTTCCGGAATTCTAAGAAAATAAATTTATGTTATTTTAAGCCACTGTTGAGTGGGTGGCAATTTGTTATTGCAGTAATAGGTAAATAATACATACTTTTTAGTCACTGTGTGTCTGTTTAGTAATGAAGTTAGATAAACACTGATAATTTAATTATATTTGAAACAATAGTAGAAAAATTGGTTTTTTTTAATTAATTTATTTTTTTACTTTGCAATATTGTACTGGTTTTGCCATACATTGACATGAATCTGCCATAGGTGTACATGTGCTCCCCATCCTGAACCTCCCTCCACGTCCCTCCCCATTCCATCCCTCTGGGTCATCCCAGTGCACCAGCCCCAGGCACCCTGTAGCATGCATCTAACCTGGACTGGCAATTCATTTCACATGTAATAATTTACATGTTTTAATGCCATTCTCCCATATCATCCTGCCCTCACTCTCTCCCACAGAGTCCAAAGAACTGTTCTATACATCTGTGTCTCTTTTGCTATTTGATCCCAATTATAATGCCATATGAACACAGTGAGATTTTTCTTTTTTGGAATGAAACATTTTATTAATTTTTATTTTATTTTGCAATATATTTTGATTTAGTGATACAATGTTGTGTTGGTTTCAGATGTACAGCAAAGTGATTCAGTTATACCTAAACATATATCCATTCTTTCTCAGATATGAATAGAATTCCCTGTGTTATACAGTAGTGTGTATATGTTCATCCCAACCTCCTAATTTATTCCTTCTCCCTACCTTTCTTCTTTAGTAAATATAAATTCGTTTTCTAAGTATGTGAGTCTCTTTCTGTTTTGTAAATAAGTTCATTTGTATGATTTTTTAGAGTCCACTTGTAAGTGGTATCATGTCATATTTCTCTTTTTCTATCTCACTTCCTCTATTTATTTGCATTGATCACTTAGGAAAGTTTTCTTATCTCTCAATATTCTTTGGAATTCTGCATTAGGGTGGATCTATCTTTCATTTTCTCCTTTGCGTTTTGCTTCTCTTCTTTTCTTAGGTTTTCATAAGGCCTCCTCAGATAACCATGTTGCCTTTTTGCATTTCTTTTTCTAGGGAATGGTTTTTATCACTGTCTGCTGTACAATATTATGAACCTCCATCAAAAGTTCTTCAGACACCTATCAGATCTAATCCTTTGAATCTATTTTTTACTTCCACTATATAATAGTTAAGGATGTAAGTCACACCTGAATGGTCAAAGGGTTTTCCCTACTTTGCTTAATTTAAGTCTGAATTTTGCAATATGGAGTTCATGATTTGAGCCACAGTCAGCTCCCAGTCTTGTTTTTGCTGACTGTATAGAACTTCTCCATCTTTGGTTGCAAAGAATATAATCAATCTGATTTCGGTATTTACCATCTGGTGATGTCCTTGTGTAGAGTCTTCTCGTGTTGTTGGAAGAGGGTCATTTCTATAATCAGTGTGTTCTCTTGGCAAAACTCTGGTAGCCTTCAAAACTCTGAAGCCTTGCTTCATTTTTTACACCAAAGCCAAACTCGACTGCTACCCTAGTTATCTCTTGACTTTCTACTTTTGCATTCCCTATGATGCATCCCCTACGATGAAAAGGACATCTTTTTTCGTGTTAATTCTAGAAGATCTTTTAGTTCCTCATAGAACCGTTCAACTTCTCAGGATTAGTGGTTAGGGCATATACTTGAATTATTGTGATATTGAATGGTTTGCCTTGAAAACAAACAGAGATCATTCTCTTGTTTTTGATATTGCACCCCAAAAAATAATATCATGGCATCCAGTCCCATCCGTTCAGTTCAGTTCAGTTCAGTCACTCAGATGTGTCTGACTCTTTGTGACCCCATGAATTGCAGCACACCAGGCCTCTCTGTCCAACACCAACTCCCAGAGTTCACTCAGATTCACGTCCATTGAGTTGGTGATACTATCAAGCCATCTCATCCTCTGTCGTCCTCTTTTCCTTTTGCCCCCAAGCCCTCCCAGCATCAGAGTCTTTTCCAATGAGTCAGCTCTTCACTTGAGGTGGCCAAAGTACTGGAGTTTCAGCTTTAGCATCATTCCTTCCAAAGAAATCCCACGACTGATCTCCTTAAAATGGACTAGTTGAATCTCCTTGAAGTCCAAGGGACTCTCAAGTGTCTTCTCCAACACCATAGTTCAAAAGCATCAATTCTTCAGCACTCAGCTTTCTTCACAGTCCAACTCTCACATCCATACCTGACTACTGGAAAAACCCATAGTCTTGACTAGACGGAACTTTGTTGCCAAAGTAATGTCTCTGCTTTTCAATATGCTATCTAGGTTGGTCATAACTTTTCTTCCAAGGAGCAAGTGTCTTTTCATTCCATGGTTGCAATCAACATCTGCAGTGATTTTGAAGCCCTCCCAAAAACAAAGTCTGACACTGTTACCACTGTTTCCCCATCTATTTCCCATGAAGTGATGAGACCAGATGCCATGGTCTTGGTTTTCTGAATGTTGAGCTTTAAGTCAACTTTTTCACTCTCCTCTTTCACTTTCATCAAGAGGCTCTTTAGTTCCTCTTCACTTTCTGCCATAAGGGTGGTGTCTTGTGCATATCTGAGATTATTGATATTTCTCCTGGAAATCTTGATTCCAACTTGTGCTTCTTCCAGCCCAGTGTTTCTCATAATGTACTCTGCATATAAGTTAAATAAGCAGAGTGACAATATACAGCCTTGATGTANGTCTTGTGCATATCTGAGATTATTGATATTTCTCCTGGAAATCTTGATTCCAACTTGTGCTTCTTCCAGCCCAGTGTTTCTCATAATGTACTCTGCATATAAGTTAAATAAGCAGAGTGACAATATACAGCCTTGATGTACTCCTTTTCCTATTTGGAGTCAGTTTGTTGTTCCATGTCCAGTTCTAACTGTTGCTTCCTGACCTGCATATAGGTTTCTCAAGAGGCAGGTCAGATGGTCTGGTATTCCCATCTCTTTCAGAATTTTCCACAGTTTATTGTGATCCACACAGTCAAAGGCTTTGGCATAGTCGATAAAACAGAAATAGATGCTTTTCTGGAACTCTCTTGCTTTTTGATGATCCAGCGGATTTTGGCAATTTGATCTCTGGTTCCTCTGCCTTTTCTAAAACCAGCTTGAACACCTGGAAGTTCACGGGTCACCTATTGCTGAAGCCTAGCTTGGAGAATTTTGAGTGTTACTTTACACTTCATGACAAATAGATGGGGAAAATGGGAAAATTGATTGATTTTATTTTTTTGGGCTCCAAAATCACTGCAGATGATGACATGAACTTAAGACACTTGCTCCTTGGAAGAAAAAGTATGACAAACCTAGTCAGAATATTAAAAACAGAGACATTACTGTCTAGCTGAAGCTATGGTTTTTCCAGTGGTCATGTATGGATGTGATAGTTGGACCATAAAGAAAGCTAAATGCTAAAGAATTGATGGTTTTGAACTGTGGCCTTGAAGAAGATTTTGAGAGTGACTTGGACTGCAAGGAGATCAAATATTCAATTCTAAATCAGTCTCGAATATTCATTGGAAGGACTGATGCTGAAGCTGAAACTCCAATACTTTGGCCATCTGATGCAAAGAACTGACTCATTGGAAAAGACCCTGATGCTGGGAAAGGTTGAAGGAATGAGCAGAATGGGGTGACAGAAGATGAGATGGTTGGATGGCATCATTTACTTGATGGACATGAGTTTTAGCTAGCTCCAGGAATTGGTGATGGATAGGGAAGCATGGTGTGCTCCATTTCAAGGGGTTAAAGAGTCGGACATGACTGGAGCAACTGAACTGACTGACTGTCTCACTTCACTTAATGTGATAATCTAATGGTTTATCAATGTTGCTGCAAATGGCATTATTTCATTCTTTTTTAAGACTGAATAATATTCAGTTTTGTATATATATATGCCACATCTTTTTAAAAAGCTTCCAGTGATGGAAACTTTTAAATGAAAAGTTCTTAGAAATCTTCTAGTGGTCTTAGTTTTTAGGCTAAGTTTGGTGTTCACAAACAGTATCTGATGACTACTATATCCTAGGCACAAACATGATGATGCCACGTTCTATAATAGAACATCATGGGTTTTTTCCCCCTTGTTTTATAGATAAGACTATTTACAGTTAGTTAGCTGTTAAAGATTTATGGCCAGATTAATAAAACTTTTAGATGTAACTGCTTTTATGTTCTTGCCTGATTTCATGAATGCATTCCAGGAGTGATTGAATACAAGGTGGAATTGCAGAGAAACAGAACTCAGTGTCCTTTTCCCTACAATCTTGGCTACTGTCCATTTAGTCATATCTGGAATTCCACTACTACTGCTTCCTTGTGAAGGTTTAAAAAGTCACATAAATACTTGAAATCTATCTAAGCTCATTTCTTCAAGAGAATTAGACTACTACAGAGAATAAGGCCCTAAAGAATCCAACAAATATTTTTTTTTTTTTTTTTTTTTTGTGGAAGCTCTTTTAAGAATTGGGTTTCCCAGGTAGCTCAGTAGTAAAGAATCTGCCTGCCAATGCAGGAACCATAAGAGACTCCTGAGTGGGGAAGATCCCTTGGAGGAAGAAATGGCAACCGATTCCAGTATTCTTGCCAGGATAGTCCCATGGACAGAGAAATCTGGCAGAATATAATCCATGGGGATGCAATAAGTCAGACATGACTGAGTGAATGAGCATGCACTCACCTATAGGAATATCATATGGAGGCAGTTCATGTCTCCCAGGTAGGAGAAGAAAGGTGACCTTGATAATAGGTGGAAAGACCTCTAGCCATTTTTCTTAGACTTAATAAGATTCATGTGTTCAGACAAAGGCTTGAAGTTATCAGATAGAGCAAATTTCAGTGTTTGTCATTTTGTTCAGGGCAAGTTCTTCTCCAAACCATATGTTTGCCTGAGAGCTTTCTTATCACCCCATTGGATTGTACAAGAGTAGGAAATTCTATCTGGATAACAACTTCTCTCATTTTAAGGTACTAAAATGTGAAAAGCCTATAATTTTATTTTTCAGGCAAATAAAAGAGATACAGATGATTAACAGAGGAATGAATAAAGATGTGCTACATATATACAATGGAATATTATTCAGTTATAAAAAGAAACAAAACAATTACTGGTAGAGACATGGATTGACCTAGAGTCTTACATAGAGTGAATCAAAAGAGAAAAACAAATATATGAACGTATATGTGTGGAATCTAGAAAAAATGGTACAGATGATCTTATTTGTGAAGTAGAAATAGAGATATACCCATGTAGAGAACAAATATATGGATACCAAGTGGGAAAGTGGGAGGGGGCAGGGTGGGAGCAATTGGGAGATTAGGATTGACACATATACTCTATTGAAACTATATATAACCTATATAACTAATGAGAACATATAATATAGCATGGGAGACTGTACTTAATGCACTGTGGTGACCTGAATAGGAAGGAAGTCTGAAAGGGAAGGGATATATGTATATGTATGACTGATTCATTTTTCTGTACAGTAGAAACTAGCATAACAATGTAAAGCAAATATACGTCAATAAAAATTAATTTAAAAAGAGATGCAGATGCCATATTCTTGCTTAGAGCAACTCGTTTACTAAATAGGAAAAAAATAAATTTAGCTTAAAAATGTATAATTTTTAAAATAGGGGTATCTGAGTGTTACCAAACTCAAATTCAACTGCTCCCCACTCAAAGTCAGTAATTTGAGAGACAATAATCAGTAAAAAGGTGCTTTAATCAGAAAAAAGCTAGCAATCTGGGGAGAAGGTGGACTCATGTTCTGAGATCAACTCTGAAGATTCTGCTTAGCCATGACCATTATTAAAGAAGAAAGGGACAGAAGAATCTCAGCGAATCATTAAGGCAGGAGGTTCAATTTTGCATCTTTTTCCATTGTGTGCAGATTGACAGACTCTCTTCAGATGTTATCTTGCCCATGTTATCTGCTTGCAGAATTTCTTAGGGGGCTGAGGGAGGTAGAGAGCTAGTCATTTTTTTAGCTGCTTAATGCTTTATTCTCACTTCTTTTATTCAGCAAAAAGAATCTACAGTTTAGGCAAAGTATAATGTGCATTCAGGAGAGCATACAAGATTTGGTTTTAGTTGCTTACTGATCTCATTCCTATGACTAGGTTTCTAAAGTTAGAGGTGGGTATAAATGGTTAAACAGGAAAGAGGTAAAAGAGCTGTTTTCATTAGTGCATCATCTTGGCTGTGGGTAATTTAAGTCCAGAAAGTTTTATTACATTATTTCAAAACAATTGGATTAATTTGAAACCCCATAATTTCAAATCCATGCTTATAGTAAAGTGAACTGAATTAGGAACAATTCAAATTGCTAAATGTATTTGAACGTGTCAGTGCATGTTTTGGTCCTATTTCCTGGATCGTCTGTTAACCGTTGATATTTTGATTGATATATTTATTTAACATCTCTTTGCTGTTTTCCTCTGTTCACAGAGTTGTTGTGAGGATTAAGTTAAATGAGGCAAAAGTTATAATACAAATAGTAAAATTAATGAGTAGTATATAAGAGATAATATTTTCCCTATGGCCATTATTTATATATCATTTATTCCTGTTATGAAATTAACAGTAAAATATATGATGGAAAAATTCCCAGTGATGGTAAAAACCAATCCAGAATATTTTGGGTCAATTAGTGAGTCATTACTTTTTTGTTGAGTTATACCTAGAATATCAGACATTCCACAGTATGTCTAATCTAACCCACTTTCAGTAGTTAGATCATTCAGCTAGAGCCAAATTTGGAATTATAAAAATTTACTTTCATGGATTCCATTTTTTGACTTACAAGTGATACAGTAACTTGCACTAAACTGAAAAGGAGCCACTAAGTAAGAGCTCACAGAGAAACCCCTTCAGTCCATAGCCATGATTGATGTGTATAGTAGAAAACTGCTCACATATAAACAGGAGTTTTTAGGACTTGAAAAAGAAAGAACTAAGCTAAACTATCTGTATTATACTTTATAGTCTTTAAAGATAATGACTTTCTTTGTCAACATTTATTTTTTAAAGCATTTTGGAAGTAAAACTCTATATTCCAATTTCTCTCTACCTTAGTAGAATATGAATTTTAAAAGTCTTGCTTTACATGTAACATCCTTTCCCATGCAATCATAAAAGACATTTACAACAGCTGTGGTTCAGTGACATAAACAACGTTTTTACAATAAATACTAGTATATCGAGAAAATTCATATACTCATGAAAATCTGTAAACCTTAGAGTTCCATTCTGGGTGTACATACTTCCATTCTACAGATGTGGAAGCTGCACATTTGTTTGTTTGTTTGTTTATAAAATGATCCAGTTCCTATTTGGTAGAACATTTATCTTGAATATAGTCCAGTGCCTTTATAACTACATTTTGTATTTTCAGTTAAACCATTAAAATGGTGTCACTGACTCATCTCTACGGTTTTAGTTTTCAAGTCTCCGGGAAAGATTAAAGACAATAGGAGAAAGAGGGTGGCAGAGGATGAGATTGTTAGATCGCATCACCAACTCAGTGAACATGAGTTTGAGCAAACTCCAGGGGATAGCAAAGGACAGGGAAGCCTGACATGCTGCAGTCAATGGGGTCACAAAGAGTCAGACATGACTTAGTGACTGAACAACAACAAACAGTGATGAACTGGAATTCAGTTCCTCTGCCTCAACACCTGCTGCCTATCCCTCATCTTTATATAGATAATTCAGGTGCCTGTTTCACACAAAGCGTTTTCAGTGTGATGGACCAGAAATGAGAAATAAGAAGACAGCTAACTTAAACTTATATTTAGTACAGAGATACTTCCAAATATATCACAAACAGGAAAAGATTAAAATTCTAGCTAGCAATTTCTCATTAATAAAGAGAAAGTCAGCACACCTGATTTATTGGGAAATTTTTCCTTACCAGGACAGAAATGTGTTTGTGTATGGGGTTTTATTTCCCACTGAATTACCTATCAGATATGTTATTCTGGATCACCAAACTGAAGGTTTCTTTTTAAAATAAATGATTAAAAAATACAGTACCAGTGTTAATGGCACAATAAAATTGACAAGTTGAAAATAAAATGTCATGAAAAAAAATAAAGTTCTCATAGCAATATTAACCCAACATATAGCATGCAATGTCTAAATTATGGAGGACTTGCAGATCTAAGTAGTAAGCTAAAAACTTCCCCTGGAAAAAAAAAAAAAAAGAGAATGAGAATAAAAAATTTTGATCCAGTTTTCATGCCCTTGATGAGCATGCCTTCATGAAGTGCGTGTGTTATTGAGGTTTTATTATTGGTGTTTCAGTTGCATTTATGAGAGAAACAATCTGCTTTGAATTTGCTAAATTGCTTCAGTAGTGTCCTCCTCTTTGAGATGCCGTGTACTGTAGCTCACAAGGGTCCCCTGTCTGTGGGATTCTCCAGACAAGAATACTGGAATGGGTTGCTATGCCCTCCTCTAGGGGATCTTCCTGGCCCAGGGATCAAACCTCTGTGTCTTATATCTCCAGCATTGGCAGATGAGTTCTTTACCACTAACACCACCTGGGAAGCTTTAACTTATGTTGTTCATTTGCTCAGTCATGTCTGGCTCTTTGACACTTTATAGACTGCAGCATGCCATGTTTTCCATTAGTCAGTTCAGTCACTCAGTCATGTCTGACTCTTTGTGACCCCATGGACTGCAGCACACCAAACTTCCCTGTCCAACCCCAACTCCTGGAGCTTGCTCAAACTCATGTCCATCCAGTTGGTGATGCCATCCAACATCTCATCCTCTGTCATCCACTTCTCCTCCTGCTTTCAATCTTTCCCAGCATCAGGGTGTTTTCCAATGAGTCAGTTCTTCACATTAGGTGGCCAAAGAATTGGAGTTTTGTATTGGAAAAGTATTGGCAAAGCAAAGTATTGGAGGTTTCTCATGAGTTTGCTCAAACTCAGGTCCATTGATTTGAGGATGCCATCCAACATTTAGTCCTCTGCTTTAATTTTGGGGATGCACAAATCCAGGTTTTTCCCCTAAGTCTGCTTTGATTGTGCTGGTTTGCCTCTTTGTCCCTCTACATTCTTTTCTCTAAAGAAGTGGGAAAGATATTTCTGTGCTATAGAGTAAAAAAAAAAAAAAAAAGATTTACAGCAGTAGCTAATATAATGTGAATTCTGGGTTAATGTTAATCCCATTCCAATGGGAAAGAATTCTGAAATTGTGGCAAAATGATATTGTTTCTGAAAAACAGGGCTTGGCTCCTGCTCAAAGCCAATCAAAAGGCCAGGGTGGTAGAAAGGAAAATTAGCTTTAGATAGTCAACTTCAAAATCAATTGTCTGACCAGTGTCACCTTGGCTGTTTTAGGTCAGTTCCAAGGTTCCGGTTTATTTACTTTTCTTTGAGGCAAATTCTCTGAATTGTGGCAGCTTATGTCACAACTATGGTCTGGTCTTCATATAGTTAAATTCCCCACCTGGCAGGGGTTTCAGTATCTATAAGAGAGCTCACAGGATATAACTCAGAATATTATCTATAGCCCTTGAGAAGGAACAAAATACCCTTGACTATGCTTAATGACTTTATTATTTTTATTTGGCCTCCTTTGTTTGTTTTCTTTTGTTTCTTCATGTTCTCACTTCTCTGATTAAACCTATTCTTTGACTAAAGTTTTTCCACAGATAAATGACAGGCAGAGGACATGTAAAAGCAAAGATCATAGGGTCCTGCTGTGGTTCAATATCGTATGCTACAAAATAAGAGCATTAAACATATTGGTCCTTACACTCAATCAACAGGCTTATAACTTCTCAGTATGCTATTGAATTTATGCTCAAAAATCCTTAATATATTTTAATTCATTTATACAGTTTTAGCCTAGCAGAATTTAAGATGCACAATAATTTTGGAAAGGTGGTAACATGGTGTCAAAAGATTGTGAAATAACATAACAAAAGACACCTAGTAACCGTGTTCGGTAAGAATTAAAACATCCTTGCCAAATGAACTTTTATTTGGCAGCAAGGAGGGGAAGAGAGAGGAGGGCAGTGAGATGAAGGTGTTGAACAAGATAGCTTGAATAATTTAGGAAGAAGAGCAGCAATTCAATTTTTCTTTCTTGGATCCTTATGTGCAATGTGTGAAAAATTTTCTTAGACTGAATATGAAAGACATTCTGACTCTAACATCTACTTCTTTCTTATTATAGAAAAGATGACTGGGTTTGAGGGTGCAAGAAGCCCATCTAGATATTTTCACTCTCGTTCATGTTTCTTTTTCACTTCCTCTTCTCTCAACGCTTCCTCATTACCCTTCTTCCTCCTACTCCTCACATTTTTTTTCTTTTTTCTTTTCATTTTCAGAGTTGATAAAAAACTCTCCATCTTTTTCTGTTAATCTCCTAACAGAGGGATTATAACCTAGTCTCACTAATGCTGTTGCATTTATTTTTTTTTCCTTTATGTAGTTTTTTTTTTTTTCCTCTCTTCAATATCACTCTAGTCCTATTAGAACAAAATATTACTATCTAGTTAAATGCATTGAATTCAACTGTGAACTCTCCCTGGTCTGTCTACAGCTATAATGATTTTGCTACACATCCATGCTGACCTATCTCATACTCATATTTAGATTGACCCCTGAATTTCACATTTAAAACTATGAAATCCTTTTAGGACCTGTGAGCGTTTTCTTGTCACATTATATTTGTAGCACACCTTGTTACTTTATTCATGTGTCACTTCTTCACTAGGGTTTGAGGAAGAGTATAATAAAAGTCATAAATAATAAGGCTATAAAATAGGGTTAGATTTTTTTTTTAATCAGAAACTAAAAACTAGAAGAAAAAAAAAGTTGCCACAATATATTTGGTTCACCGTGTTCTCCCTAGCAGCCAAGTCATAAAGGACTATGTGTTATTACATTGTATTTCCCAAATAAAGAGAAGATAACTGATAATTTTTTAAAAAATACTCCATTTTACTCTAGCAATATTTTAAATAAAAATTTCCCATGTAGTACAGCTTACGTAAGGAGTATTGTTCATCACAGTTACATAGTTGATTATATCATCTTTGAGCAAAATAATTTTTTTTTCTTTTGATGATTTTATTTTTAGAAAAGCATATCATCATATCATAAGTAACTCATTAAATGCAGTCCTACAAATAGAAAAATGTGTTATTCATATTGCGTAGCTCTTTTTCTTTCAAAGTTTTGGTGTTTATAAATGATCACCAACAGAATGCATCCATGTTTTTAAACGAAATAATGCAAAAGATCTATCTGTCTCAATCTACATTTTAGTTTTATTCTCTAGATACAATTAGTTCAAGTGAGCTGCTTTATTTTTAAGTTACCATCAGCTCTCCAAAGGCTGTGTTTATATCACAATTTTTTTTAATTTTTATTTTATTATTTATTTTAACCATTTATCATTTATTTATTATTATTATTATTACTTACTTTACATTATTGTATTGGTTTTGCCATACATCAACATGAATCCACCACGGGTGCACATGTGTTCCCAATCTGAACCTCCCTCCCACATCCCTCCCCGTACCATCCCTCTGGGTCATCCCAGTGCAGTAGCCCCAAGCATCCTGTATCTTGCATCGACCCTAGACTGGCAATTCATTTCTTATATGATATTATACATTTTTCAATGCCATTCTCCCAAACCATCGCACCCTCTCCCTCTCCCACGGAGTTGTTCTACACATCTGTGTCTCTTTTGCTCTCTCACATACAGAGTTATCATTGCCGTCTTTCTAAACTCCATATATATGTGTTAGTATACTGTATTGGTGTTTTTCTTTCTGGCTTACTTCATTCTTTATAACAGGCTCCAGTTTCATCTACCTCATTAGAACTGATTCAAATGTGTTCTTTTTAATGGCCGAGTAATACTCCATTGTGTATATGTACCNAGGGAGTTCACAGTTTACGTACTGCTGAAGCCTGGCTTGGAGAATTTTGAGCATTACTTTACTAGCGTGTGAGATGAGTGCAATTGTGCGGTAGTTTGAGCATTCTTTGGCATTGCCTTTCTTTGGAATTGGAATGTAAACGGACCTTTTCCAGTCCTGTGGCCACTGCTGAGTTTTCCAAATTTGCTGACATATTGAGTGCAGCACTTTCACAGCATCGTCTTTCAGGATTTGAAATAGCTCAACTGGAATTCCATCATGTCCACTAGCTTTGTTCATAGTGATACTTTCTAAGGCTCACTTGACTTCACATTCCAAGATGTCAGGCTCTAGATTAGTGATCACATCATCATGATTATCTGGGTCATGAAGATCTTTTTTCTACAGTTCTTCCATGTATTTTTGGCACATCTTCTTAATATCTGCTTCTGTTAGGTCCATTCTATTTCTGTCCTTTATCGAGCCCATCTTTGCATGAAATGTTCCCTTGGTATCTCTAATTTTCTTGAAGAGATCTCTAGTTTTTCCCATTCTGTTCTTTTCCTCTATTTCTTTGCATTGATCACTGAAGAAGGCTTTCTTATCTCTTCTTGCTCTCTGTGGAACTCTGCATTCAGATGCTTATATCTTTCTTTTTCTCCTTTGCTTTTCGCCTCTCTTCTTTTCACAGCTATTTGTAAGGCCTCCCCAGACAGCCATTTTGCTTTTTTGCATTTCTTTTCCTTGGAGATGATGCTGATCCTTGTCTCCCATATAGTGTCACGAACCTCATTCCATAGTTCATCAGGCACTCTGTCTATCAGATCTAGGCCCTTAAATCTATTTCTCACTTCCACTGTATAATAATAAGGGATTTGATTTAGGTCTTACCTGAATGATTTAGCGGTTTTCCCTACTTTCTTCACTTTAAGTCTGAATTTGGTAATGAGGAGTTCATGGTCTGAGCCACAGTCAGCTCCTGGTCTTGTTTTTGTTGACAGTATAGAGCTTCTCCATCTTTGGCTACATAGAATATAATCAATCTGATTTCAGTGTTGACCATCTGGTGATGTCCATGTTTAGAGTCTTCTCTTGTGTTGTTGGAAGAGGGTGTTTGCTATGACCAGTGCATTTTCTACTACTGACTATTAATATTAATGGATTCTAGGAGAGAAAGTTAGGGACCTAGTCTTCCATCTTGCTGTGCAGAAACTGAATATGGCATGATGCAAAATAAATGGAGTGTTACTGATGCAATTTTGACTCAAATTAAGTGGTGTCAAAGGAAAATTCCTCATTCTCACTCTCTTTTTCTGTTGGAGTCAGGTTGGAGTCAAGGCAAAATATAACTTAAAAAAAGAATAAGTGGTTCCAACTTGCAAAAGTTGATAGCCTGACTTCCATTAGGGTGACTGACTTGTGAACACTCTTCTGGTCCCCACCTTGAAGCAAGGCTACAATCCTCTGCCTTGTTGAAGTGAAGATCTGTTCATTGACATGGGAACTGGGACATGATATAAGAGTAAGAAGAGTTATTATGGATTTTTGTCTTTTTCCCACTGCAGAGGTTGTTTGCTCTCTATGTCCAAGAAAATTAAACCTGGAATTAAAATGGACTGGCTTACTTCATTAGATGTAAACTTCCAATTTTTCACTAAGTGCTGGGAGGCTGAGTGATTTCCTAAAAAGCTTTTTAGGAATGAATGAAGCAGAGGATATTAAAGATAATAAAGATAGGTATCTCCACCACCCAGGAGGGAGGGAATGCTATTCTAAACTATGCAAATTCATTGACATTTATGGCTATGTAATTGAGAGTTCAGGAGGCTCAGATATTCCCCAGTTTGGGGTATTTTCTATTTGTGACACATTTCATTTAGAATTTTGAAGAGGAATTGAAATCTCTGTTCAGTTCAGTTCAGTCACTCAGTCGTGTCTGACTCTTTGCGACCCCACGGACTGCAGCATGCCCAGTCTCCCTGTTCATCACCAACTTCCGGAGTCCACCCAAACCCATGTCCATCAAGTCGATGATGCCATCCAACTATCTCATCCTCTGTCATCTCCTTCTCCTCCTGCCCTCAATCTTTACCAGCATCAGAGTCTTTTCCAATGAGTCAGCTCTCACATCAGGTGGCCAAAGTATTGGTGTTTCGCCTTCAACATCAGTCCTTTCAATGAACACCCGAACTGATCTCCTTTAGGATGGACTGGTTGGATCTCCTTGCAGTCCAAAGGACTCTCAAGAGTCTTCTCCAACACCACAGTTCAAAGGCATCAATATTTTGGTGCTCAACTTTCTTTATGGTCCAACTCTAACATCCATACATGACCACTGGAAAAATCATAGCCTTGACTAGATGGACCTTTGTTGACAAAGTAATGTCTCTGTTTTTTAATATGCTGTCTAGATTGGTCATAACTTTTCATCCAAGGAGTAAATGTCTTTCAATTTTATGGCTGCAGTCACCATCTGCAGTGATTTTGGAGCCCAGAAAAATAAACTCAGCAACTGTTTCCACTGTTTCCTCATCTATCTGCCCTGAAGTGACGGGACCAGATGCTATGATATTGGTTTTCTGAATGTTGAGCTTTATGCCAACTTTTTCACTCTCTTTTATTTTCATCAAGAGGCTCTATAGTTATTATTCAGTTTCTTCTGCCAAGAGAATGCACTGGTCATAGCAAACACCCTCTTCCAACAACACAAGAGAAGACTCTACACATGGACATCACCAAATGGTTGACTCTGAAATCAGATTGATTACATTCTTTGCAGCCAAAGATGGATAAGCTCTATACAGTCAGCAAAAACAAGATGGGGAGCTGACCGTGGCTCAGATCATGAACTACTTATTGCCAAATTCAGACTGAAATTGAATAAAGTGGGGAAAACCACTAGACTATTCAGGTATGACCTAAATGAAATCCCTTATGACTATACAGTGGAAGTGAAAAATAGATTTAAGGGACTAGATCTGATAGACAGTGTGCCTGATAGACTATGGATGGAGATTCATAGCATTGTACAGGAGATAGGGATCAAGAACATCCTCAAGAAAAAATCGGTGTATTTGGGATCAAATGATGGCTTCTGCTGTGTGGTAAACTAATACATAAATGCATGAATGGGAAAATAAACAAACTTTTATGTGGTGGCTCTAACTGCTTAGAAAAATCAAAAAGAAGGAAAGAACGAAACTGTTTTACTTCCAGGCATTGCTAAAATGAGCCTTACCAGAAATGCTTGAGTCAAAAAGTTATACAGATCACTCGATATTTATACAGAAATGGTTGACTCTGGTGTATTGCAAACATTACATTCCTTCAACTTTGTAAATATCGCCTCTGTGATTTGGATATGTTTAAAAATAATTGAGAACATTTGTTGCCTGCCTTTTGCATTAAAAACATCACTATGAGAAGAGAATTTGCACAATGCAATGAGATATCAGGATTGCTTCCAGGAAATGGAAGTGTAATGTTATGTCTGTTAAGGAACTAGAGGTGGCAATGTTCCAAGTGTAAACAAATTAATTGGGATGGCAGAGTAAAGGCAATTGAAGAGACTTTTAAAATAATTACATCTACTTTGACGATTTTAGCAGAATTTCACAACCAAATTTTTTTATGGGTTTTTTGTTTTGTTTTGTTTTGTTTTTTTTGGATGTGGATCATTTTAAAGTTTTTATTGAATGTGTTACAGTATTGCTTCTGTTTTATGTAGGATCTTAGCTCCTTAACCAGGGCTCAAACCCAAACCTCTTGCATTGGAAGGTGAAGTCTTAACCACTGGACTACCAGGAAGTACTCTTACAACTCTTAAGTACTCTTACAACTCTCACTGGTCAAGAGAAAAAATAAAATAATAGAGAAAAGTGTAAAACACATTGTTTAAATAAATGGTTTCTAGGTGACGTGAATTAGAACAACTACTTTAGAGTCAAATATATGTCATGATTCCTGTAAATCTACAGATTTGCTTTAATAAAATCTTTAGACAGAATTCTCCAGATATGTTGGCTTCATCTTTGGTTATTTTTTAACTTATTATAGAAAATTATTAATAATAAAATACTGAAAAATAGCATGTTAGTACATTGCACATCATACAGAGAGCCTTAGTAAATGACCGAAGTGCCTTCAAAAAGCTGATCCAAAATCTAGAACAAGGAGGCAGTTGGGTATACCCTGGGCACCAATGCATTCAGGAAAGATTATGTTAAGGTACTACACATAGATTTTCATTCCCTTGTGCTCTTAAAGTAGGGCTTACATATATATATTAAGTTGAAACTAACACAACATTGTAAATCAGCTACACTTTAATTAAAAATAAATAAATAAAAGTGGGGCTTAATTCCTTGATTTTCAAATGACAAAGGGAAGCTTACTTGCTTAAGTAGCCATAGCTAGCAATCTGCTGTACAGGACTGACACCAGAACCTGACAGGGGAGCTCACACCTCCTCACCAGCTGCCCCCACAATAGCACCATTACAATGTCTCAGTTTCATGAGGCCAGTGTGTGTCCACACAAGGAGATCACTTTGAATGAAGGGCATGGGAACCCAGGACATCCATATACGATTAGCTGTTGTCCTTAGTGAAATCTGTCAAAATCATCTTTTTTTTTTTTTTTTTCTGTAGAAAGAAATGTACTGACAAGAAAAAAAGTTTATATGTATAGGTCTTATCTTCAAACCTTCTTTTCTTTTTCTTTTCTGTAAACGACTACTTTTAGACATATCTAAGTATGAAAGACACTTGAAAAAGGGTTACGGCAATCAAAAGCTGAACTTGATCAAAGAACCAGTGGTTAAGGTTATTGTAACCATAAATGTCAAACAGAAAAGGCATATTACATCTTCAAACAAGTACAGTTGCCCAAGGGACAATGAGATAAATTATTTGAAATTGATAACATCTCAGATAGTCTGAGGCATGGGGTGAGTGTCTTCTTGGTTGTAATTCAGAAGAAAGCCTTCCACAAACTGTTAGAACTATTTATCTTGCTCTTCGTGTTTGCAAAATTGAACAGAATAATACAAATAGTTGCAATTGTTTTTGACATGTTTCTTAAGCGATAAATCACATGCCATAAAATTTACCCATTTAAAGTACACATATTAGTTTTTAGAATTTACTTTATGCAGAGTGGCTTAATTATCACTATGATCTAATTTAGATCATTTTCTTCATCTCAAAAAGAAGCAAATCCATTATCAATTACTCCCATTTACCCTCCTCCCTCATATTACCACTTAGCAAACGCTAACCTACTTTTTCTCTATATATGTTACCCATTATGTATATTTTATTTAAATTAAATCATACAGTATGTGCTCTTTTGTAACTGCCTTATTTTTCACTTAGCTTCACATCTCTAAGCTGCATCCATGTTGAAGCATGTTTTCAATACTTTATTTATTTTTATTGATGACAAATATTCCATCACATGGACATACCACATTTTTTTAATCCATTTAACAGCTGATAGATATTTAGGTTGTTTCTACCTTTTGGCTATAAATATTAGTGTCTAAATTTTTGTGTAGATATATATTGCTTTTCTCTTGGATATCTACCTGGGAGTAAAATTTCAGGGTCATAGACAACTTCATACTTAATTTTTTAAAGAAAATATCAAACTATTTTTCAAGTGACTATCTCATTTTACATACCCATGAGCAGTGTATAAGAGTTCCAATGTATCCATATCACCACCAACACTTAAACAATTTTCTGACTTTTTTATTACAGTCAGCCTAGTATGTGTAAAGTAATATCTCTTTGAAGTTTTTATTACCATCATAAAGAGTTGGACACTACTGAAGCAACTTACATGCTCGCACTGTTAATGATATGTTCAGCATATTCCCAAGAGTTTGTTCACTATTTGTGTATCTTGTTTGGAGAGACCTCTATTCAAATAATCTGCCCACTTTTAATTAAAGCATAATGATTTACTATATTGAAAATTTAGTACAGGCATATAGCAGGAGTAGAGCAAAGTGATTCAGTTACACATTTTTTTCAGATTATATTCCCATTACAGGCTCTCACAAGATATTAAATAAAATTTCTTATTTTGTACAGTGAATTTTTGTTGCTTATTGGCTTCATGTATACCATAGCTTAGATCTGTTCATCTCATACTCTTAATTCACTCCTCTTTTCTTTGTTTTCTCCTTGGGTAACTGTAAGTTTGTTTTCTATGTCTGTTTCTGCTTTATGTAGATTCATTTATATTATTTCCTAGATTCCAGATATAATGAATATCATAGAGTATTTGTCATTCTCTGATTTACTTCACTAAGTGTAATATTCTCTAGGCCACCCATGTTTCAGTAGATGGCTATATTTCATTACTCTTTTATGATTAAGAAGTAGTTATTGTATTCATGCACCACCTCTTCTTAAGCCAATCATCTGTATGTGGGCACTTGGGTTGTTTCACGTCTTGGCTATTATAAAGAGTGCTGCTGTGAATATTTTTTCAGATGGGCTTTTTTGTCTATTCTTCATATATATAACCAGGAATAGGCTTGCTGGATCATATGACAGACTATTTTTAGTTTTGATTTTGTTTTTTAGAAACTTCTATACTGTTCTCCATAGAGGCTGTACTAATTTACATACCAACAACAGTGTAGGAGCATTACCTCTTCTCCACACCCTCTCCAACATTTATTGTTTGTAGACTATTTAATGATGAGCATTCTGAATGATGAGAGGTGATAATTTGCCCATTTTTAATACAGTTGTTTGTCTCTTTACTATTCATTGCAGAGTTCTTTATGTACTCTGGATATAAGTTCTCTATTAAATACATTATTTGTAAATATTTCAATCATTCTTTCTGTTATCTTTTCATTATTTTTTTTGTAATATCATTTGGAATATAAATCTTTTCCTATTTGTGGTTTAATATATCTATTTTTTATTTAGTCACTTGTGATTTTNGGAAAGAACGAAACTGTTTTACTTCCAGGCATTGCTAAAATGAGCCTTACCAGAAATGCTTGAGTCAAAAAGTTATACAGATCACTCGATATTTATACAGAAATGGTTGACTCTGGTGTATTGCAAACATTACATTCCTTCAACTTTGTAAATATCGCCTCTGTGATTTGGATATGTTTAAAAATAATTCAGAACATTTGTTGCCTGCCTTTTGCATTAAAAACATCACTATGAGAAGAGAATTTGCACAATGCAATGAGATATCAGGATTGCTTCCAGGAAATGGAAGTGTAATGTTATGTCTGTTAAGGAACTAGAGGTGGCAATGTTCCAAGTGTAAACAAATTAATTGGGATGGCAGAGTAAAGGCAATTGAAGAGACTTTTAAAATAATTACATCTACTTTGACGATTTTAGCAGAATTTCACAACCAAATTTTTTTATGGGTTTTTTGTTTTGTTTTGTTTTGTTTTTTTTGGATGTGGATCATTTTAAAGTTTTTATTGAATGTGTTACAGTATTGCTTCTGTTTTATGTAGGATCTTAGCTCCTTAACCAGGGCTCAAACCCAAACCTCTTGCATTGGAAGGTGAAGTCTTAACCACTGGACTACCAGGAAGTACTCTTACAACTCTTAAGTACTCTTACAACTCTCACTGGTCAAGAGAAAAAATAAAATAATAGAGAAAAGTGTAAAACACATTGTTTAAATAAATGGTTTCTAGGTGACGTGAATTAGAACAACTACTTTAGAGTCAAATATATGTCATGATTCCTGTAAATCTACAGATTTGCTTTAATAAAATCTCTAGACAGAATTCTCCAGATATGTTGGCTTCATCTTTGGTTATTTTTTAACTTATTATAGAAAATTATTAATAATAAAATACTGAAAAATAGTATGTTAGTACATTGCACATCATACAGAGAGCCTTAGTAAATGACCGAAGTGCCTTCAAAAAGCTGATCCAAAATCTAGAACAAGGAGGCAGTTGGGTATACCCTGGGCACCAATGCATTCAGGAAAGATTATGTTAAGGTACTACACATAGATTTTCATTCCCTTGTGCTCTTAAAGTAGGGCTTACATATATATATTAAGTTGAAACTAACACAACATTGTAAATCAGCTACACTTTAATTAAAAATAAATAAATAAAAGTGGGGCTTAATTCCTTGATTTTCAAATGACAAAGGGAAGCTTACTTGCTTAAGTAGCCATAGCTAGCAATCTGCTGTACAGGACTGACACCAGAACCTGACAGGGGAGCTCACACCTCCTCACCAGCTGCCCCCACAATAGCACCATTACAATGTCTCAGTTTCATGAGGCCAGTGTGTGTCCACACAAGGAGATCACTTTGAATGAAGGGCATGGGAACCCAGGACATCCATATACGATTAGCTGTTGTCCTTAGTGAAATCTGTCAAAATCATCTTTTTTTTTTTTCTGTAGAAAGAAATGTACTGACAAGAAAAAAAGTTTATATGTATAGGTCTTATCTTCAAACCTTCTTTTCTTTTTCTTTTCTGTAAACGACTACTTTTAGACATATCTAAGTATGAAAGACACTTGAAAAATGGTTACGGCAATCAAAAGCTGAACTTGATCAAAGAACCAGTGGTTAAGGTTATTGTAACCATAAATGTCAAACAGAAAAGGCATATTACATCTTCAAACAAGTACAGTTGCCCAAGGGACAATGAGATAAATTATTTGAAATTGATAACATCTCAGATAGTCTGAGGCATGGGGTGAGTGTCTTCTTGGTTGTAATTCAGAAGAAAGCCTTCCACAAACTGTTAGAACTATTTATCTTGCTCTTCATGTTTGCAAAATTGAACAGAATAATACAAATAGTTGCAATTGTTTTTGACATGTTTCTTAAGCGATAAATCACATGCCATAAAATTTACCCATTTAAAGTACACATATTAGTTTTTAGAATTTACTTTATGCAGAGTGGCTTAATTATCACTATGATCTAATTTAGATCATTTTCTTCATCTCAAAAAGAAGCAAATCCATTAGCAGTTACTCCCATTTACCCTCCTCCCTCATATTACCACTTAGCAAACGCTAACCTACTTTTTCTCTATATATGTTACCCATTATGTATATTTTATTTAAATTAAATCATACAGTATGTGCTCTTTTGTAACTGCCTTATTTTTCACTTAGCTTCACATCTCTAAGCTGCATCCATGTTGAAGCATGTTTTCAATACTTTATTTATTTTTATTGATGACAAGTATTCCATCACATGGACATACCACATTTTTTTTATCCATTAAACAGCTGATAGATATTTAGGTTGTTTCTACCTTTTGGCTATAAATATTAGTGTCTAAATTTTTGTGTAGATATATATTGCTTTTCTCTTGGATATATACCTGGAAGTAAAATTTCAGGGTCATAGACAACTTCATACTTAATTTTTTAAAGAAAATATCAAACTATTTTTCAAGTGACTATCTCATTTTACATACCCATGAGCAGTGTATAAGAGTTCCAATGTATCCATATCACCACCAACACTTAAACAATTTTCTGACTTTTTTATTACAGTCAGCCTAGTATGTGTAAAGTAATATCTCTTTGAAGTTTTTATTACCATCATAAAGAGTTGGACACTACTGAAGCAACTTACATTCTCGCACTGTTAATGATATGTTCAGCATATTCCCAAGAGTTTGTTCACTATTTGTGTATCTTGTTTGGAAAGACCTCTATTCAAATAATCTGCCCACTTTTAATTAAAGCATAATGATTTACTATATTGAAAATTTAGTACAGGCATATAGCAGGAGTAGAGCAAAGTGATTCAGTTACACATTTTTTTCAGATTATATTCCCATTACAGGCTCTCACAAGATATTAAATAAAATTTCTTATTTTGTACAGTGAATTTTTGTTGCTTATTGGCTTCATGTATACCATAGCTTAGATCTGTTCATCTCATACTCTTAATTCACTCCTCTTTTCTTTGTTTTCTCCTTGGGTAACTGTAAGTTTGTTTTCTATGTCTGTTTCTGCTTTATGTAGATTCATTTATATTATTTCCTAGATTCCAGATATAATGAATATCATAGAGTATTTGTCATTCTCTGATTTACTTCACTAAGTGTAATATTCTCTAGGCCACCCATGTTTCAGTAGATGGCTATATTTCATTACTCTTTTATGATTAAGAAGTAGTTATTGTATTCATGCACCACCTCTTCTTAAGCCAATCATCTGTATGTGGGCACTTGGGTTGTTTCACGTCTTGGCTATTATAAAGAGTGCTGCTGTGAATATTTTTTCAGATGGGCTTTTTTGTGTGTTCTTCATATATATAACCAGGAATAGGCTTGCTGGATCATATGACAGACTATTTTTAGTTTTGATTTTGTTTTTTAGAAACTTCTATACTGTTCTCCATAGAGGCTGTACTAATTTACATACCAACAACAGTGTAGGAGCATTACCTCTTCTCCACACCCTCTCCAACATTTATTGTTTGTAGACTATTTAATGATGAGCATTCTGAATGATGAGAGGTGATAATTTGCCCATTTTTAATACAGTTGTTTGTCTCTTTACTATTCATTGCAGAGTTCTTTATGTACTCTGGATATAAGTTCTCTATTAAACACATTATTTGTAAATATTTCAATCATTCTTTCTGTTGTCTTTTCATTATTTTTTTTGTAATATCATTTGGAATATAAATCTTTTCCTATTTGTGGTTTAATATATCTATTTTTTATTTAGTCACTTGTGATTTTGGAGTCATATCTAAGAAACCACTGCCTAACTCAAATCACAAAAACTTACATCTATGATTTATTCTAATAGTTGTATATTTTTAACTCTTACATTTAAGCCCACAAGCCAGTTTGAGTTAATTTTTGTTTATGATGTGATATAAGGGTCCAAATTTACTATTTTGCATCTGGATGTCCATTGTCCCAGAGCCATATGTGGAAATGAATGTCCTTTCCCTATTGAATTGTCTTGGCGTCTCTACCAAAAATCAATTAAACATAAATAGACTAACACATCTATAATTTGTTGAATTTGGGGGGAAGTACAAGCAATTGGAGCTGAAATTTTGTCAAATATTTGAAAGGGTTTTGCTGTTAAGTCATTTCTTTCTTATTACATTTTAATTTTGATTTTATCAAATGGCTATTTACCTGAATTGTTTCCTCAAAATAAATAATGCTATTTCTATGGTTTCAAAACAACTTTATGAAAAGGTATAGAAAATTTAAAAATCATAACATTTAAGTTAAATACTCATTAGAATTTTTGAACTGAAACTTTTCAATACCAACGTTTTAATCTTTTTTGATGTATAATAAATCTCAATAAATACATGAATAGAACATTTCATTTGTTCTTTACATAAGTAAAAGGAATGAAACTAAATTTCCTGGTGCCAAGCATTCTCCTATATTATTTACAAGAAAAAACCCTCATTTTAAGTGTTTATAAAATGTTAAAACAATAATTAATTATATTAACTAGGTTTATCTACATGTTTATTTGATTTTTTTAACTNTTACATAAGTAAAAGGAATGAAACTAAATTTCCTGGTGCCAAGCATTCTCCTATATTATTTACAAGAAAAAACCCTCATTTTAAGTGTTTATAAAATGTTAAAACAATAATTAATTATATTAACTAGGTTTATCTACATGTTTATTTGATTTTTTTAACTTAAATTTATTTATTTTAATTGGAGGTTAATTACTTTACAATATTGTATTGGTTTTGCCATACATCAACATGAATCCGCTACGTACATGTTTACTTAATGAAACACATAAAGTATGACTTTAAGCCAAACTTCTGTCTACCTTTTAGTATATAGAAATGAAATTGATTGGCTTTTTTTCAGTACATTTTTATCCAGCAGCAGTTTAGCTCATTAATTTCAGGAAAATTCCTGTATTACATTGGATTATCCTCATAGAGAATTATGCCATCTGCAAATAAGGACTATCTTATTGTTCCAATGTAATCTATATAACTTTTTTCTCTTTTTGCTTTACTGAACAATGTACACTGTGCAATAATTAAAATACTTTATTGAATAAGAATAGTGAGATCAGACTTCTTTGCCGTGGAACAGTTTTGGTCTTTCACCTTTAAGTAAAAGTGTATACTATAGAGTATACAGTAGATCGCTATAGTTTTTGTTGTTCTTTGCTTAGTTAAGATACTTCATTTCTTTTCCTTGACTTTTCTGAAAGTTTTTAATTATAAATATGTGTTGAGATTTGTCCAGTCCTTTGCCCACATCAAATTATATATAATCATGTGATTTTTTTTCTTCAGCTTGCCATACTGTAGATAATACGGATTGATTTTCAAATATTAAATAGTCCTTATATCACTGGAATGAACCTCATATAGTCATGATGTACAGTATAATTATCAAGTATTGATGAATCATATTTGCTATTATTTTAAATAATTTTTACTTTTTTATAAATGAGAAATGCCAATGTCTTAATTTTCTTTTTTGTTTCCTCCCTTTTCTCTGTCTAATTTTCTCACACTCCCCTTTCCTTTTGCTTCCTTCCTATGATACTCTTAGTTTTTGCCTTCATTAAATAAATAGAGAAGTATTCTTTCCTCTTCTGTTTTCTAGAGGAGATGATAAATATTTGATGTGAATTATTTTGAAAAGTTATCAATTTTATTTATCCTTTCAAAAAGCCAGCTTTTAGCTTTTAGCTTTGTAGATTTTTGTTATGGTCTCTTTTGTTTCATTTGCATTTATTTCTGCCCTAGCTTTTAAGATTTCTTTCCTTCTACTAACCCTGGGGTTCTCCATTTCTTCCTTTTCTAGTTGCTTTA
>SJYV01000260.1:0-25559 GCA_006410875.1 Neotragus pygmaeus | reverse complement strand
CCTCCCCAGCCCTGAGGGCCCGCCCGGCAGGCAGCCAGAAAGCGGACAGCCAGCCAGTGCTGCCCTGAGGGCAGCCTGCCAGGGCAGAACCAGGTGTTGAGAATCTTCTGCCGCACTCTGACTGGATGCTTCTGCCCATCAGGGCTTCCCTGGCGGCTCAGTGGTAAAGAATCCGCCTGCAGTGCAGGTGACACATGCAGAAGACTCACGTTCGGTCCTTGGGTTGGGAATATCCCCTGAAGGAAACGGCAACCACCTTCAGTATTCTTGCCTGGAAAATCCCACGGACAGAGGAGCCTTGTGCGCTATAGTTCTTGGGGTATTTAGAAACTTTTACAGAATTCTGACCAGATACTTTTCTCAGCTGACATAAAGTTTTAAACAGGATGAAAATTGTCTTTTAAAATTGTTTCTCTGATAATTTCACTGTATAATAATTTTACAAAAGAAATGGTCTATGATAAATTATAATTTTGTTGTAATGGCCTTTTCTGACAGACAGTTTGAAAAGCACTGATTTAAATTCTTCCAGAAATGCAGGCTTTCCTTTCTCTTTAAAAAGAAACCAATCAATCACTTTTGAGGCTGAATTCATTGCCCTGTTCCATGACATTAACAACAACAACAACAAAAGTGGAGGAGGACTGAAGTTCCTAGGGTATTAGTTCATATAGCTAGCGTAGGACACCTCTGAGACACGGGACATTAAGTATGTCAAAGGTCCTAAGGTTNTTTGAGGCTGAATTCATTGCCCTGTTCCATGACATTAACAACAACAACAAAAAAAGTGGAGGAGGACTGAAGTTCCTAGGGTATTAGTTCATATAGCTAGCGTAGGACACCTCTGAGACACGGGACATTAAGTATGTCAAAGGTCCTAAGGTTAAGAGATTATTTTGTTTTGTATTCAGAGTAGAGTTAGGATCAGAGGCTCTGAGTGTCAGAGCTTTCCCGCACACACAGGACTCTCTACGTCCTGCTGTCTGAGGCCTGGCTCTCTATCCGTGGCCTCTGATCTCTCCTCCCCACACCATCCTGTCTACAGCCACGTTCTCTAAAAAACAATGTCTCATATAACTTCTTACTTTAAAAATATGAGTGCCAATACACTGCTTTCCAAAGAAAAACACTTTAATATAGTATTCAAGGCCCTCTATCCTCAGATCTAAGCCTGTCTCCAACACCACTTTTCCCACTAAACCTTGCAACTTCCATGGCAACACGCCAAGCAGAACACCACTCCACTCATCTGCCCTGTCAATTCCTACTCCAGTCCAATCTTCTCCAGCTTTCCCTGAAGTCCTCAACCTGTAAAAGAACTCATCACACTTCCTTGGCTTCCCACTGCACAATGCATAACAACTGTTGTTTACACCACCCTGTGCATTAGTCTACCATCAACGTATCAGTCTCTCAGGGTAAAAGATCTTTGAGGACAAAATTCATAGGCATTCAAAACTACTTACTGCCTGAAAAGGTACTGACTATGGTGGGGGGTTGGGAAAACTGAGTGACAACCATGTGTACCACAGGAACTAAAATCTCACAGAATTAAATATGCGTAAGTATTAGACTTCATAGCTTTAATAAGGTTCCTTCCAAACAGACATATAATACTGTAATTTTCATAATTACTCTTGGCTAAGGAAGAGGGAATGGCAGCCCACTCCAGTGTTCTTGCCTGGAGAATCCCTTGGACAGAGCATCCATGCAGGCTATGGTCCACAGGGTCACAAAGAGTCAGACCTGACTGAACCAACTTAGCACACACACACTATTCAAATCAGATTCATGAAAGTTTCTAAGCATGTAGTTTATAAAAGTAACATTTTAAAGACAGAATCCAAAAAAAAAATCCTACTCTCAACGCAATGAGTTGAAGGTACCAAGAGCAGGGGTCAGAGCAGGCGGTAAGGCAGGAATATAAAATAAGAACAAAAACATTCCTCACAGGGTATAGTCTTTCTCAACTAAGGACTCCACAAGGGAATCAAGTACCCGGTGCCTGGCCCAAGGCATAAATTATATATAGTTCACTTCTCTCCTACCTAGAATGGTACTCATTATGAACCACTCTTAGTGAAACTGAAGAACTTCTAAGATGAAGAACCCTAGCCAATAAAAAGGGCTGTGTAAACTAATAAAAAACTATAGCACTTTTTTTCTTGAAAACATTTAAAACAATAATTCATTTCTTGTGCCCAACCACAAGTTTACTACAATATAAACAATATAATGTAAACCTCAACATTTATAAAATGAATCACGGCATCTGGTCCCATCACTTCACGGCTAGTAGATGGGGAAACAATGGCAACAGTGACAGACTTTATTTTCTTGGCTCCAAAATCACTGTGGAGAGTGACTGCAGCCATGAGATTAAAAGACGCTTGCTCCCTGGAAGAAAAGCAATGGCAAACCTAGACAGCATATTAAAAAGCAGAGACATTACTTTGCCAACTAAAGGTCTGTATAGTCAAAGCTGTGGTTTTTCCAATAGTCATGTATGGATGTGAGAGCTGGACAATAAAAAAGGCTGAGCGCCGAAGAACTGATGCCTTCAAACAGCGGTGCAATGAACTGGAATATATCAAAACTGTTTAAATGCATTCATAATGATACTCAAATAAAAACAAATCAAAAAAAACTAATTCTACACCTCTGGAGG
The DNA here is from genome assembly GCA_006410875.1 of Neotragus pygmaeus. Lineage (NCBI taxonomy): Eukaryota > Metazoa > Chordata > Mammalia > Artiodactyla > Bovidae > Neotragus > Neotragus pygmaeus. Next base: position 22,891 of record SJYV01000260.1, on the reverse strand, counting down.
GTTCCTAGGAACCAATTCACTACTTTAAACCTAGTAAATAAGGGACTGAGTCAAAAAAAAAAAAAAAAACAACCTGAGCATTTATCTAGCCTTTCCTATAAAAATTAAATGTAACTAATAATAGCAAAGAAACAGGGTAATAACTGTTTTGCAGTTCCTACAGAAGTAAAAGGCCTGAAAAACAATCAACAATGATTGCTAAAATCAAAGGAAAACTAGATGTTCGGTACCACAACATTTACTTACAAAATTTTCTTTAAAAAGGAAGAAAGGAAATGAGGAAGGGAAAGCAGGAGAACTAACCCTTATTAAGCCTTTCTCACTACCAAACTGCCAAAGCTACAGGGCACGGAGATAGGGGTTAATAAACGTGGCATGAAAACACAGCCAGCGAAGGCCACGGGAACTCTTCGGTACAAGCAGCTCAGACCCTTCACACAAGAGCAACGGGGGCCAGGGCGAGAATGGCTGAACAGATCTGCCAATCAAATGCAACGTGTAAGCCCCTCACACGGACACCATTTAAGCTTCTCTTAAAAGCACACTTATGAGACAAGAGGGGAACTAGGAACACTGACCAGACATTTAACAACACAAAAAAACTGTTCTGGTGATGAAAAAAAAACACAGATATGATAGCGCTGAAGAGCCCTTCTATTTTAGAAACACCTAATACAGTATCTCCACCTTGGGATGGCGTCCGGAACTTGCTCCCCAGACCGTCCGGCAGACAGAGGGGCAAGGAGGACCGGGGACACCAGGCACACGTGGGAGGGGACGGGCAGCGCGGCCCCAGGGGCTGAGTAAACACTGCTGACAATCTGCCGTGGTCAAAGCTGCTTTTCTGGCTGTTGTTCCAAGCCAGAAGTCTAGCATTCAACAAGACTAATAAAGTGGGCTGTCCAGACCATGTTTGTACCTGATGTTATGTCACTGGCTATCACAACCACTTTAGTATGTGAAACCAAAAACACTGTATCAATTTGATCATTTTCAAAGTGTTGAGAAAGCAATAACATCCTTCATAAAAATAAAACTCTAAGTTTCCCCCATACAAGCAAATTAATTTTTGCATATACTGCAAATATTGCCTTAAGCTATCTTTTAAGTTTTCTTATCATGCAGCACAAAGTCTCAGACACTATATATAAAGCTCAATTAGTTGTCAAATAAACTGACAGGACAGGGTACAGAACTGCAGGAAATGCTAATTACAAAGCATTGACAATAGGAAGACTCACTTTCTACACCACATGTGAAAGTGTATATACCAACGCCGGAAGAAGAACTACTAGATACATCAGAACTGTCACCAAGAGGAGGCTCTAAAGCAATAGGATCAGGTGCCTCACTTTAAAATTTAAAATTTTTCTAACAATATCACATATTAACTAGGTAAACCATCTGTGAAACGTAAGAATAGGAGAAAAGTGTGTAAGTATATGAAAAGTGGCAAATAAAAAAGTGATGAAATTCTACCTATGTTTGCAATTGTACAGTATGTCCCTCTAATAATACTTCAGAGATCACGGTCTATACAACACCTTAGTTCCTCAAGAAGACATCTCTCAGAATGGACAGACTGTGGTCACATATATTTGGGAAATATATTAAAATCTAAATTAAAACTTTATAACAGATTTATCTTACTTTAAATTCAAAGTTCATATTCTGAAGAGAATGAATTATAGAGCTGAATGTCAATATCCAGCAAGATACATGTTTATACTGAGTGTAATTAACAGTGAGAAATAAGGGACTGGGTAAGTTACTTGACCTCTTTTAAGTCTTCATTCCTGTTAGAAGAGTAAAAATTATCTTTTGAGATTTTTGCACAGTCTGAATATGACACTGAACAAATCATAAATGTGGTTAATACCATCTGGCCACTGCCATTAGCAGCCCTCGAATGGCCTTCTGATTCCCTGAGTGCACATCCCTTCATTTCAAACAAAGAGCTCTAACCAGAACTGCTGAGTCCCACTGGACATTTTCAGAAGACCCAACACCCGACTTTGATCAACTGTAGACATCTCACCCCTTCCATGGATCACAGCTTTGTCGCGTCCAGTAGTCCTGTATGGATGTGACAGTTGGGCCATAAAGAAGGCTGAGCACCAAAGAACTGATGCTTTCAAACTATGGTGGTGGAGAAAACTCTTAAGAGTCCCTTGGACTGCAAGGAGATCAAACCAGTCAATTCTAAAAGAAATCAATTCTGAATATTCATTGGAAGGACTAAAGCTGAAGCTTCAACACTTTGGCCACCTGATGAGAAGAGTTGACTCACTGGAAAAGACCCTGATTTTGAGAAAGACTGAGGGCAGTAGGAGGAGGCAGCAGAGGATGAGATGGTAAGATAGCATCACTGATTCCATGGACACGGATCTGAGCAAACTCCAGGAGAGAGTGGAGGACAAGGAGCCTGGCGTGCTACACTCCAGGGGGTCGCAAAGAGTCAGACATGACTGAACCATGACAGCAGCAGACCTCTCACACACTAACATGTTCAGGTGAGAGTGGGAAGGAGAAAGACAAGCACAGCTGCCCAGTCAGTTACGAAGTGTGAGCGCAGCTCCTGTCCTTAGGCTCCTGCGATTAGCCAGCACCGTTCACTCCCCAGGAGTGAACACAATGACAAGGCTGCTGGGCCCATCAGTAATTCTGAATTAACAGCAATCCAGGAAAGTGAAAAATATAAACTAGCATAGTCATTCCCTTGCTTAAAACCAACAGCTTAGGATGATATAGGACTGCCTATTTTTCCCAAAGAACTGAAAACAAATAGAATTTATCATTTTCTCTATTCATAAAAACTTTGGGGAGGGTAAAGGAGAAGAGAACATCTATGTCTTTTATTTACTACCTACATATTCATCCCTTCTCAGATGGTTTTTTCCAGTTTCTACTCTATGCCAAATACTCATTAAAGAGCAGAGAAACACTCCATAAAACAGGCATGGTATGCCATTACTGACAAATCAGCAAACAGCATTCCATCATTAATACCATGGACAGTCAACAAATTAAGATTTTCTAGCTTTCTCAGCTTTTACACAAACTGACAATTCTGCACAAAAAAGTTTAGTTTTCCTTTAAACACATGGAATATGCTTCAATCAGCCTTATTATTTACTTCAGTATTTTTTGGTCTCCGTGTATTTTTCATGTTCTTTTGCAAAATAATAGCCAAGCAACAAGCGATAGTACCTTCCATTTTGACTTAACTTCTGTTAACATTTTTAAGAACTAAATGAGCAGAGTAAACCAAAATGACATGGCTGACAACTTAGTATGCATAGATTCAAATTAATATTACAGAAGACACCCTTGGCATTATAAATCTACACATAAATTCTTCACTGTAGTATCAAACATACGGTAGCCATTCAAATTAGCTGGATATTCCCAAAGTATATTCATCTATAGCATTTAACAGAGATAGAGAGTGCTACAGCACTCTGCATCTATAGCACTTAATGGACTTCCCTGGTGGCTCAGACGGTAAAGTGTCTGTCTACAATGCGAGAGACCTGGGTTCAATCCCTGGGTTGGGAAGATTCCTTGGAGAAGGAAATGGCAACCCACTTCAGTACTCTTGCCTTGAAAATCCCATGGACAGAGGAGCTTGGTGCAGGCTATTGTCCATGGGATTGCAAAGAGTCGGGCACGACTGAGCGACTTTACTTTTCACCTTCTATAGCACTTAACTAAAAATGCAATCTGCAGTCAAAATGTTGTTGGTGTCTTAATCTATCATTGTTTTCATGCATTATGTATAATCTGTAAACTTTTTTTTATTTCATCAGGCAACAGTACAAGTTTAAAAAATATAATGTGTTAACCACTTCTGTTTGTGCTTAAGAACAAAGTAGACAAGACAGAATATGGACACACCAACCATCAGAGAACCAAAACAAAAAAGCTGTGAGGATATAGGATATTCAAAGGTCACAAAGCAACAACAAAGTATTGTCATTCCCAAAGCTTAAAAAACTAGTACTCCCCCATGATACAATCTAAGAGTTTAAACAGGAAATGTACTAACAATGTAAACAAAATTTATTAAAGAGCAATCATTAACGTAATTGATTCATTACTGTGTCAAAGCACTATGCTACGCGCTCACCAACTTCTGTAATCCTCACAGCCATCAGAGTGACCTCACAACTCCCACTTCACATGGCACCAAGAGATGAAGTCATTTGCTAAAATNAAAGAGCAATCATTAACGTAATTGATTCATTACTGTGTCAAAGCACTATGCTACGCGCTCACCAACTTCTGTAATCCTCACAGCCATCAGAGTGACCTCACAACTCCCACTTCACATGGCACCAAGAGATGAAGTCATTTGCTAAAATCACAAAGCTGCTAAGTGATAGAAGTAAGAGTCAAATGGAAGCAAGACGGTTACAGAGGTTACACTCTTAACGTACGCCAAAACGATGGCAGAAAACTGCTCTTCAGGCGCCAAGTTCAACTTGACTGAAAACAGAACTCATGATGTCTCATCACAGGGTTCCAAGCTCTACTCCTCAGGGTCTGTGTGTGAGTGGAGGGCTGGTACTACAGAACCGACAAGAGGCCGAGGAGAGGGCAAAACATGCTTTCTTAACTGATATAACAACTTGTTTAACTGATGAATACACTGATGTTTTGGTGAAGATTTGTCCTTCGGCTGGTGAGAGCTCGTCTTACTGTACCTAGGCTATTAAATCAGCATTGCTTAATGCAAAGCAACCACAGGCGCAAACATGGGAACCAAATCTCCATGGCAATACAGGACTGCCCCTCGGCTGAGTCACAAAGTGATTAAGCTACTTTAAGATTCTAACAAAAAAGACTATTTTAAATACAACTGCTAAATATGCTCAGGGAGAACTCACATGCTTGCCTCAAAATATCTTTATACTCATCTGACAAGAACAGCTTAAGATAAAATTTACACATAATTAATATTATTGAGGGCCTCTGCTCAGCTTAACTACTAAGTCATTATTTACCTGTAAGGAGAGAAAATGATTGAGACCGAGTCAGCTAATGGGAAAGTTTAAATGAAATGAGGCGAGAGCTCAGAGAGAAGTCAGAATGAAGTCAGAGTACCTTACAGGTCTGGCATTCACTCTGTAAGCTCCAGAGAGGGATTCAATGCGCAACACGCACTAGCAAAACTGCCCACAGCTCCATCATTTGATGTCTTTTTCAAGGCAATGTATTTAAAAACCAAACACACAACAAAGCCTTCCTAACAACACATTTAATCTTTGGCAATCAAAACCTACGCTATTCTTAAAGAATCAGTCAAACATTTTTCACACAGATAGAATTCAAAGTATTCTGCCTCATAGCATCACTGGATAAAAGGAAACCGGCAAATAAAACCTTCTGAAAAAAACAGTATTTAAAGCAGGTAACTAGGTGTTCATCAATTAAACTAGAAAAATAAGAAGTGGCAAAATCAAGAAAAGCAGAAAACAACAACAATATACTTTAAAGTAAAACAGCTGGAAAACAAACTCAACGTGAAATGCTGGTGAAAACCAAAATGACTCCCATATGGCTAGTTATAAGCCTTCCTCCACGCTTACTCACTCTCGTGATGAAATGACACAAATCCACAGTAAGTCATTTGATTCTTCTCATTTAAATCTCATCAAGAGAAACATTTTAGATTTTTCAAAGTTTCAGTTACATCTTTAATACATACAACAGTGAATAGTCTAACGTCCAAACTGGCAGCTTCTCAAGCGTAAAAACCAACATGAATATGATGGATTAACTGATATTAGCTGGCTAAAACTAATGATAATCAAAAAGAGAAAATCATGACACCACCTTTAAAAAGTTAAAAATTTTATGACATGAAATAACATATAGTGCTTTAAGATCTAGCTATTTTGTTATTAAAAAGTGAAAAGTATAAGTACATTATTCACATAAAGGATGGCCCCATTTTCAAGGACTTACCTTCTTTTTATCCCTCATTGAGCCTTTGCCTCGGACCATGATCTTACATCCTGTTTCTGCTTCAAGCTGTTTAGCAGTAAGTCCTCTCGGTCCAAGGATTCTCCCAACAAAATTAAACTGGGGGGGAAAAAAACAACAACATTGTGCATTATTCACATAAAGTTATTTTAAAGTGTATACTTAACTTTCTCTAAATTTTTCAAAATACTAAGTTGAAATAAAATCTTATGAATTTCTTGCCAAGTTTGGGGGTATAATGACAGCGGTTCATGGTTTAGCTTGAAATTTTCATGGGCATTAATACAAATCATGGATTAGCAACAGCAGAATCTACCTAAAACAGGTGCTGTATTCAACTGGCCATCAACATGCACACTCTAAACAAGTGTACATGAAAAGTTCAACAAATCCCTTCTATGACAGGGTTCCAGGAGCTATTTACTATGTTAAACAGTGGCTGCCTTTTATACAGAAATCCCTGGGGGAAATTCCTCTCTTATTGATCTAAGTTATACTTCAGCAACTGTTCAGAGAGCATTGTATTTGGGGGCTGGCTGCCAGAACACTGATGGCCAAAGTTGGATTCCACACTATACCAACTAGTTAAGACATAAGAGTCTACATTTTTCCCCACAATCCTTGCACAATTTTGTATCTGCATCCTTATTTTCCTATTTCCCATCTCTACCTTTAGTTCATACTACTACTTTGACAAAGAACCTTAACTCTTGTCACAAAAAGGACAGTGATAAGAAATAACTGTATAAGTAATTATCATCCCTCCACAGAAACTTCTAATATTCACACATAGAAGTTAATTTTTTTTAAAGGCCAATGAGAGGAACAGACTGACTATGAACACTGGAAAGTAAATTTTCCTCATTAATATGTCATCTATATAAAAGACCAAAAAAATGAATATCATCAGTTCCACAAAACCATCCATGGGAGGTTTTTATCTACTTATTTAAACAGGTTACTGATACCTACGCTTCCCACTTTTTCCCTGCATTTTATCCCTGACTGTTAGTTGTTGCTCCATAACACTAATGTGCCAGCAGTCACTGTTCTCGGGGCTTAAGCAGCGAGGGCATTTCCTCTGTCTTCTGTGTGCCAGAGGCCGCCTGCTTCCTCAGCTGCCACCAGCACAGTCACATCTTAGAGAAGTGATTCCCAAGTGAAAGATGTGCGTGTACACGTTTGAGGATGGAAGAAAGTCCTATTCCCTAGGGGATTATGACATCAGTTCTTCCACCCCAAGCAAAGACTCTCAGGTCCTTGACTCAGTTATGTAAGATTCCAAATTCTGAAACCTCGCTGAACCATATCTTTATATTCAAATAAAACCCTTTACCCTTGCCTAGTTTTTGGCATATAGGACTTGATCTACCTCTTTACCCAACTAAACCCTTGCAGTCATCCAGTCAACAGCCCTCCTCCCATATCCCCAATCTAAATAAACTGAAGTGCTCTACTGTACTTGAAGTACTGTACTATGATGACACGTTTACACTTGGAAAGCATATAGACCCCAACTGGTATTCAAGCTCCAATACTAAGCCGTAATTAAGAATTGGGAAGTCATATAAAACAAGCCTCAGTCATGTGATGGAGACGCTTTCTGAAACTGCTGTGAAGAGCAACTGCATGTGTGTACAGCACAATATATATGAAACGTCTAATACTAAGTCTGCCACACAGTGGGTCAGAGACTATGAAGTCTACTACAAATTCACTTTAGGAAGCCTCAGGCCCTCAATCAACAAGTAAGCTCAGAATGTCCACGGAAGGGGATATGATCAAATGGCAAATCTGCCCTACAGAACTCCAGAGAGACCAGAAACTCACACACCGAGTTCTGCAGAAAACCAGAAAGAAAAGGTGGAAATGATACACAGAACAACTGACCAAGGCCTGCTCAAAGAGTAGCAATAGCCAGGCATCTAACTGGGAGGTATCAGGCTTGAGTTTTCATCTCTAGAAAAGATGCCCGAAGAAGACGCTCACACTGTAGCATTTGGCTCCATTCTCAAAGGCTGACACAGCTTCAGGTGATCAGCTCCCACTGAACCCTGCAGTGAGCTAGCCCAGTTCAAGAACGCGAGTTTCTAATTCACATTCTGTCTTTCATACTTAAGTATGTATAGACAAAGTTTACCAAAGACTTGAGGAATGCTCTAACTTGAGAAAGGCTCTTGCATGCAAGGGTGTACAAACGAAAGAAGCAGGACAAAGGACTGTCCCATTAGGGAAAAGACTGCTGCTAAAGGAGATTGTCGTTCAGTGGCTTAGTCGTGTCCTACTCTGCGACCCCAGGGACTGTAGAATGCCAGGCTTCCCTGACCTTCACCATCTCCCGGAAAATTCCCCCCAAACTCCTTGAGCAGACAGCGCTAAACTACTTCCTAAATCGGTCATACACAGTTACATTCCCAAGAGGAGAGGACTTTGCTCTGGTACACTTTGATGCTCAGGCTGTTGGTCATCAGATGTATATTTTCTGAAGCACATGTGAGGTTTTCAGACTACTCTATTGTGCTGTTTTGCTGTCTTATTGATTTATACGTTGTGGTCACAGGTGTGGCAGATGACTTTTCCCCTCCTGTGGCTTACCATTTTCATCTTTAATGGTGTCTTAAGTTGACTTAATTTAAGTAGACTGAATTGAATTAAATGATATATAATTTTAATGCAGCTCATGTCTTCCCTTAACAATATTTTCTGTGTCCTGTTTAAAGGTAGTCTTTCCCCATCCCAAGGTCATCAAGATATCCTCTGCATTAACCTGCAGAAGCTTTACTGTTATGACTTTCTTATCTATGTCTACAGTGTACCAGGAAGTGATGTCCATGATGCGAGAACAACTTTCTCTTCTGCTTCTTCCCGTGGCCGCCACATGTTGCTGAAGAGACCATCCTTTCCCCTGCTCTACACTGCAGCGTCATTTCTTGTTGTTAGCAACACCTATACATGCTTATACATACGGGTCTACTTCTGGGTTTTCTATTAAGCTACTTGGCTTAGTATCTCACTGCCATTTAATGTAATTTTATTTTCAAAATCTTAATACACAAGATAGCATGTTAGTTCACCTTGCTCTTCTTTCAAAGATGTCTCAGTCTTTGCGCCTCTATACAGATTTCAGAAATAGCTGGTCAATTTCTAAAATGATACTAGCAATAATTTTTACTGGGATGTTATAACAAGCTTCAGGATCATGAATATGGTATAATTGTCTCATTTGGTTAGGTGTTTTTTGATTTCTCTCAAGAATACAAAGCTTTCTTAGTGTGCCTTTACTTGTTTTTGTTTGATTTTTTCCAAGACATTTGGGGCTTCATTTTTGCTACTGTAAATCATATTTTTATTTCATATTTGTTTCTTTACATGTGAAATCGTAATTCATCTTTTTGTATCATGCAGTATACCCAGCAAGCCCTGTTTCTTCTTTCTTCATTCTAATTTTTCTGTAGGTTCTTTTGGATTCTTTTGGTAAAGATTCATATCACTTGCAAATAAGAGAAAAGAAAAAATATGTAACTGTCAATCCTATTTTTAAATTCTTTTTCTGGCCATCCTTACAGCACTGGCCAGTACATCACGGGTTCAAAGTCAAATCAAGTGTATTATCCTTGATTCATTCCAAGAATAAATTCTCAATAGTTCACTATGAAGTCTGAAGTAATCTATGTATACTTCAGCAGATTAAGAAAATTCCATTCTACTTCCTAATTCATTAAGAGTTTTTATTTTTAGTCACGAATCGATATTTAAATGTATCACATTTTTTCACCATTGAGACAATCATATTTCTCCTTTATTTTGGTAATACAATGGATTACAATTCATTAACAAATGTTAAATCATGCTTATAGTTTTACAATAAACTTGATCATGATGCATTGTTTTATTATAGATCACTAGGTTCAGTTTGTTAGCAATTTGGTGACAATTTTATTTTATAAATTTACATTCACAAATGGAACTGGCTTGGAATTTTCCTTTTTCATAATATGTTTCTTAGGGTTTAGGCATCAAGATTATTCTGGACNATTATAGATCACTAGGTTCAGTTTGTTAGCAATTTGGTGACAATTTTATTTTATAAATTTACATTCACAAATGGAACTGGCTTGGAATTTTCCTTTTTCATAATATGTTTCTTAGGGTTTAGGCATCAAGATTATTCTGGACTCAAAATGTGTTGGGATGTAGTCCCCCTTTTTCAGCTCTTTGGAATGGCTTATGGAAGCTAACTTGTACTACTACTTCTTTAAACACTGAAGAGAAATCAGTGGTGAAGGCACCTGGGTTTTTTTCTCTGTTCAGGTTTTCAATTATGTTCAGGTTTTCAATTATGGATTCAGTTACTTAATTTAGATTTCCTATTCCTTCATATGTCAATTTTGGTAACTTGTGTTTATCTAAAAATATGTCAATATAGTTTAAACTTTCAAATTTGTTGATATAAAGCTTTCACAGACTTTTCGTCTTAGTATCTACAGGATCTGTAACAATGGTCCCACTTCAATTCTGATTGGCTATCTATGTCATCCCTTCTCTTGATCAGTATTTCAGTCTTTACAAAGAATGTACCTTTTCTATTGTTGACAGGGGTAGACTGATGAAAATAAATTTAAATTAAATTTGTAGACAAGTCATTCAAAAATGACCACAATTACCCATGCATCCTTAACCGATGCCGTTTGCAGTGTAATTCTGCAGCTCCTCTCACCTCTTGAATCTGGGGTTAGCATGGTGACTGGCTTTCCAATACAATGTATGAAAAGAATAATATGTGTTTTAAAAGCCTAAGTCTCAGTCTTATGTGTACTTCCTCTCTTAGGCCCTATTATTCCCATGTTAACTGTCTCAGACTAACCCACTTGAGAAAGACAAGCAATCTAGTCACCATCCATGCCAGCCCACACCCAGGTAACTATTAAGAGCAAAGGGGCCTGGCTAACCCATAGCTGACTGCAGGTGCTGATCAGAAGAACTGCTGTGGTGAGCCCAGCCTAACAAAAACGACCAGCATGCACAAGAGAAGCAGGAGTTGTTTTAACCTAAGTTTCTGGGGCAGTTCATTAAAATGCAGTAGCAGCCAGCCAATACACTGATTTTCTTCATTTTGTGATGGTTTTCAGGGGTCTTAAATTAATTTCTACTCTTACCTTTCTTTCTTCCTTCTACTTCTTTTACATTTAATCTGCTGTACTTTTCCCGCTATTACGAAACAAATGCTCAGCTTATTGCACCCTTTCTTCTTTTCCAATAAATACACATTTAAAGCTTTAAGTATTCCTCTAAGCTGAAATATCAATAACCTCAGATATGCAGATGACACCACCCTTATGACTGAAAGTGAAGAGGAACTAAAAAGCCTCTTGATGAAAGTGAAAGAGGNACTGAACTGATGGTACTGGATGCTATGATCTTAGTTTTTTGAATATTGTTTTAATTCAGCTTTTTCACTCTCCTTTTTCACCTTCATCAAGAGGTTCTTTAGTTCCTCTTCATTTTCTCCGATAACGTGGTGTCATCTGCATATCTGAGGTTATAGATATTTCTTCCAGCAATCTTGATTCCAACTTGAGCATCATCCAGACCTTCACTTTGCATGAGGTACTTTGGATATAAGTTAAATAAGCAGGGTGACAATAAACAACCTTGACAGATCCCCCTTTCCTAATTTTGAACCAGTCCATTGTTCCATGTCCAGATCTAACTGTTCCTTCTTGACCCGCATACAGGTTTCTCAAGAGGCAGGCAAGGTGCTCTGGTATTCCAATCTCTTTCAGAATTTTCCACAGTTTGTTCTGATCTACACAGTAAAAGGCTTTAGTGTAGTCACTAAAGCAGAAGTAAAAGAAAGTCTTAATTTGCAAGTAACGTCTCTATGTATACAATACTGTGGCTTGTTGTATATTCCAATGCAGCTTCACCAATGATGTCTATTATAAAGCTGCTTAGCAAGTGATTGACACTCCTCCCAGACAGAGGTGGCATCTAAGCTCCCTTTCCTTGAATCTGGGAGGCAATTTGTGACTACCCAGATCAACAGAGTTGAGGAGAAATAGTGCTATGGTTCTCTGTCTCATAGGACACTTATTTTGGTGCCCAACTACCATATTGGGAGGAAGTCCAAGACACAAGGAGAGACCTCATGTGAGTGTTTCAACTGATAGTCTCAGCTAAGGTCTTAACTAAGAGTCAGCATTAATTGCTGGGAAGTGGATAAGACTTTCAGTTCAGTTCAGTCACTCAGTTGTGTTTGACTCTTTGCGACCCCATAAATCACAGCATGCCAGGTCTCCCTGTCCATTGCCAACTCCCAGAATTTACTCAAACTCATGTCCATTGAGTCAGTGATGCCATCCAGNTGATGCTTTTGAACTGTGGTGCTGGAGAAGACTCTTGACAGTCCCTTGGACTGCAAGGAGATCCAGCCAGCCCATTCTAAAGGAGATCCGTCCTGTGTGTTCACTGGAAGGACTGATGCTGAAGCTGAAAATCCAATATTTTGGCCACCTCATGCGAAGAGCTGACTCACTGGAAAAGACCTTGATGCTGGTAAAGATAGAGGGCAGGAGGAGAAGGGGATGACAGAGGATGAGATGGCTGGAGGGCATCACTGACTCGCTGCACATGAGTTTGTGTAAACTCTGGGAGTTGGTGTCGGACAGGGAGGCCTGGTGTGCTGTGGTTCATGGGGTCGCAAAGAGTCGGACACGACTGAGCGACTGAACTGAACTGAATACTTGTTCAGACTTTTAAGCACAGTACATCATCAATTTTTCTAAATATTCCATGGGTGTTCATGAGACTTCCTTGGCAGTCCAGTGGTTGGGACTTTGTCTTCCAATGCAGGGAGTGCAATTCTGCTCCCTGTCTAANACTGAATACTTGTTCAGACTTTTAAGCACAGTACATCATCAATTTTTCTAAATATTCCATGGGTGTTCATGAGACTTCCTTGGCAGTCCAGTGGTTGGGACTTTGTCTTCCAATGCAGGGAGTGCAATTCTGCTCCCTGTCTAAGGAGCTAGGATCCCACATGCCTTGGGGCCAAAAAGCCAGAATATGAAAACAGAAGCAATGTTGTAACAAATTCATGAAAGACTTTAAAAATGGTCCATATCAAAAAAATCTTAGGAAAAAAAAGCAGGCAAACTCCTCTGTGACTAACTTTTGTCTATTTCTTTCAGTTCTATTTGCTTTATACAATTAGAAACTGTGTTGTTGGTATATACAAAATTATATTCTTCTGTCATTATGAAGTGGTCTTTTCTCCAGTAGTACCTTTTGCCCTTAAGCCTACATATATTAAGATATAAAGATATTTATAAGACATTTAAATTTATTTTCATACTGAATTTTCAACTGAGGTAATTTTCAGTTCATTAATTTCCTCTTCAAAAGCTTTGAGTCTTCCGTTAAATCTATTAATCTCAGTTAAGGAATTTTTCAGTTTGATTTTTCTTTTATACTTTCTCTTTCTCTGACATATTCAGTTTGACTCTTCCTTCATAGCTCCCATAACTCTGCCATATTTCTCCAACTTGTCTTTTGTCTCCATACACACAATAAGCATAATTTTTATAAAGTCTGGGTCTAACAATCCTAATATCTAGAGTCTTGATGAATGTGCTTCTTTTGTCTTGTTTCTTCAGATTTTTCTTAACATCATCTTGTATTCTTTGTGTTTGCTTGTTTCCCAGTGTGTGCCAGACAACGTATTTACTAAACAGCTTACAGAAATAATATAAAGCCTCAGGTGATGTTATCTTTCTCCAGAGGGAATATATGTCAGCTTCAGCCAAGCACCTATTGTTAACTAGCAACCTAAGATCATCTCAACACAATTTTGCTTATTGAGGTTGACACAATTTTGATGCTGACATGCAAAGTCTATAAGGGCCTAGGAAATTAGCTCCCTCTTACCCCTGAATGCACACCCATCAGATTCCTACCCAAAGCACAGACTGGAAATGGGAAGGAGCTTACACAGGTTAGACCTATGTGCCCCAAAGCTGAGCCTCTCCACTGTCCTCTCCAGGTTCAGCAAACACACCTAGAGAAGCAGTTTCACAAAGCCAGGCTTACACCCAACCTTGATTCTCTGTCCTCCCAAGAATCCTGAATTGGCAGTTCTTCACAATCTTCTTGGTCTCTGATGCATTCAAGCAGATGTCTGTTTTTTGTTTGTTTTTTCCCTTCTATGTCCTATTTTACTCAAATTGTTCAGCTGGTCTGAATTACCCTTAGTACTTAACAGAGAAGTCCATGAAATTTTTAAAGAGGCTGCCTTTAAATCTAAGTTGATCTAGCAGTGACTGATATCAGGCAGCACGGGGTAAAAATACATGTAACTTTTGAATTTGTGCCCTCTGTTAAAGTGGTTGGCTCCATTCCTGATACGCAAACCCAAAAGAGGCCATCTTTGGCATATTCTTTCTTTTCATATATTAAATCTCTTTTGCTAAAACCACAGAAAAGGTTTTCTGCTACAGCTAAGTAATAGGCCCAATTATTATTTACTAAATAAAAAATGTTTTAAAGCCAGTCAAACATTAAATCCGTAACAAACTTTTCCTAATCTTAAAAATGAACCATCTCTACTNTAAAACCACAGAAAAGGTTTTCTGCTACAGCTAAGTAATAGGCCCAATTATTATTTACTAAATAAAAAATGTTTTAAAGCCAGTCAAACATTAAATCCGTAACAAACTTTTCCTAATCTTAAAAATGAACCATCTCTACTGCACCACAATCAGCAAAAAAACAGCTCAAATGTGTTCAAGTGCATACCACTGGGACTCAAATATAATCGAAACCATCAAGGTCATCCTTCTCAAAATGGTGTAAATAGAGAAGGAAAAAAATTAATCACAGCAGCTGCTTTGTCTACTGCAACCAATTTCCAAGTTAATATTGTTTGCCTTGCATTAAAATTCATTGTGTTGATTTATCATGCTAGTTCTGCAGCTTCATTCAATTAAAACAATGTCACAACACATTCAAAGAAAATCATTTCAAACAGCCTAAGCTAACTGCAAAATTTAAAGGCCAAAAGAAGGGAAAGAAAGAAGAAAAGAGGGGGGAAAAAAAGAAAGAAATTCATTAACCCTACTGTTTAAGTACAGACCTCTCTGTGGCTTACCAATTATATCGCCGTCAAGTGGCATATTAATTTCTAAAGAAGAGGTCAACATCATGTCTAATGCTATTTGATGCTGCTGACTTAATTTTAAATAGAAATAAGTTCTCTCAATGACAGAACATAAAGTATTATAGCAAATCTTTCTACTAACCTTTTAAGAAATGTGCAATCAAAGATAAAATCTTTTGTGGCACACTATCAAAGCACACTATATTAAAAAATGATTTCCAAAAGCATTCATTTCAGTGAAACGCGTCTAAGACATGTTTAATTTCTGCTTAAAATTTTGGAAAAACAATTTTAAAAAGAAGATGCACTTCTCTGGATTGCCTTTCGCACGATAAACTGATGCTCTTTTTAAATATTTTGTCTAGTATAGCTAAGGTGATTTTAAGTTCAGTTCAGTCGCTTAGTCACAGCCTGCTCTTTGTGACCCCAAGGACTGCAGCACACCAGGCCTCCCTGTCCCATCACCAACTCCTGGAGCTTGCTCAAACTCATGTCCATCGAGTTGGTGATACCATCCAAGCACTTTATCTCTGTCGTCCTCTTCTCCTCCTCAGAGTCTTTTCCAATTTTACGTTAGATATTTACAAACGTTACATCATATCATGTATGCAACATAGTAAGTATCAAACACACACACACAAATGTGTATTTCTTGATAAAGTCTTCTGTTCGGCAGATAAACATGGACCACTTCTAATGTAGTCAACACTAGTAAGCCATCTTATGCAAGTATGTAAGATGAGAGAAGAGTTATGACTACTGAGCAATACAACTGTTTTTAATTAAAAATACCAGAATATCTTGTTTGATTTGATTTTATAGTTTCATTGACTCGGCCGATGACAGTAAAGGAGAAAAGGTAAACAATGCAGGTTAAATTTAAAAGTTTGCTGCATCTAAAGTTCACTGTGAATAGCATAGCCTTCTTCCAATATTTGAAGTCATTATCCAATTTAGCAAATAAACTGCCTGGACATTTATGAACAATAAAGTTTTGACACATGTCTCGTGATTTTCACTTTCATCTACTCACTAACGTAAATGAAAACACCAATCAATATTCATGTCAGAACTATACCAGCTGAAACCAGTATGGCCAGATAGTTTNCTGCAGGTGACTTGGATGCTGAGTAAAGTTTGAGAACCAGTTCATCACAGCATGTTTCCATCCTTAAAGTTTCCACCCCTGTGCTTTGCCTACATCCTGTTGCTGTGTTTTCTGAAACACCCACTCTAAGACCAACCATCTCCCCCTCTAACTTCAGTCTTCTCTTGAAACATTCCTTATCTGATGCTGGACACCCTCTGAAGATCCCGATATCTCTGAAGGCCGCCCAAGCGGAAGCTGAGTTTTCTCTCACAACCTAACGACCTTGGGGTCAGGAAGTAATTTCTCTGCCTTTCTAACTCACCATGGCCACCTCCAGACCATTTGCTCCTCTCCCTTCTGCAAAAATCCTTTCTTATTTCAAGCTCAGGCTATGCAGATGTCTTACTCTTTCTCCTTTCTCATCCCTGCCATCTGTTTGGCCTGCCGGCCAGGCCCCATCGTTCACTGAAGGTGTCACGTCACACTCTTTCGGTCCCCACTACCCTGCCAACCTTCTTCATGAGAGGAACATCCTTGGCAGCAGCCCAAACAGCATCCTGACCTGCCTCTCAGTCCCTTGAGTCATCGCCTCCGAAGGTATTTTTCACTTTACATCACACCTAGTCCTTGTCACCCCCAGGAACCATATCTCCTTCAGATCTCAAACTTTGAGTTCAGCCTTTGATCCACATTTATGGGTCTTTTACTCTGGTTTTTCCTGGTGCTGCAAACCTTTTATTTCATGAGCACTCTAAAATATTACCCTCACTTTTCTAATCACCCANAACTGAGCGACTGAACTGAACTGAAAGATGATTTAAAGTATATGCAGGATGTGTACAAGTTATATGCAAAAACTGCACCATTTTATATAAGAGACTTGAGTGAGCATCTGTGGGTTTTAGCACCCATGGGGTCCTGAAACCAGTCTACTAAAAATAATGGGGGACGACCTTATCTCTAATCTTCTAAACTTTCTACAGCATCCTGAGTACTGTCTTCTTCTTTCCTATTTAAAGATACTAGAATACAGATCTGAAAGATGACCCTGCCCACTTCTATTCAACAGAGATGAGAAAACTGAGACTCAAAAAGAGACTGCAATATAGATAGTTTCAAACACATATATAAAGGATAAACATCAATTATTTAATTACTCACATAAAAAAGTTTAAAAATAAGCAGAAAATTAAATCCAAAGAAGACAAAAGGAAGGGTATAATAAAATCAGATGTTACTGAAATAGAAAAGAAACACACAAAAGAGAGGCTCGACAGTGCCAAAACCTGGCTGCTTAAACAGACCAAAAACACTGGCAAAAACTGACCGTGAAAAAAAGAGGGCAAATAACCAACACTAGGAGTAAAAATGATATCATTACTGGGCCGAAGGAGATCAAAATATCATAAAGCAATATTATAAACAAGTTTATGCCAATAACTAGATGACAAGGAATAATTCCTAGAAAAATAAGATCCATTAAAACGTCTTACAACTATTTAAGACAATGAATCATAAGCAAAAGGCCTATTTACAATGAATGTGATGGTGACACAGACTCAGGAATAATTACTAAGTAGGTTATGTTTCTTTGCTTCCTTTTTTGCTTATTGTAGTAAGTAAACTTCATAATCCACAATCAGAATTAATTGAGCTAGCTCAGCCTAACATATCTTTCTTTAAAAATATTTTAATGTCCAATATACAGAAACTTAAAAACTGCCCCACCATTCAAAAGAAATCTCACATAAAGTCACTTTTGTGTTTCTGGACATATTTTTAAGGGCACCACTAAACAGTCCGGATTAAACACAACACAACCAAAATGAAACAGATAAAACAGCACAAATTCTCCCAAGAATGAATAACTGCAATGTTCACTGTATCATCCTTAAAATGTAAAATACAAGTCTTGCTTTGTGTCTTGTGGCTCAAAAAGTGGAACTATGATGTGTTACAAATGAAAGTTATTTAGGCAAAAACTAGCAAACTAGTTCAACATTTTGATTCTTTCATTATTTTCCCCAAACTTGGTCCATGTAGGAAGAAAAAACTGGTAAAAAGGCTTAAAGGTAAGGGAAATAAGGAGCTAATTTTTTAGATTCAGTGCAACATAAAAGATTGAAATAATTACAAATAAGAACAGTATTACAGCTCCTTAAAATAGGACTATGTTTTCTATTTCTTTCTATATCTGGAAAACATCTAGTCTTGTCATCTTGACATAGTAAATTTAAAAAAAGAATATAAGGCATAATTCATACAAAGAAGAACTATGAGAACATACAAAAGTAGGCAAAAAGTTTTCCAAAGCTACATAAGTGAGGTATAAAAGCTGAGGAATTGAGACGACCTACCTAGTCATCCCAGGTAAAATTACTAAATTAAAATTTGCTCAAATTTTGTTAAATTTATTCCTAAATGTTTTGTGCCTTATAATAAGCATTTTAAAACTTTAATTTTCCCATTGTCCATTGCTTTTATATAAAAATACAATTGATTCTGTAGATTGACCTTGTATCCTGTGACCTTTCTTAAGTTACTTACTAGTTGTGATAGTTTTTTTGATTTCTTAGAATTTTCTATGTACATAATCATGCTGTCTCTAAATAAAGACAATTTAAATTCTTCTATTTAATCATATGTGCCATTTATTATTTTTTCTTGCCTTATTGCACTGGCGAAGACCTCTAGCACAATGATGAACAATGAGTATTCTTGCTTTTTCCCCAATCTTGGGTGGAAAGTATTTAGTTGTTTTTTTTTAACCAGTAAATATTGCCTGGAAAATCCCATGGACGGAGGAGCCTGGTAGGCTGCAGTCCATGGGGTCGCTAAGAGTTGGACATGACTGAGCGACTTCCCTTTCACTTTTCACTTTCATGCATTGGAGAATGAAATGGCAACCCACTCCAGAGTTGTTGCCTGGAGAATCCCAGGGATGGGGGAGCCTGACAGGCTGCTGTCTGTAGGGTCGCACAGAGTCAGACACAACTGAAGTGACTTAGCAAATACAAGTTAGTTATAGGTTTTTCACTGATGCCTCTTAACAGGTTGAAGAAGTTTCCAGATATTTGTAATTTGCTGTAACATTTTATCATGAATGAACATTTCATTTTACCAAATTTTTTTTGTTTGTTGGCTTTTTTTCAGGGGGGCAGGGGCAATGACTGAAATGATCATATGGCTCTTCCTTTATGCTGTACATAGAGTGGTTTACATTACTTGATTTCAAATGTTAAACCAACTTCACATTCCTGGGATTAAAACCCATTTGGTTATGATGCATTATCCTTTTTACATATTGTTGAATTTGATTTGTTCATATTTGTTAAGAATTTTTCTATCTATGCTCACAGAGAATACTGAACTGTAATTCTCTTATGTTATACAGGTTTCCTGGTAAAAAAAATACTCTGTTTTTGTTCATCTAAGAATGTCTATATTTCTAAAGAATGTTTTGCCAGATATACTAATGTATATTAACTTTTTATTCTTCTTTTGGCTGTTGAAAAACAACCATTTCACTGAATTGTGGTTACTCATGACAAGTCAGTGGTCATTTTTATGATTTCCCCCACATATGTAATATGCCTTATTTATTTATTTAATTATTTTTGCTGGCAGATTTAAAGATTTCCTCTTTCAATTTTAAACAATTTGATTACAACATACTTTGCTGTGGTTTCCTGCTTATCTTGCTTGAGGTTCATTGAGCTTCCTGGATTGGTGACTTAATGCTTTTCACAAAATTTGGGAATTTTTCCATCAGTACATTTTCAAATAATATTCTGCCCCAGTCTTTGTCCCCCATCTTTTCTTTTTTTGAGATTTTAATTGTCCATATGTGTGTGGTCTTGGAGAAGACTCTTGAGGGTCCCTTGAACTGCAAGGAGATCTAACCAGTCCATCCTAAAGGAGATCAGTCCTGGGTGTTCATTGGAAGGACTGATGCTGAAGCTGAAACTCCAGTACTTTGGCCACCTCATGAAAAGAGTTGACTCATTGGAAAAGACTCTGATGCTGGGAGGGATTAGGGGCAGGAGGAGAAGGGGACGACAGAGGATGAGATGGCTGGATGGCATCACCGACTTGATGGACATGAGTCTGAGTGAACTCCAGGAGGTGGTGAACTCCGGGAGTTGGTGATGGACAGGGAGGCCTGGCGTGCTGCGATTCATGGAGTCGCAAAGAGTCGGACATGATTGAGCGACTGAATTGAACTGAGACTGCATTTTTAAGGTTGCTATTTCTGTACTGAGAATTCCTAATTACTCCCTCATTATGTTGATTCCCCCTTTACATGTTTGAACATATTTAAGGCAACTGTTTTACAGTCCCTGTCTGCTAACTCAATCATCTGTCATTTTGGGGTCTATTTCTATTGACCAATTTTCCTGCTTATTTGTATGTCTAGTAGTAGTCTATCAAATGCTTGATATTGTAAATGCTCTTGTTGATAAACGTTTGGATTTTGTAGTCTTCTTTCATTCAATGGTAAGTTTGTTCAGCTAAGCAGCTAATTTACTTCTGAATCGGCTTAATTGTTTCCAACACATATTTTCCCCAACATCTAACCCTTTCATTTTTAAAATCATTTTGTATGAGGAAAACTTACAAAATAGTGTTAAGTAACAAACATCCTTGTTTTTTTTTTCAAGAGTTATTTTTAAACTTATTAAGGGAGGCATAGAATAGCTGTTACTCTAGGGACATATTTATCCTACTTCTTTTTTTTCCATTATATTTATTTATTTTTAATTTAAATTTATTTATTTAAATTGGAAGCTAATTACTTTACAATATTGTATTGGTTTTGCCATACATCAACATGAATCCACCACGGGTGTACATGTGTTCCCCATCCTGAAGCCCCCTCCCACCTTCCTCCCCATACTATCCCCCTGGGTCATCCCAGTGCACCAGCCCCAAGCATCCTGTATCCTGCATCAAACCTGGACTGGCGATTAGTTTCTTATATGATATTATACATGTTCCAATGCCATTCTTCCAAATCATTCCACCCTCTCCCTCTCCCACAGAGTCCAAAAGACTGTTCTATACATCTGTGTCTCTTTTGCTGTCTCGCATACAGGGTTATCATTACCATCTTTCTAAATTCCATATATATATACATTACTGTATTGGTATATAAAACATTCTTATGGGGAGTATTCTGGAGGACTACAATTATTTATATGTGAGTTTACAGTAGTTTATTAGTTTGTGTGGACATTTCATTTTTGGCTTTAGATAGTGAAATCTTAGAGGCATTGTTTTAAATCCAAAAAGTTTTCACTTAATGATGTCATATTTTATTAATTCTAGGATACTCATCTTTTTACATTTTATATTTTAACATGACTGAAATTGAGATATATCTTATGGTTGCTAATAGCTTCCAATCATTGTAGTCCTGAATTGACATCTTTTTCCTCCAGAGATGTTTGCTTCTGTCAGTCATATGGGCTTACTACCAATCCAGTACTACTTTTTTTTTCCCCCAAGATCTTAATTTTTTATATTATTATTATTGTTATATATTTTTTTACTTTACAATATTGCATTGGCTTTGCCATACATCAACATGAATCCGCCACTTCTAAAGAATAGATTTCACAGGATATATCTTTGAATCCCAGGAGTAAGTTTAACGAAGGCTCTTAACCATGTGGGAGCTCTGGTAATGGTTTAGCTCACCAGTCTCTAGTTGTTGTTCCTTCACCAGTCATGTGGTGCTAGTGGTAAAGAATCTGCCCGCCAGTGAAGCAGACATAAGAGACTCAGGTTTGACCCCTGATTTGGGAAGATCCCCTGGAGGAGGGCATGGCAACCCACTCCATTATTGCTGCCTGGACAATCCCATGGACAGAGGAGCCTGGTGGGCTACAGTCCATGGAGTCACAAAGACTCGACACTACTGAAGTGACTTAGCACGCACACATGCACTGTGGTAGGACCAATCTGCTACCAGTAACTTCATCACAGCCAGAGGTGTAAATGCTAAGAGGGAGTTTTTGACAATCACTTAGCTTTACTCTGGTACTCTTCTCTTTCTTCTTTGGTTCACTAACTTTACCTTCTTTTCTCCTACATTTTTCTCTCAAAAACACATCATTATCTAGTAAAAGGACTCAAAACAAAAATCAATTCTTATAACTCAATCCAGGATTATTTCCACTTCACAATATTTTTGTTAATCTCCTGGGATTAAAACAATAACAATTCAATCTAGTTTTAATTTGCTTATTACTTGGCATATTCCTGAATTTTTCTCTCTCTCCTTTGGTGGATCTGCTGCATATTTTTTATTTTAGAAAGATTAAAAACAAGTTCATTAATAAAGCTAAAAACAATCCATGTTGAGAAAATCTATCTGATTAAAAGCTATCCCTGGACCAGCAAACCACACAAAACTAAATAATCCATAAAGTGTTTTCCAAGAAGGCAAGAGTAATAATTTACTTCTTCATATTTTTGAGTTCCTTATCTCACACCTGAGATTCACATGTTTACTATTTCTCCTTGTGAGCTATGTTAACTTCCTGTTAGAGAGTGAGTTTAGTCTCTAAATTCTTTTCTTCTAATTTAAGAGCCTTTATGTTGATGAAAACTACTCCTCGAATGCGATGTTCATCACTTTGTACACAAAATATCTA
>SJYV01000259.1:0-18059 GCA_006410875.1 Neotragus pygmaeus | reverse complement strand
AGCATCAATTCTTCAGCGCTCAGCTTTCTTCACAGTCCAACTCTCATATCCATACATGACTACTGGAAAGACCGTAGCCTTGAGTAGACGGACCTTTGTTGGCAAAGTAATGTCTCTGCTTTTGTTAACCCGTAGTACTCAGCAAATGATGAACTGGGGGAAGGACTTGTGTGCCAAGAAGATAAATTGCTCCCTGTAATGACTCTGGATGTGCCTGCCCATCAGACACCCAGTCTTGAAAGACTGTTAGCAAGGCCTCGCTTCCCATTGCACTTCATGTCTCTAAGTCCANCTGGGGGAAGGACTTGTGTGCCAAGAAGATAAATTGCTCCCTGTAATGACTCTGGATGTGCCTGCCCATCAGACACCCAGTCTTGAAAGACTGTTAGCAAGGCCTCGCTTCCCATTGCACTTCATGTCTCTAAGTCCATTCCCTGGGTTTGGGTCAATGGATTTTACTTCCCACACTTGCATGCAAATCTCCCTATCGAAGGTCATAAGGTCTTACTATTTTTCATGAAGGCCCTGATTTGGAGATAAAAGATCTGTTCGAGTTTTCACCCCATACCATCTGACAGCTCTGCTTCTCCTACTGGTAGCTGCTGACCCTGGTTTTCAGCACAGCCTGCCCCGCTGTAGCCAGATAAGTATCTCTTTAAACCTGGCCACAGAAGCCTTTTAGATTTGACAAGGATTTAGGGTGTATAATTGGCTGACCCCAGTCTGTGTTTTTTTCCTCCTCGTTTCTATTTTTCGGGACTTTTAAAATTATATATTTATTTAGACTGGGCTGGGTCATCGTTGCTGCAAGCAGGCTTTTTCTAGTCGCAGCGACAGGGGACTCCTCTCCAGTTGCAGTGCATGGGCTGCTCCTTGTGGTGGCTTCTCCTGTTGCAGAACACAGACTTTTGGACACTCGGGCTCAGTAGTTGCAGCTCTCCAGCTCCAGTGCACAACCTCAGTAGTTGTGGCACATGGGCTTGGTTGCTTCAAGACATGTGGGATCTTTCCAGACCAGGGATCTTCCCAGTCCAGAACCAGTGTCCTCTGCATTGCAAAGCAGATTCTTAAACACTGAGCCAGCAGGGAAGCGGGGCAGGCTGTGTTGAAAACCAGGGCCAGCAGCTACCAGGAGGAGAAGCAGAGCTGTCAAATGGTATGGGGTGAAAACTTGAACAGATGGTAATTTTTATTGAAGTACAACCTACAGAAAAACAGTGAACAAACCACAAGTGCATATGTAGCTCAATGGTTTTTCACAGCGTGACCACATCTGTATAGCAGGACTCAGAAAAAGAAACAGCGCATTGCCACATCCTAGAGTCCCCTCTCATGTCTGCTTCAAGTTACTAAAGCTTCCAAGAGCAAACGCTAATCTGACTTCTCTCTTCATGGATTAGTTTTCCCTGTTTTTGAGCTTTAAAAGGGGTTTTACTATATACTTTTTTGTGCCTGATCTCTGCTGCTTTTGTAACAGTCATCTAATTTTGTGTGTGAGTAGTTGTAGCTTGTTCATTTTCATTGCTACATGTTATTTTCTGCTGTGACTATACCACAATTTATCTACAAATTCTATTTTTCATATGCATTTGGAGAGTTAAAACTTTTTGCCTACTGTGAACAGTGTTGATGTGAACACTCATATGTGTGTCTTGGTGCATATATGCATATACTTCTGTTGGATAAATAGGAGTGAAACTGTTGCATCATAGGTTATGTATAAATTCACTTATATTGATGTTGCCAAATAAATTTCCAAAGTGGTTGTATCAACTTTCATTTGCATCACTTGCTCCACATTCTCACAAAAACATGATATTTCTATCATTTTGCATTTTACCTATTCAAGTATGAAAGTAAAAGTGTCACAGTATGCTTTAATATTCATTTCCATGATTTTCATGAATAATGAGGTTGAAATCCTTTTCATTTGTTTATTAGTCATTTGTGTTAGCCATTTTTTCTGAAGCACCTGTTTGTCTTTTCCCATTTTTTCTAATGGATTGTTTGCCTTTATTTATCAATTTGTTGGAATTTTTCATGTATTCTGGATATAATTCTTTTGCTGGACACATGGAACACAAATAAACAGTCCCATTCTTCTATTTAATAATGTGCTGGGGGTTTTAGGTCAAGTAGCCAAGAAAAAGAAATAAAAGTCACGCATATTGAAAAGGAAGAAATAAAACTATTTCAATTTGCAGAAGACATGGTCTTATATTTATATATATGATTAAACGATGGTAAGTTACCTGATTTCTGAAAAATGTGACACTTAAGTATAGTAAAGAAACAGTGGTCTTTTTTTTTTTTTTTGGTCCATTGTTTTTCTCTTTCTTAATGATGCCTTTTGCTGAACAAATATTAAGTTTTATACAGTCTTTTTTCTTTATTGCTAGCATTTTATTTCTGCTGTGACCTGTTACAGAAAATGTTGCCTACTTCAGAATCATGAAGATATTCCCTATGTTTTCTTTAAATTATTTTTTACCTTTCACATTTATATATGCAAACATATCCAGCTGACTTTCATTCATAGTTTGAAAAAAGTCTATTAATTTTTTGAAGTGGATATCCAACTGACCAAAAAAAGACCACTGCTCCCTCACTGTACTTAAGTGTCACACTTGTCAGAAATAGGTAACAGCATGTATGCATATGCACACACACTCAATCATATATATGTAAGACCTTGTCTTCTGCAAATAGAAATAGTTTTACTTCTTCCTTTTCAATATGCATGCCTTTTATTTCTTCTTCTTGGCTAATTGACCTAAACCCCCAGCACGTTATTAAATAGAAGTGGAAAGAGCAAGGATCCTCATCTGCTTTCGATTTTTAAGAGTGACTGAACTGAACTGAATATTTCTTACCAGACAGAATTTTTCATACCTCTTTCTCCTCTTAGATGCCTGAATTGCCAAGAGTTCTCATATGGGCATTTTTACTAACAGGAATTCTTGGATGAGAATCAAAGGGATAACTTTATATTAGGGACTTCTGGAAGGGAAATTAAGTAAACTACTTATAAACTAGACCCTGGTAATAGGTACTGGGCTAGATGCCCCTTTGGGATAATAGTTTCAGTTCAGTTCAGTTCAGTCCTCAGTCATGTCCGACTCTTTGTGACCCCATGAATCGCAGCACGCCAGGCCTCTCTGTCCATCACCGACTCCTGGAGTTCACTCAGATTCATGTCCATCGAGTCAGTGATGTCATCCAGCCATCTCGTCCTCTGTTGTCCCCTTTTCCTCCTGCCCCCAATCCCTCCCAGCATCAAAGTCTTTTCCAATGAATCAACTCTTCACATGAGGTACTGGGCTAGATGCCCCTTTGGGATATTAGGTTAAGGCAGGCATTAATTTACCCATTTCATACCCGAGAAAATAGTCTTAGAGAGAGGATACATGATCTGCAAAATGCTACACGGGCGTTAAGTGTAAAAGCCAGAGTACAAATGATTCTCCGATTGTATTTGTATTGGTGCTGCTTAGGGAGGGAAGAATGAGCAAAATCTCCAGAAAGTAGCCGAGTTGCTAGTATCCTTGCAACTCTAGGACCCTCTGACTGAGAGATTTTATTGCAAACAGCAGAAATGACTCCTCAAAGACACAGGATTCCATCTAATTGAAAGGTGATACTGCCACTTGGTCACAGTGGGCTTCTCACAGGTGAAGAGGCAAAGGAGAGAGCTTTGAGTAGAGCAAATTATAGTGTCATGAATTCCTGCCACACAATGGAGGCTAGAATAAATGTGGATAGAACTCAGGTTATTTCTTAGGATGCTTTTTAACACCACTATGACCAGTGCTAAAAGTATGATCTATCTGGTTCATTTAACTCAAGCACATTGGAGATTTATCCTGGGGATATTACTATTATGATTGTGCCTATAGATAGATGGGATATGAGAACCTTAAGCTGGACCTCAATATATTTAATTTCTAACCATCAAACTCTGCATGCACTTATAATTATACCAAGTTTTCTTTGATTCCTAGACCTAATAATTTTTTTCCTTAAAAATAGTTAAAGAAAAAATGATGTCAAATGGCAAGTAGGGAGTCCCAAGAATCTGTTCCGGCACAGAAGCAATTATTAAGATGCCAGAACTGTCAGAGTCAAATTTTTTGAACTTTCATTGTTGTCTAGTCACTAAGTCATGTCTGACTCTGCAACCCCACGAACTGCAGCACACCAGGCTTCCGTGTCCTTCACTATCTCCCAGAGTTTGCTCAAACTCGTGTCCATTGAGTTGGTGATGCCACCTAACTATTTCATTGTTTGTCACCCCCTTATCCTGCCCTCAATCTTTCCCAGCATCGGGGTCTTTTCAGTGAGTTGGCTCTTCACATCAGGTGGCCAAAGTATTGGAGCTTCAGCTTCAGCATCAATCCTTCCAATGAATATTCAAGGTTGATTTCCTTTAGGATTGACTGGTTTGATCTCCTTGCTGTCCAAGGGACTCTCAAGAGTCTTCTACAGCACCACAATTCAAAAGCACCAACTCTTTGATGTTCAGCCTTCTTTATTGTACAACTCTCACATCCATACATGATTACTGGAAAAACCATAGCTTTGAGTATTTGGGATTTTGTTAGGAAAGTGATGTCTCTGCAGGGAATAGCAACCAACTCCAGTATTCTTATCTGGAGAATTCCATGGACAGAGGAGCCTGGTGGGCCACAGTCCACGGGGTCACAAAGAGTCAGACACAACTGAGCAACTAATACAAACACAGAGGTTTGTCATAGCTTTTCTTCCAAGGACCAAATTCTTTTGATTTCATGGCTGCAGTCACTGTCTGCAGGGATGTTGGAGCCCAAGAAAATAAAATCTGTCACTGTTTCCAGTTTTGAACTCTGGATTCTGAAAAAAGAAAAAAAACTTACAAGAAACAGAAGACTGCTTAATATGGAAAGAGGTTTCAAATTTCAGGAAATGAATGTTGTTGTGTCACCCACTTTCCACCACATTCCATGGTGGATATGGCAATGACAGACTGAGTTCCTGGAGCAAGTTGTTGGTACAGAGGGGAAATATGGACCTTTTTCTCATAGAATAATAGTTGTGCATTTTGACCTTTCTGATGGTTTTCTGAGATGTCAGCTCATAGACTTGCCTTTGTTTTGCTCCCCACTTAGAACTCTTAAGGCTGGGACAGTTGGTCAAAAGCATTTAAAGGCATTTAATACCCACATTCACCTGAGGCAAGGGACTGGACATTTGTTGTTATTGTTGTTGTTACTGAGTTGTAAGAGTTTTTTTTATATATTTTAGGTATTAACACCTTATCCAGTATATTTTTTGCAGATACATTCTCCCACTCCATAGGTTGCCTTTTCATTTTGCTGATTTTCTCTTCCTCTTGCAGAAGCTTTTCANGATGTGTATAAGAGACAGGAGTTGTAAGAGTTTTTTTTATATATTTTAGGTATTAACACCTTATCCAGTATATTTTTTGCAGATACATTCTCCCACTCCATAGGTTGCCTTTTCATTTTGCTGATTTTCTCTTCCTCTTGCAGAAGCTTTTCAGTTTGATGTAGTTTCACATGTTGATTTTTGGCTTTGTTGCTTGTGCTTTAATGTCATGTCTAAAAAAAATTGATTGCCAAGACAACGTCAAGGACATTTTCCCCTAAGTTCCTTCTAGGAGTTTTATGGTTTCAGGTCTTGTGTTTAAGCCTTTAACACATTTCAGGTTAATTTTGTGAGTAGGCAAAATAGGGGTCCAGTTTCATTTTTCTATCTGTGATTATCCAATTTTCCCAGGACCATTTATTGAAGAGACTATCCTTTCCTTATTGAGTATTCTTGGTTCCTTTGTCAAATATTAATTGACCATACACACAGGGATTTATTTCTGGGCTCTCTATTCTGTTCCATGGATCTATGTATATACTTTTATGCCAGAATCATACTATTTTGATTACTATAGCTGTGTAGAATAGTTTGAAACCAAGAAGTGTGATGCCTCTGGCTATGTTTTGCTTTCTCAGGATTGCTTTGGTTATTTAGGATCTTCTGTGATTCTATACAAATTTTAAGATTTTTTTTTGCTATGTCTATGGAAAATAACATTAGAATTTTGACAGGTTTGGGTAGTATGGACATTTTGACCATATCAGTTCTTCTAATCCATGATCACAGGATATCTTCTAATTTATTTGTCTTTCCTTCAATTTCTTTTATCAGAGTTCTATGGTTTTCAGTGTACTGATCTTTCACTCTCTTGGTTAAGTTTATTCTTAAGTATTTTGTTGCTTTTATGCTATTGTAAATGGAATTGTTTTCTTTATATCCTTTTCAGATATTTTGCTGTTATTGTATAGAAATGCAACTGACTTCTGTATGTTGATTTTATATCCTGAAGCTTTATTGCATTCGTTGATTAGTCCAACATTTTTTTTTTTTGGTGAAGTCTGTGAGATTTTCTCTATGTAAGATCATATCATCTACAAATATTCACAATTTTACTTCTTTCTTTCCTGTTTGGATGCCTCTTATTTTCTCATCTTGCTTGATTGCTCTAGCTAGAACTTCCAGTACCTGTAATATGTTGAATAACAGTAGAGAATGGAGCACTTTATATGGTTATGGAGAATGTTCCATACGCACTTGAGAAGAATGTGTATTCTGCTGCTGTTGAATAGAATGTTCTTTATATACCTGTTTAGTCCACTTGATCTAAAGTACGGTTCAAGTCTAATGTTTCCTTGTTTAATTTCTGTCTTAATGATCTGTGCATTGTTGAAAGCAAGTTACTGACACCCTCTAGTATTATTGTGTTGTTGTCTATTTCTCCCTAACATCTCTTAGTATATTCTTAATATATTTAGGGATTCTGATGTTGGGTGCACGCATATTTACATTTGTTAAATCTTCTTGATGAGTCAAAAGAAAGGTGGTAAGAGTATGGCAAAGCCAACAGAGTATTGTACAGTAAAATAAAGTAAAAAAAAAAAAAGAAAAGAAAAAAAAGAAAGGTGGTAAGAGACTTGCATATACCAATTAAGTGTTTTTACCTGGAAACAAAAGATATCACTTCTGTTCACAGCCCCTTGGCCAGAACTCATTAGGTGGCCCTTACCAATTATAAGAACACTAGGAAACATATCCTTGCAATTCCTTGGACAGAGGAGCCTGGTGGGCTATGGGGTCACAAAGAGTCGGACTGACTAAGTGACTAACACACACACATGCAACATGCATAAAATAGAAGAGAACCAAATATTTTTGAGCTTTCGTAATGGATACCTCAGATACTACCAGAAGCAGTATAGCTTATAGGTAAAGAGCACATCTGGAGTCACAAACCTTAAATTCAAGCCCTAGCTTCACTATTTGCCACCTGACAAATGGCTTAAACTCTGTCTTCGTGTAGATAATAATACCTATCTAACTGGATGGGCTTGCCTGGTGGCTCAGTCAGTAAAGAATCTGCCTGCAGTGTGGAAGACCTGGGTTCGATCCCTGGGTTGGGAAGATTCCCTGGAGAAGGGCATGACAACCCATTCCAGTATTCTTGCCTGGGGTATCCCTATGGACAGAGGAGCCTGGAGGGCTACAGTCCATGGAGTCGCAAATAGTCAGACACGACTGAGCAACTAAGCACATCTAACTGGATAACTGTTTATCTTAAATGATATTATGCTTATACAATGCTTGGCACAGTTCCTGGCACACAGGAAGCATTGAATCAATTGTTTTATATGGTGCAGGGTGCACAATGACATGGTGATCCACTTAGCTGTGATTATGATCATTAACATCTACAGCAGATAATCTCACTGACATCATGGCAGTACCACTTGTAACATACAGATTATGACAGTTCTCTGTCATTTACCAGTTTCTGACAGACTGGGAAATTATTGACACCATTGCAACCTCTGCAACAGACTAAAGACTATTATGATTGGAATGTATTGACAAGAAGAAAATTAATGTGATAGAGGCTATTTCATTTTGCTGAAACATAAATTTTGTAGAACAGTGGTCATTTACTATAATCAGGAGCTATTTCAAAATTACAAGCTAAAATAGAAATTTGAAAAGGAAATACATAGCAAAAGCAAGCAAATAACCCTGAAGAGCCTCCCAAAAGAGCTGTTTGTATCATTCTTTTATCTGGCTTCTGCAAATGCTACATTACCATACCTCCTAAGTAATTTTATCCAACCATTATCTGTCAGCAATTAGGATTTCTTTTAAATGAGAACCAATCCTTTTAATCATTGTATCACAATATGTTGATTGTCGTTTTCAAAATAATAAAGTATGTTTAACAATACAGAGCTCAATAAAATACTATANAAGAATTGATGCTTTTGAACTGTGGTGTTGGAGAAGACTCTTGAGAGTCCCTTGGACTGCAAGGAGATCCAACCAGTCCATTCTGAAGGAGATCAGCCCTGGGATTTCTTTGGAAGGAATGATGCTCAAGCTGAAACTCCAGTACTTTGGCCACCTCATGCGAAGAGTTGACTCATTGGAAAAGACTCTGATGCTGGGAGGGATTGGGGGCAGGAGGAGAATGGGACGACCGAGGATGAGATGGCTGGATGGCATCACGGACTTGATGGACTCGAGTGTGAGTGAACTCCGAGAGATCGTGATGGACAGGGAGGCCTGGTGTGCTGCAATTCATGGGGTCGCAGAGAGTCGGACACGACTGAGTGACTGAACTGAACTGTACCCACGGATCCTTGTTTTTGTTTCCCTGCTTGTTTTGCTATTTAGTTGCTGCTGCTGCTAAGTCGCTTCAGTCGTGTCCGACTCTGTGCGACCCCATAGACGGTAGCCCACCAGGCTCCCCCATCCCTGGGATTCTCCAGGCAAGAACACTGGAGTGGGTTGCCATTTCCTTCTCCAATGCATGAAAATGAAAAGTGAAAGTGAAGTCACTCAGTCGTGTCCGACCCTCAGCGACCCCATGGACTGCAGCCCTCCAGGCTCCTCCATCCATGGGATTCTCCAGGCGAGAGTACTGGAGTAGGGTGCCACTGCCTTCTCCGATTTAGTTGCTGAGTCATGACCAACTCTTTGTGACCCCATGGACTGTAGCCCACCAGGCTCTTCTGTCAGTTTCCCTACCTAGGTCCCTACTTAACCCACAAAGTATTCCATTTCCCGTAGATCTGTAAGTCCTTTTTATTTTGTTGTTAGTTTCCCCTTCAGGCACTAGAATTCTCTCCCAAGACCCCACCCAGTAAACAGGTCTCCTGCTAGATAGCCCCCATGATAATTGTCTGCTTGCTGGGATTCCTAAATCATACCCTTCTCTGAATTTTATATCATTGTTGCCCACCGGACACTTTCCTCAGACGACAACGTGTGTGTAGTATATGTACACTTGTGTGTATGTATGTGTTAGTCATTCAGTTGTGTCCGACTCTTTGCCAAGATTACGGACATAGGCCAGGCAAGAATACTGGAGTGAGTAGCCAGTTCCTTCTCCAGGGCATCTTCCTGACCCAGGGATCAAACCCAGGTCTCCTACATTGCAGGCAGATTTTTTACTATCTGAGCCACCAGGGAAGCCTTTCAGATCACAGTAGATTTCCCCCTTACAGGGGATTTACCTCTACCACCACCTACTGCCTATTCCAGGTGCCACAGACTACCTCAGCCTTCAACTGTATTTGTCACCTCAGGCCCCATCCTGGTATTATATTCAGGTTATATATTCTCCCACTCAGTCTCATTTTTTTTAGGGGGAAAAAAAGATTTAATTGATATATTTAGCACAATTCTCTGTATAAAATATACTTATTTTAAAACCCTGAGCAAAAACCCTGTCATTCATTTCTAAATCAAGTCATTTCAGTGTTCTCCTTTGAAGTGCCTGCAGTTTCTTCCTCTGGTCTCAAAGAAGGACAAGGGGTCTGTTCTTCATGTAGGTCAGCAGGGTAAAAATCCAGGAGAGAGAAATCCTGTTTTAGCCAGAACTGTTCTCGCCTAACACAAAAAGACCCTGCACCTTCAGGACACAGGGTTGCCCGCTGCCCCACAGCAGGGCCTGGAGCAGTTTCGGGGTGACTATGCCTTAGTGACATCTGAGGGAGGGGCCGTAACTGTTGAGCCAATTAGGAGAAATGTTGAGAAGAATCCTCTCTGTCAGCTTTGATCCTACATGGTCACACATCTTAGATATTCTATCTAATACGGTCATTAAAGCTAGTGATTTTAGATGCTATCCCTTTCAAGGTATTCTCCAAAAACAGGTGGTAGTGCCTAAAAAGTTGTCACAAAGGAATGCTATAGACAGTGTCTCCCATGGTGTCAGTGATGACAGAGAAGTTAGTCTAGCTGGTCTTAGGACTTAATGAAGCTTCAGTTCAGTTCAGTTCAGTTCAGTCACTGAGTCGTGTCATACTCTCTGTGATCCCATGGACTGCAGCAAACCAAGCTTCTCTGTCCATCACCAATTCCCGGAGTTCACTCAAACTCATGTCCATTGAGTTGGTGATGTCATCCAACCATCTCATCCTCTGTCGTCCCCTTCCCCTTCCATGTTCAATCTTTCCCAGCATTAGGGTCTTTTCAGATGAGTCAGCTCTTCGCATCAGGTGACTAAAGTATTGGAGTTTCAGCTTCAGCATCAGTCCTTCCAAAACCCATGCACAGTATGAACAATATAATGAAGCTTAGGTTCTTTAAGTCTCATCACTGAAAGAATTCAGTGAGAGAGAAAGCAATAGGTAAGCAGTGAATTTGTTTAGACAGATACACATTCTATAGGTAGAAAGCGTGCATATGCTAAATCCCTTCAGTCATGTCCAACTCTTTGCAACCCTATGGACTGTAACCTGCCAGGCTCCCCTGTCCACGGGATTCTCCAGGCAAGAATACTGGAGTGCCTTGCCATGCCAAGGGGATGTTCCCAACCCAGGGATTGAACCCACATCTCCTGAGTCTCCTGCATTGGCAGGCGGATTCTTTACCACTATTGCCACCTGGAAAGCAGTCCATCTCAAAAGACGAGAAAGGCCTTGGGAGAAACACACTCCTCAGCCCAAGTATGGGCCATCTCAGAAGGTGAGACGCTCACTCTGCCTGATTCTGATGCAGCCAGAAAGTCTCATAAAACCTGTGAGAAGGACTGTCTTAAGGATTGACACACATTTTCTTGTCAGTCTTCCCTCCCTGGAAGCTCACACTAAATTCCCCTACACTTTGGATTATGGTCTCTTCCCCTAGTTCTATTTTTATGCCAAATTGCTCTTAAGATTCTGCATTTCTCAAGTTGGCTCTTTCTTTCATGGGCCATCTCTCAGGCTCCACTACCAATCTACACATTTCCCTAAGCTAGGAGAATTGGGAATGTTCTTGGCTCCTTTAATCCCTACCTTCAGTTTGGTCACCTTGTTCTTTTTGATTCTGCCAATTTTATTTTTCACTTAGCAGTCTTTCTCCACTGCACTTATCTTTCTAAAATACACTGAAGCCTCACACATTTGTTTAAAACTTCCTGGCTTTCATCTCCTACAAAAGTACAAATTCCTAAGCATGGCATATAACAATGAAATTGATCATGTGTACAATTGCAAGGGCTGGGTTAAGAACCTCCCACTGTTTAGACTGTCCTGTCTTTGTGTTTGCCTCATCTCACTGCATTCATGCCTTCTACCTTCTGTCCAGACATTCTGAACATGCATACGTGTCCTTTTTCCAAGTTTGCTATTCTTTCTACCTGGAGTACCATTCCTCCCACTCTTTGCCTGGGAAACATTTGAATAGAGTAGCCATTCTAAAATTTTGAAATCTGACATTCTTTTTCTTTGGATCTTTAGCTCTTTGCATTGAGTTACATTGTTAGCAATGACTGAATTACTTGTTATATTTGTGTGTCTATGCAGTTAGGATATGGACAGAAATTTTTTCTCTTTGTGTTCCTATTTCTGGCATATGTTAGTTATTCAATAAATATTATATATAGTTATTGCATAGAAGGATCATGGCTTCTTTTATATGGAACTTGTAAATCCTTTTATTTTCACCTCCTTGGGGAATTAACTGTTGGTATACATTCTGAGACCATTTATTAGAAAAATATATGAAGATTTCAGTCCCAGGTTTCGTTTTTCTTCCTTGTCTTCTTGTCATAAGCATCTTACCCGATCATCCAGTGCTATTCATTGCCTTGGAGGAAGACAAGATACTGGGTTAACCAAAAAATTTGTAACATCTTATAGGAAAATCCAAATGAGTTTTTGGCCAACCCATAGAATATGGAATAAAGCACTGATAGTTATTTCTGAAAATTTAGAGCAAAGACAAATAATAGAGTAAAGCGTTTTGATTTGCTGGAGTCAAACAATTAGAAGGAGGCAAATATTTAGGTTTCCAAAAGTCAACTTTTGGAGAACTGAGCATAATTGATGTCAGAGCCTTTCAAGCTTTTTTTGATAGTAACTCACAGAAACAAATACATATCCAACATACAATGCACAGAGAATTAAAACAGAAGTTTTACGAAACAGTAATTTTTATTATGTGGTATTTTCCTTTTGGTTTGATTTTATTTAATTTTTAAGAAAAATTCATTTATTTTATAAGCTATTAATGAGTCACAATTTATGGTTTGAAAATATGATTTACATTACAAATCCCCAAATGGAAAGAATCTACTATTTAATGTTAGGGCATCTTTTTCACCACTATGAAAAGTGATAAAATTTCAGCTAGCTGTCAAGAAGAAGATGAGAGGAACATGACAAAGATTTGGATCCCACCTAATCTAGAAAACCCCAGTAGGGTTAGAGGGAACTCAAAGAAAAGAAAGAAAAACAAAGGCCGCTTACAGAAGCTCTGCAAGGACCTCCATGTGTAGGACTTTGACGTCTGTGCCTGGAGGAAGAGTCTGGGCAGCAGAGACTGAAGGTCTCATAGAGGTGAACACACATTCCCGAACGGGAAAGGGGAAAGACTTGGGTGTTCTGGAACTCTCAAGAGGTATATAGAAGAGTTGAAAATTGGGAGGACCAGCAAAGGGCTGAAGTTAGGATGAGAAAAGCTCCAAATACATGAGATCACGTGACCAGGTTCTAAGTGAAGTGAAAGTCACTGAGTTGTGTCAGACTCTTTGAGATCCCATGGACTATAGAGTCCATGGAATTCTCAAGGCCAGAATACTGGAGTGGGTAGCCGTTACCTTCTCCAGAGGATCTTCCCAACCCAGGGATAGAATCCAAGTCTCCCACATTGCAGGCAGACTCTTTACCATCTGAGCCACCAGGGAAGCCCAACCAGGTACTAAACCAGCACCGCATCTTGGCTATCAGCAGCAAATGACAGCTCATGAGTTCAAAGGCTAAAATTAGGCAGGCATAGCAGATGTCAGGTCATGATGCCTGAAGGCCAGGTGTGACAAGAGACAGCTAACCAGACTAGGGGAGAGCAACGAAGAGGGAATAGGAGAAAGAAAAGGAGAAGGGAAATTTTCTTCTTACTGTTTGTCTCAAAGACATCGAATTTTAATGATACCAAGTTTAAGACACTGAAATGGCAAAAATATGAGATTTTCACCATCATTTCTGTGCATTTGAGTAAGTGACTGTATATTTTCCCCTGGTGGCTCAGTCGGTGAAGAATCTACCTGCAAAGCAGGAGACTCACGTTTGATTTTCCCTGGAGAAGGAAATGGCAACCCACTCCTTTATCCTTTTCTGAAAAATCCCACAGACAGAGGAGCATTGTAGGCTACAGCAAGAGTCAGACATGAGTTAGAGACTAAGCCATCACCAAACACAACTGCCAAAAATGATACATTATCTAACGGTGAGTGTCTCTCATCATCCCTCTGTCATCAGCAGAGGTTTTCTGATTATACATGTAAAGATGAAAGTTTTAGCATTCTTCCTTCTACCTCAACTAAAACCAGTCAGAGGGAGGAGACATTGCACCAGCCATTGATGGTGATCTCTTGAGACAGCTAGGAGCACTTCAGCAGCCGGATTGAGGGAGGAGAGAGCAGAAAGGCTAATATTTGAAGATGCTATTAATCAAGAACAACCCTGGGCTACAGGGTTGACCTGAAAGGAAGGGTTTGACCAATACCAGGGAGCAGAGTCATGGCTTGGGCAGGATCCCAAAAGAGGATGCTTGCAGAACCCCTTACTGCATGGGAACCCAAAAATGGGGAGAGAAAATAGGGTTTACTACTGGATAGTGAAGGAGAAGGACTCAGTCATCTGAGAAAGCCAGTCAAATTCCAGTGAAGTAGGAGACAGGTAGTACAAATAAGCTGACCTGGCCAGGGGAAGCTGGGATATTGACCTCCTAATGTGAGTTTTGTTGACTGCACTTTTGACTCTCAACCAGCCCCACCTGCCTTCGATGGCACACTGTTACGGACATGGAACTCTTACGAATAACTGCTTTTGTTTCCTCAACATTCAGATGCCTCATTCTAGCCTCCTCTCTACTTCCTTTCAACTTCAAGAATATCTGCATTCTCTTACAGCCCTCGCTTGTATCTGCCCATGACACTTGTTTTCATTAGATGATATACGTCACTGTGTGTGACATCTCTCACTAGCACCCTT
The DNA here is from genome assembly GCA_006410875.1 of Neotragus pygmaeus. NCBI lineage: Eukaryota > Metazoa > Chordata > Mammalia > Artiodactyla > Bovidae > Neotragus > Neotragus pygmaeus. The sequence goes on along the minus strand of SJYV01000259.1, from coordinate 3,507 downwards.
AAATATTTTGGTCATCCCTTCCTGAGAAATTTTAACTCTGTATAAGTTATATAGCTTGTCTTTTTTTCCCTCTGTTATATCCAGGCTGTGAAGCATGTTTATAGAATATTAATATATAGAATAGGGCAATTCCAAACATGGGCCACTCAATCTCAGTTGGTCTTTTAATACTATATGAACATCTTTTTAAAAATGTAGTATACAGTCTGCACAAAGCTTTTGCCATCTGTCAACCTGTTTACTTGTAATAAAATAAATAGTAGTTAATATCTGAATTACAAACTGTGGAAAATTCTTCAAGAGATTGGAATAGCAGACCACCTGACCTGCCTCTTGAGAAATCTGTATGCAGTTCAGGAAGCAACAGTTAGAACTGGACATGGAACAACAGACTGGTTCCAAGTAGGAAAAGGAGTACGTCAAGGCTGTATATTGTCACCCTGCTTATTTAACTTATTTGTAGAGTACATCATGAGAAATGCTGGGCTGGATGAAACACAAGCTGGAATCAAGATTTCTGGGAGAAATATCAATAACCTCAGATATGCAGCTGACACCACCCTTATGGCAGAAAGTGAAGAAGAACTGAANGCAACCCACTCCAGTGTTCTTGCCTGGAGAATCCCAGGGACAGGGGAGCCTGGAGGGCTGCCGTCTATGGTGTTGCACAGAGCTGGACACGACTGAAGTGACTTAGCATTTCAGGGTCAGACTACACTCTCAAAACAGACATGCCATTGCACATGTGTTCTCTGCCTTCTGTGATTGAGGGGATATGTGTGATCTCGCTTTTGAATGGGGTAAAAGTTATGCCACTTAGCAAGGTACTCAATTATCTACTCAGTGCTACAAAGGAGTCTACAGATCAATGTTCTACCATCTTCTCCTGGTGATCTGCAAACAGCTTCACAAGTTCCTCTGACACCATGACATTCTCTATAACATCACACATCTGCACATTCAAACACCTGAAATCTCACTCTACACCTGCATTTTAAGCTTTATATGTATACGTAGCTTAGCTTCTTCATACAATGATGGCAAACTTTTCCACGTGCAGTTATCATTGCACAGTATTCAGTACCACATGGATATACTGGCATGACCCACCTGCCTAGACTGTCCTTCTCATTCATTGAAATTAATGTAGAAACAGCCTGACCCTTTGCCAATTACCCAAAGTGAAGTTACTCAGTCGTGTCTGACTCTCTGTGACCCCATGGGCTGGAGCCCACCAGGCTCCTGTGTCCGTGGGACTTTCCAGGCAAGAACACCAGAGTGGGTTGCCATTTCCTTCTCCAGGGGCCTTTCCCAACCCAAGGATGGAACCCAGGTCTCCCACATTGTAGGCAGACGCTTTCCACCAGGGAAGTTCAGTAATACCCAAAGATAACTATCTTTAAAAGGACCTATGTACCTCAATGTTTATTGTAGCACTATTTACAAAAGCCACACCATTGAAAAGCAACCTAAATGTACATCAACAGATGAATAAGCAAAGAGGATGTGGTATATATATATAGGAATATTGCTCAGCCATGAAAAGGAATGAAATTGGGTCATTGGCAGTGATGTGGATGGACCTAGAGGATGTCATACAGAGTGAACTAAGTCAGAAAGGGAAAATCGAATATTATATACTAACACATATATGGCATTTAGAAAAATGGCACAGATGAATATATACGTGGGGCAGGAATAGGGGTGCAGATGCAGGAATGGATATGTGGACACAGGGTGAGAAGTGGGGCGTGGGATGAGTTGGGAGTGTGGCACTGACATATATATACCACCATGTGTAACACACACAGCTAGTGGGAGGCTGCTGCATAGAACATGGAACTCAGCCCTGTACCCTGTGATGACCTAGAGGGTGGGATGGGCAGAAGTGGGAGGGAGGCTCAAGGGAAATGGAATATATGCATGCTTACAGCAGAGTCACTTTGTTGTACAGCAGAAACCAACACAACACCTTAAAGCAATTATACTCTAATGATAAAATAAAAATTTTACAAAGATACATTAGCAGTAAACATGCAGGTAACAATCATCTACATATTAGGTCCAACAAATAAGAAATAGAATTCTCCCTGACAGTCGCAAAGCAACTTATTCTCAAAAGTAAGAAGAAAAGACAAGAGGCACCAAACACAGCTAGGTAAACATCACGTTAAGACAGGGACAGAAACTGCAAAACTAGCTCTGAGTTTAAGAGCATCTTCTTTGTATCAGGGCTAAAAAAACTCATCCAGTCACCAAACCCTCAACCTGCCACACCTCAAATAACTAAAATAATAACTAACTGCAGGTAACAGCATGTATATTTAAATACAGATTTTTAAAAAAGATCACGCGAAGACCTTCCGAGCCTAAGTGAAAATGACAAAATCAGCTATTAATTCAAAAATCTGTTATGTCGCTCCCGAAATTCTTATCCTCCCTTTCAAAAGATGAAATACAGAAAAGCAACTGTAATGACTAACAAGCCATAAAACTTTAAGGAATAACTCTGCTTCTGTTTCCTCCCACATCCTGTTCACCCAGGATAGCACTTTATCAGGCTGTCCTCCTTCTTGTAGGGCTGTGTCACCTCCCATTCTGTAGGCACAACTACTATTATAAAACACATTATTTGTCAGGCTACCAGGGAGCCACAAAAACCCTTATTATGACACCGTGTAAACATAAAGTACTTATAGTTCGCACTGAAAGATCTTGAGTCCTAGTAGAAATTAGTGCATTCTGGCAGGGCTTCCCAGGTGGCTCAATGGTAAAAAAAAAAAATCCACCTTCCAAGCAGGAGACGTGGGTTCAACCCTTGGGTTGGGAAGATCCCCTGGAGGAGGAAATGGCAACCCACTCTCGTATTCTCGCCTGGGAAATCCCATGGACAGAGGAGCCGTGAGGACTGCAGCAAAGCGTCAGACACGACTGAGTGACTGAACAAGTAGAACTGGCACGTGGGAGGAAGGAAGGGGAAGATTTCAGATGTGTGATGGGAGCCCAGCAGCACAGCCATCTGAGTTTGAAATTCAGGTTTGAAAAGGACAGAGGTAGCTGCTCTGCAACTAGAGAAAACGCCTGAACTCCTGGAATGCATGCACGCTCAGTCTGACTCCTTGCAACGCTATGGACTGTGAGCTCGCCAGGCTCCTCTGCCCATGGGATTCTCCAGGCAAGAACCCTGCAGTGGGTTGCCATGCCCTCCTTCAGGGCACCTTCCCGACCCAGGGATCGAACTGGTGTCTCCTGCATCTTCTGCACTGCAGGCGCATTCTTTGCCACTGAGCCACCAGGAAAGACCAAGCTACTGGAGGGTGCCCAACACTTGACTCTTGAAGTGGCATGTTGCCTGCCACTATTTATAACTTGGGATTCCCTGGTAGCTCAGATGGTAAAGCGTCTGCCCGCAATGCGGGAGACCCGGGTTTGATCCCCGGGTGGGGAAGATCCCCTGGAGAAGGAAATGGCAACCCACTCCAGTACTCTTGCCTAGAAAATTCCATG
>SJYV01000258.1:0-16454 GCA_006410875.1 Neotragus pygmaeus | reverse complement strand
CAAAGTACTGAGAAATCTCAATTCTACCAGATTCCCACAATGATATCATGAAAATCTGCAGGAGTTAGGGGTAATTTTTTGGGTAGCAGGGAAGCAGGAACTGCTTTAGTCTTTAGAAAAAAATATATCATAATAAAATTAGTCTGGAATACTTGTAGCCTTTCCTTTAGGTTCAGAAAGTTCTACAGCCCAAAAAAGTAATGCAGGGCTTTCTAACTGAAACCAAGCAACTCACCAAAAGCTCATCAAACTCNAGGAACTGCTTTAGTCTTTAGAAAAAAATATATCATAATAAAATTAGTCTGGAATACTTGTAGCCTTTCCTTTAGGTTCAGAAAGTTCTACAGCCCAAAAAAGTAATGCAGGGCTTTCTAACTGAAACCAAGCAACTCACCAAAAGCTCATCAAACTCTAACAGTGCACATTAGAAAAATTGTGTTACTGGGCTTTTAAAATTTGTGAGCTTTATAGCCAAGTTAAACAATGGCAAAGCTGCCTTCAAGATGATTGTGCTAAAAATCTTGCTAAAACAGGTGAGGTCACAGGGCAAGGGAACAGGGGAGGTATGGGAGACCCCTGAATGAAGTGTGGTCTGGGGCAGAGACAGGCTCCAAAGGCACAGATGAGCACAGTCTGTTAGGGCCACAGCTGTTAGTGTCAAAGCCATGACTTTGGGTGTCTCTCTCAGGCCTGCATCTGAGGAAGATCAGCACCTGAGCCCTCTAGGTCAGGAATGATGAGAGACAGTACACGAGAGAAGCCATCAGAGACAGTTATTGTTGTAAATGTGGATGATCCTGGGAAATAGCTGAGAGAGTGGAAGTCCCAAGACCCAAGCTCATCAGTCAGAGCCCCTGTAGTTCCTCTCACTAGTGCAATGCAAAGGCAAGAGGTGGTCCACAAGCAAGGTGGAACTGGAAGGGGCTGCTATTCTCATCTGCTCTGAGTGCCAGACAAATTCATACACATTCCTGCCACCTGTTGTGAAGACAGGGAGCAGGTCAGAGACCCAGGGCTTTCTTGCTGAAGACACACACACACACATAGACACACATACACTCACACATACACATGCACACCACCCCCTTGCTTGAAGACACAGTGTGCAACCGGGACTGCAAATCCTGACTGGGTAAGCAGTGATATTACACTACTCACACATACACAAGTCAGGAGGTGGATAGTACCGGTCAGAAACAACCCCTGCTTGAGGGATGCAAAGCGCCTCAGATGCAGAACACCACAGGGAACACGGAGCCATGAGTGTGTCTGATGGTATGGCAGGGCCTGAGGACACCAGTGGTGGCTGGGCAGTGGAAGTACTCAGCATCCTTGGAAACTCCTATTCCAGTGTGCTTCTTCCACTCAAGACTAGGGCTGTTACTATTGGACCTTCTGGCCCAGCATGTGGCCTTAATGGCTCCTTGACCTCAAGCAGATTATGAACCACGCTCAAGTTTCTGTCAGAATCAGAGACCAAGATAAAGACTTTCTTAGCTACAAGATCGACTTAAAGGTCAGTGAGGGAGACTGAGGACGGGTTGGCATGAGACTTGGGGGATCATATTATCTATGTTCATGTGATGTGAGAATGTGCAGAGGCTTTGTGGAAGCTGTTAATGCCTGTTTGGGAGACAAACTGAGGCACCTAGAAGATTGCACGTTTACCCTCACCCCTATCCTGGCAGGTGCAGGAATGGAGCCATCCAAGGTCCTGCTGCAAGCTGATCTATTTTTTTCTTTATGTATTTACTTTATTTTACTTTACAGTACTCTGTTGGCTTTGTCATACATCGACATGAATCCACCACAGGTGTACACGAGCTCCCAATCCTGAATCTCCCTCCCACCTCCCATTCAACAATGTTTCTCTGGATCATCTCCGTGCACCAGCCCCAAGTATCCTGCTTTGAACATAGACCGGCGCCTCGTTTCTTACATGATAGTATACATGCTTCAATGCCATTCTCCCAAATCATCCCACCGTCTCCCTCTCCCTCTGGAACACGCTGATCATTAAGAAGTATTACCTTGACATCAGTGGAAAAATGTGGCTATGGGGTGGTGAGTTTAGGTGTGTAAGGGGATTCCTGATCTACCTGCAGAATCTGCTCCTGTATTCCCTGTCTTTCTGCAGAGTAGAGGGCCCATAATTCCACTCCAGTCCACTGGTTCTGGGACTTTGAATGAGGAGCACTCAGCTGCAGGAGCGGCTTACTCAACTGGTTAGGAGCCTTAACTTTCTCAACTGGTTCTTAGGTCACTACTGTCCAGAATCGAACAGGATTGCTGAAGTGAAGTTTCTTGGACCTGCATACAGTTGATGATTGAGGTTGGCGTTCTTGGATGCCAACATGAGGGTTTGGGACCTGGTCAGCCCCAAGCTGACCGTGCTTGTGTTGCCAGTAGATCATTGGCAAAGACATGTGGGACAATCCTGTGAAGTATTACCCTAGGAAGGAAGATTTTGTCATGAGCAGTAACTGACAGAAACACATGTGGTGAGGTGGTCTGGAGGTGTCCCCTGAAGGAAGAGCCTTATAGTGGCCAAGACACTGTCTTTTCCCAAATGGGGATGCTCAGGCTCAAGCAAGCTGGCTGCAAAGCCAGGTTTTGGGTCATGCATGAAACTGATGACCTGGTGAGACTGGGGGCTTGGGGACTCATTGTGTCCGTGAATGAAGCAAGTCTCCCTCAGTTTAGCTGCAGTTGCAGCCTGAGAGCCCTAGGTGATACTACTAGAGGAAGGGTGAATTAAGTATCTTTGTCAAAATCATCCTTCCATGGGTCCTGCCAATCCCTGGCCTCCTGTTGCTCAATGAGCTTAAGATTGCCTGGCCCCTACACTCTCGCCACTTACCCTGGGAAGGCCTATCATTGAAAGGGCATCCTCTCCAGGGTCCCAGCGCACCTGTGTGCTGACTTTAGGATCGTCTATGAATTTGCACATCCACCAATTGGTGTCTCACCATGACCACACTTGCTGTGCTGGAAGCAGCTTCAAGTTGCCTTTGGAAAATATGGAAATGCTCAAGGAGCAGGTGGACAGGGAGCCCCAAGGGCAGGGCATGATGCCTACTGATGCCATCTCCAACATTGCAGGACACGGACATCTTCAGCTCCTAAAACACCTATGTTCTGTGTTTACGTTTGTGTCTCTGTATCAAGCCTGTAATTGTATATACGTGTGTGCTTGTCGCCTGTATTTATGTGTGTGTGTGTGTGTGTGTGTGTGTGTGTGTGTGTGTGGTCCAGGGAAAAAGCAGATATGAAGGCAACGGGAGAGGAGATGCTAAGCAACCTGAAGAGGAGGCACAAGGTGTCCCAAGTCTGAGGTCAGTTGGTCGCCATATCTCTTCAGTAACCTTGTCCAGGATGGGAATGAGGAAAGGATGGCCAGTAATAACTCAGGACCTTGGCTCCAAAAATCTGCAATTAGATAAAGTACAAAAACACACTCATAATTTCTATCGTATTGTAGTATGTGTTTGGGCCAGGAAGAGTGGCTGCATTGTCTCTGGATTCACCCAGGGCAAATCAGGTGTGTTGGGGATTTAAAACCACCACCTGTGGAGCCCACAGTCTGTGCGGACATGAGCCGGCCTGTGGAAATGGTGGAAGTGGATACAGAGGACATGGGATAGTTGAGGAGGCAAAGGTCTTGCTGAGGACAGAGACCTGGAGGAGAAAGAGACACAGATTGCCTGCTGCACTGGAGACTTGTTTCACATACATTAGAAGGAGATCCAAGAAGGTCCTGGGCCAGTGCTGCCCAGGATCAGCCCATCAGCCAGCACGCTCTCTCCAAGAGGGTGGCACACACTGGCACAGTGTGATACAAAATGCAAGACATGCTAAGGTAGGTCATCCGTGCAAAACCACAGTAATCCTAGGAGAGACAAGGTGTGAGTGTGGCATGCCTCCAGGGACTTCCAGTCTCCCTGGAAGTGCAGAAAGGCGAAGAAAGTGCAGGTGTTGGTGTATATGTGTGGTTCCTGTGAGGGCGGGAACAGGGAGGAATAAAGAATGGTGGGCTTATTGCACGTCCCAAGGGACCTCAGGAGAGTGGAGACAGGGAAGACACTGGGGCAGTTTGGGGCCTGCTGGTGTTCTGGATCTAGGGAAAGTCCTGCCAAAGATACCCCATGGCTCATGTGAAAACCTTGATGCAAATTCCTTCTTTACTCTGGGCCTTTCCCCTGGCTTTGGGGGCCTAATGGACAAAGGTGTGTGTCTGCTCCTGAGGGAGGATTCTGGCAGTCTCACTGGAGCAGGGTCTCCAATTTTGTCATAGGGGATCTGCATCAGGTGACACTCAGAGGGAAGCTGCATCCCAGGTGACGTCTTTGATGTCCCTGTGTCCAACCCAGGACTGGCTTCCTTGGCAAGTGGGCTGTGTAGGTAAGCAGGGATGCCTGACTGTAGGAAGTCTTAACTGGGCCTAATGAGAACAACTAGAATATTCACATTTAGCAAATCAGTGAGGTTGGGTGGAATCAAGCCCTCTTGTTGTTTTTGAAATAGGAAATCTGCTTTCTGCCCAAGGGAGGCATGAGCTGTAGGCTCAGAAGGCAGATTTCGAGGTCATCATCTGTTTGGGGATTCCATGGGTCAGGGTAGTAATAAAGAGAAGGGACTACGTGTAGAAATGCCACCTTACCTTTATGACCTCAGGTTCCACACCTTGTATTGGAAGAGACCCTCTATCTATGTGCACCCTCCTCACAACATTGTTATTTTTTAAAATTTATTTTTATTATTATTTTTTTAACTTTACAATATTGTATTGGTTTTGCCCCATATCAACATGAATCCTCACAACAGTGGATCACATTCAGGCCTGTCACAGTCTCTGGGGGCCTTTGGAGGCTTGGACATCTCTTTGGTCTTTTCCTGCTAAAAGGAGATAAAACTTGGAAGCACAGGTAGTCAGGTGCACACAGAAAGCTACACAGAAAGAACAGGGGGTCTCACTCAGAATGTTGTGCTCCCTAACGGGTGGTACGCTAGCAATATGGACACAACATTGACCAGGAATGACCTAGATAGGTGCACAGGGAGAAAACAGTTTTCCAAGTCACCTGAGCCCAGACATCGTTGTTTTCTGGTCCCCTAAAGGATTGCACATTCAATGGATCAGGCCAGCATGACTGGTATTGTGAAGCTGTCCAAGGTGATGGGAGAATGCAGAACACAGATGCATGTCACTGAGCTGCCCAGGGCGATTGNGACATCGTTGTTTTCTGGTCCCCTAAAGGATTGCACATTCAATGGATCAGGCCAGCATGACTGGTATTGTGAAGCTGTCCAAGGTGATGGGAGAATGCAGAACACAGATGCATGTCACTGAGCTGCCCAGGGCGATTGTTTGCAACTTGCCCAAAACTCTGCAGATAGGCCTCTGTCAGGAGCAAATGCCAAAATTTTGTAACCTTTGCGGCTGAGTCACAGAGTTAGAATTGCAACCTGACATGATTGATGAGCAAGTGAAAGAAAACATCAAGGAAAAAACATTCGGGTCCTAACAAAAACTCATGTTCCTGGAGAAGAAACATTGTACTTCTGCATATGTGTAAGTTTCCTTTCAGGGATATTAGTGTATATGTGCATATGTGCACACAAAATTGCCTGACATTACGCTTGTGAATATGAGGTGTCGGAACTGACCTAGCCAAGTGATGGAAGTTGGATAGCGAAAACATGAAGGCCATAGGGAAAGATGCATACTCTGGCCATCAGAGGCACTGGAGCCAGGGTACCAATGCCTGTTATCTCACTGAGTGAGCAATTTCTAAGTGGGTTAACAGTGGTGCACCCAGGATGCCTGGCAGAAAGGAGAGGCAGGAAGAATGCCAGGGGGCCACCAGTGAGAGTGCAGAGAATCCAAGACACAGAACAGGCTGCAATCCCAGACACAGAAGCGGCAGTGGGTGACCCCACAGCCCTTTGGACATGCAGCTACAAAGACCTTACTATCCTTCTTGAATGCCAGGCATTCTTTCCCTCACCTTTCCATGAGCATGAGCACCTCTTGCCATTTTTGTGAGTTTTCAGAAATGGACCAGCACGGCAGCATAGGCACTTGCTACTTGCATAGTCATCCAGTTTGAAACCTCACTCTTTGTACTCTTTGCAGAACACATATGTTGGGGGTCAGGACTATAGGATGGATGGCTTAGCTTGATCTTCTTGCTGCTCGTTGCCTCTCAGGCTTGGGCGACTGGGTAGGCTGGTATGTATTCTCACATGGAGAACAGAACCACTTTGAAAGGGCCTCGATAGAGTAAATAGGCAGATGTTCATGTCTCCCGCACAGTGAGTCATGGAACTTAACAGGGAGTTGTCCTTGGAGACTCACTGGCAGGCATTTGAACAATGTTCAGGTAATTTACTCATGCCACCAAAGCATGCCCCATTTCTCCCTCTTTGAAAAGTGTGGCCAAACTGCTGCAGGCCTGTGCAGGATTCATGTCTGTCCAGCTAGGGAGGGAGGTTACCTGACCCCTTCTGCTGTTCAGCAGTGACCGCCTACTGTTGGCTTTCAAGTTTGAGAAAACACTCTCCGAACATGTGGACGAAAAACGTCTGTTCTTCTATTGGGGCAACTCACTCAGGAGGAGATGTGATCACCCAAAAGATAAGCTTCTCATATGAGCTCTGGTGTCCAGACAGTGGCAATCGGCAACANTTGAGAAAACACTCTCCGAACATGTGGACGAAAAACGTCTGTTCTTCTATTGGGGCAACTCACTCAGGAGGAGATGTGATCACCCAAAAGATAAGCTTCTCATATGAGCTCTGGTGTCCAGACAGTGGCAATCGGCAACAACACCACTTAAAGAGACAGAGACACACAGACACTGGCCCTGGTACACACAAAGAAGAATTGCTCAAAACAGTGCTAAGTCAGAAGCAGAGATAAAAAGACACAGAGCAAGCTCTGTACCCTAAAGCTCTGGTGTCCCTGAAGAATAGAGATCAACTGTTGCAAACGGTGGGGTTTTTCCCTACTCCCCTAGCATCCAGCCAGCAACAGTCTCTCTGTCCCAGGGAGAAAAGTATCCAGCTACTTGGCACCCCTGTGTATCCTTTGGATACTCAGGGAGAGCTGCGAGTTACTGAAGCTCCTGTGGGACAGGACCTGTTGGAACAGGAGCCCCTGGTTTGAATTTCCAGATCCAGGTCAATGACAGAGCCTAGGATAGCACAGTTGGAAAATCCACTAACTCCCTGGAGCAGATTCTGGCCATGTGGTAGAGCTGGAGGCCAGCAACTGGGGAAGATGCCCTCTGGTCTAGAGGTATGTCCATACCGTGCCATCCTCTCGGCCATTGGTCTAGATTTGGGCCAGCTGCCTGTGTGTAGCTCACAGCCTACATCCCCACCTGTTTGGATGATGTCCCAGGGCCGTTCACCTTGTCCTGGTCTGTCCATCACCCCTTTCTATAGCCTCAGGCCACCCCCCATACACACAAGTCACAGCCTCCCAACCATGTTCTGTACTCCCCACACTGAAAATGCTAGTGGGCCCCAAAGATTNTAGCTCACAGCCTACATCCCCACCTGTTTGGATGATGTCCCAGGGCCGTTCACCTTGTCCTGGTCTGTCCATCACCCCTTTCTATAGCCTCAGGCCACCCCCCATACACACAAGTCACAGCCTCCCAACCATGTTCTGTACTCCCCACACTGAAAATGCTAGTGGGCCCCAAAGATTTACTGCAGCCTGATCTGCCATTGCACACGACTTGCTGTGGTGCTATTATGTCTCGTCCCTTCACATCTGACGCAGCCTGGGGTCATGGCCAGGGCCAAGAGGAGTGTGAGAGGTGATCAGAGGAATGCGGGAGTGTCCCGGGACCCCGGACCTTCTTAGTTGTGAGCCCAGGTGCTCAGGGGGATGGGGTCCACGGCTTGCCCTTGTGATGCTGTGCTCGGGTGAGACCTTGCAACCGCCAGTTGTCACACCAAGAGAAGATGCCGGCTTCTTTAGGGTGGAGGCAGGAGAGGATGGTGAGGCCCTGGTGGACGGAAACATGGTGGGGGCCAGGCGCATGCTCCAGCTGTTTGCAAAAGACATCGTGGAGGAGGTGGAGGTTGTGGTGGATGAGGAGCAGCAAGATAAGTCCTCCCAGGAGCTGGAGGAGACAATGGTGGAGGAGCAGTGCCAGGAAAGTCCTGAAGGCCCGAGTGACCTTCTAGTGCTAGATATGCTGCAGGCGCTGGCCACCCTGCAAGTGGAACTGAGCTCTGAGGATGAGAAAAACTGCAGGGCCTACGTTTGGTTCATGTGCAAGAGCCATGAGAGAAAGAAGCATGACTTGGCTCAGAGGAACACCACCATCCAGGTTGTCCCTGGCTTCTGGGCCAAAGTAGTATCCTTTCTGCTGCTCCCTGGGGACTGCTGCTCAGTAGGAGGAGGAGGCACAGAGGCAGGAGAAGGAGGAGGGGTGGAGCTGAGGGTGCAGGATGGGTGCCTGTGGACCCTGAAGGAAATGTGGTACTGGGCAACTGGCAGGCTCCCAATGCATAGCTGAGTAGAATCCGGGCAGGGCCAAACCTGTAAGTGTCACAGCCATGACTTTGTGTGTCTACTTCAGGCCTCCATCTTAGGAGGAACAGCCTCTAAGTCAGGAATGACCAGAGACAGTATACTACAGCAGCCTTAGCAGACAGTTATTGTAAAGGTGAATGATCTGGAAAATAACAGAGACATGGGAGTCACACACACACACACACACACACACACAAACCCACATAACATACATACACATACACTAACAAACACCAACCCCTTTGCTTTCAGACAAGATTTGTCACAATGACTGTAAGTCCTACCATGTAAGCAGTGACATGCCACTACTCAGCATACACAGGTCTGGAGAAGAGCAGCATACACAGGTCTGGAGAAGAGTAGCGATCAGAAACAGCCCCTGCTTGGGGAATGCAGACCACCTCAGATGCAGAACACCACAAGGAACACAGAGTCATGAGCATGTCTGGATTGTATGGCAGGGCCTGAGGACATCAGTAGTGGCTGGGTAAATGGAAGTGTCCAGGATCCTTGAAGATGCCTGTTTCCGTGTCCTTCTTCCACCCCAGACTAGGGTTGATGCTCCTGGCTATTTTTGGCCCAGCATGTGGCATAAACGGCTCCTTAACCTCAAGCAGATTATGAACCACCCTCAAGTTTCTGTCATGATCAGTGACCACGATAAAGACTTTCTCATCTACATGATCGACTTGAATGTCAGTGAGGTAGACTGAGGACAGGTGGGTATGGGACTTGGTGGGGTATGTGAGGATCATGTTATCCATGTTCCTACACTGTGAGAGTTTGGAGATGCTTTGTGGAAGCTGTTAATGCCTGACTGGGAGGCAAGCTGAGGACCCTAGAAATTGAAACCTTTTCCCTCCGCACTATCATAGCAGGTACAGGTGTGAGCCATCCACAGTCATGAAGCAAGCTGACCTTTTCCTTACGGGACCACCCCTACTTCTTGAAAACAGTGATCATTAAGGAGTATTACCTTGACATCACTGGTAAAATGTTGGGCGTGGGGTAACGATTGTGGGTGTGCAGGGTTTGGATGATCCACATGCAAGATCGGCTCCTGTCTCCCCTGTCTTTCGGCAGAATACAGGGGACATTTTTCCACTCAGTCCATCAGTTCTGGGACTTTGACCAGGGAGCACCAGCCACAGGCTGGGCAGCAGGAGCCTTAAATTTCTCAACTGGTTGTCAGGCCACAACTGCCCAGAATCAAACAGGATTGCTGAGGTGGTTTTTCTTTGGTCCTGCATAGAGTTGATGGTTGTTTTTGAAATTCTTGGCTGCTCATGTGAGGGTTCAGGTCCTGTTCAGCCCAGGGCTGACCTTGCTCAGCAGCAAGGTGTTGCCAGCAGATCATCAGGAAAGACGAGTTGGATGATCCCATGAAGACATCGTGCAGAAGGGAAGATTCTTCCATGGGAAGTAACTGACAGAAACACATGTGGTGAAGGGGTCTGGAGGTGGGCTGTGAAAGGACAGCCATGTAGTAGCTGGGACACTGTCCTTTCTCAAATGGGGATGTCCAGGCTCATGCAAGATGGCTGTGGAGCCTGAATTTGGGCCATGCATGTAGCAAGTGGCCTGCTGACACTGGGGCTTGTGGATTCAGTGTGTCCATGAGTGAAGCAAATCTCCCTCAGATCAGTTGTGGTGAGAGTGAGAGTCCTAGATGATACTACTAGAGGCATGGTGAATTAAGTTTGTTTGTCAAAATTATCCTTCTGTGGGTCATGCCATCCTCTGGCCTCCTGTTTTTCACTGAGTTTGAGATTGCGTGGACATTTCACTCCTGCCCCTTACCCTGGGAAGGCCTATCATTTCAAGGGCATCCTCTCCGGGGTCCCAGGGCATCTGTGTGCTGACTTTGGGATCGTCTGTGAATTTCCACATCCAACACTCAGCGGCTCAACACTACCACACATGCTGCATTGTAAGTGGCTTCAGGCTACTTTGGGAAAATGTGGAGCAGCTCGGGAAGGAGGTGGACAGAAAACCGCAAGGACAGAACATGGTGCCTACTGACTCCATCTCCAACATTGCAGTGACGAACCACCCTTAGACTGCAGACACCTCGCGCCTCTTATGGTTGCTTGGCACCACCTCTCCTGTCACCTGCATCTGTGCATGTTCCCTGGGCCAGACATACACACACACACAGCCGACACAGCACATGCGTGTATACACACACATGCTTGGCACAGGGACACAAACAAGTAACACGGGTTTCTGAAACACCTGTGTTTCCTGTTTGCTTCTGTGTCCGGCCCAGGGCAGATGCGGAGATGAAGGCAACTGGAGAGGCAGTGCCAAGCAATCATAAGAGGAGGCAGAAAGCGTCCCCATTGTCAGTATAGTTGTTCGCCATATCTCTCCAGGGACCCTGTCCAGGATGGGAACGAGGAAAGGATGGCCAGTCATAACTCCTGACTGTGCCTCCAGAGATCTGCAATTAGATCAAATACAAAAACACACTTACCATTTCTACCATGTTATTGAGTGTGTTTGGACCAGGAAGAGGGGGTGCACGGTCTGAGGATTCATCCAGGACAAATCAGGTGAAATTGGTTTTTGAAACCACTGGCTGTGGAGTCTTCAGTCTGCAGGCACATGGGCCATCCTGTGGAAATGGTGAACGTCACTAGGGCAGGACTCAGATGGTAAGGAGGCTAAGGTCCTGCAAAGAATGGCAGAGACCCACAGGGGAAAGAGGCAAGATGGCCTTCTACACTGGAGACTTGTTCCACACACGTGAGGAGAACTGGGAAGGTCCTGGACCAGTGCTGCCCAGGATCAGCCCATCAGACAGCAAACTCTTTCCATGAGGGTGGCACACATTGACATTATGTGATGCAAAACACAAGATGAGCTAAGGTAGGCTGTCCATGCAATACCACAGGCATCCTTGGAGAGATAGGGTGTGAGCACAGCATGCTTACAGACACTTCCAGCCTCCCTAGCAATGCAGTTAGGTGAAGAAAGCACAGGGGTGGGTGTACATGTGTGCCCCTCTGCCAGGATGTGCCTGTGATGGAGGGAATAGGGAGGAAGCAGGGATTGTGGGCTTATTTCATATCCCAAGGGACCTCAGGAAAGTGGGAGACAGGGAAGACCCCGGGGACAATTTGAAGCCTGCTTGTTTTCAGGGTTCTGGGTCTAGGTAATAGCGTTCCTGCAAAAGATACCTTATGGCTTATGCTGAAAGTCTGACCTGAATTCCTTCTTTCCTCTGGGGTCATGCCCCTCTTTGGGGGGTCTATACAGGCAAAGGTGTGCATCTGCACCTGAAGGAGGTTTCTGGCAGTCTTGCTGGAGCAGATTCTCTGATTTTTGTCATAGAGAATCTGCACCAGGTGACATTCACTGGGACCTGCCTTCCAGGTGATCGTCTTGGATGTTCTTGGACCCAACCAAGGACAGGCTTCATTGACACTTCAGCTGTGTAGGCAAGCAGGCATAGCTGATTGTATGAAGACCTATCTGTTCCTAATGAGATCAACCAAAAGGAATACTGGCCTTTAGTAAAACAATGAGGCCTGGGTTGTTCAAGCACTCTTGGTGCTAAGTTCCAGAGTTAGAAGTGCAACCTGACATGATCGATGAGCAAGTGAAAGAAAACAACCAGGACAAAGAAAGTTGGGTGTTACCAAAATTCATGTTCCTGGAGAAGAAAATTTGTATTTTGCATATATGCAAGTTTCCTCTCAGGGATGTTAGTATGTGCATTCATCTGCGTGTAGAAGCATTTGCCAGTACACTTACAAGTATAAGCTGACAGAACTGACCTAGGCAGATGATGGAAGGTGAATAGCAGAACATGAAATTCATAGGAAAAAGTATATAGACTCTAGCCAGCAGAAGCACTGAAGCATGGTACTAATCCTATCTATCTCGCTGACAGAGAAGGTTCTGAGTGGAATCACAATGGTACAGCAAGGATGCCTGGCAGAAAAGAGAGGCAGGAAGAAACAGCCTGGGGGTGGCCTGTGAGACACAGGATCTGAGACATCGACCAGGCTGCAATCCCAGACACAGAAGCCACGGTGGGGGATCCCACAGCACCTTGAACACCCGGCTACAAGGGCTTTTCCGTCCTTCTTAAGTGTCATGCATTTTTCCCTGACCTTACCATGAGCATGAGCAACCTTGCCTTTTTTTAAGATTTCAATGATCAACCATAACGGCAGCATAAGTACCTGCTACCTGCAGTCTTCCAGTTTGAATCATCACTCTTAGTACTCTTTGCAGAACACATATATTGGTGGTCATGTCTGTAAGAGGGATGGCTTAGCTTGATCCTCTTGCTGCTCCCAGCCCCACAGGCTTCTGTTTGGGCAGGCAGGAATGTGTTCTCACCTGGAGAACAGAACCACTTTGAAAGGGCCTCGATAGGATAAATTGACAGACGTGCATATCTCTGGAACCAGTGGGTCATGGAACATAACTTAATGTCTCCCTGGCAGGTATTCAAATAATATTCAGAGAGTTTCCTCAGGCCAGCAGAGCATGCCCCATTTCTCGATCTGTGCAAAGTGTGGCCAAGCCACATTTATTTCAGTAATGATCAGGTTATAGGGTTATTATCCTTCCTTTCATCTATCCAACTATTTAATCTGTGATTATACTTGTGGAAACCTTTTTTTCTTGCAGTCTTCATGGACTCTTTCACAGACTTGTGGGGTACCCTCTAAGTATTTGTTCTTGAACATCAGCACACTTGGCTGTCTCTGTGGGTTCCTGGAGTTGAGTCTCCTCCTGGAGTTGAATGTCATCCCTTCTCCAATTCTGGCACAGATACCTAGCAATCTCTGTGCATCATTCAAAGAAGATGGGGTCCTGGCTGTAGACCTATCCCAGGAGAAATCTCTCGGTTTCCTCTTCCTTTCTTCTCTTTTTCTCACTCCATTCTTTCCCCCCCTCCTCAATTTATTTAAATTCTCTAAGCTTTCACAAAATGCTGGAAAGTGATAATCACCAAGGGATTATCATCCCTCTCAGAACTGAAGAGGGAGGATTAGAGATGACTAAGCTGTAGTGAGTCTATTGTCTCCATTTTAGGTAAATTCCTGAGTGTAAATTCAAGTAAAAATAAATTGTATTTATTTACTCAAAAGTTGATTGATTTATTTGCACTTTGAATATTTTAGTAGGCCTTTCCAGTTAGTTTACTTGGGTCAAAGCACTTTTCTAAGTGTCAGCTTAAACCACATGTAGGTGTGTAAAGAGTGTCTGTGTGTGTTCTGATCTCAGGTGAAAACTCTATGTATAAATAAATGTGCAGACTATTGCATTCTTATTTCCTTTCTTCTATTTCTATAGTAAAAATATGAAATGTTTTAGTTATGTCTTTTTATTGTTGCTTAGTATTATCAACACTGTTACTGTTGTTTCCTCTGAAGTACGCTCCTCAGGAGTACAAATTGTATTTATTGCTGAATAAAAAGTTTCCAGGGATATGGCCCCTGACTATTTCCTCCCCCATTCTCTGTCCTTCTAGTCTACTATTTCCCCCTATTGTGCACTGTTTTTGACAACACTGGCCTTGCTTTTCCTCAAGCAAATTCCATTTCTTTCCGATCCAAAGACTTTACAACTGCTGTTCTGGAAATGCTCTTCCCATAGGCCTGCATGGCTCGCGACCTCCCTTGTTTGAGCTTCACCAATGTTGTTCAAATCACACAATTAAATCTCCAATCCTCTTTCTTTCATCCTCCTCCTTAAAGGCACTTTACGTCTCTACCCTCTTCTTCCTTCTCAAGCCTAAATTTCCTAGATTTTCAAGGAAAAAAAAAAAGAAAGAAAACACACACACACACACACACACACAAATTAGAAGATATAATAACATCTGGTCTTTGCTTCTTAGAATTAACTTGAGTCAGTTTCTCTGCCTGCAAATGAAAGATAGTTAATAATGAGTTGAGTTCTTTCAGGAACTTCCTCTATTTCTCTATTGATACTTCTATATTTTTTTCAGGCAAAGACACTTTGTTTTGTTTACAAAGGAAGAAAGGAAAAGGAAACCGAGAGATTTCTCCTGTGATAGGTCTACAGCCAGGACCCCAGCTTCTTTGAATGATGCACAGAGATTGCTAGGTATCTGTGCCATAATTGGAGAAGGGATGACATTCAATTCCAGGAGGAGACTCAACTCCAAATATATATATTTGTATCAATATTAAATGTTTTTATTTGACTCATTTTTTTGTTTTGTTTTTTGGACTTAGGTTCCATTTTAATAGCTATTGCTCTTACAATATTTGCTTTTTTTTTTTTTTAAACACAGGAGTATTAAGTTTATTCATAAACACTTAAAACTGGAATCAGCCCAATGTCTGTTAACAGCGAGCAGGAAAAACAAGTTTACACAATGGAATTCTTACAAAATGTGTATGTATACAACTGAATATTACTTAGCAATACAAAAGAATGAATTCCTAAAAGGAATCTCAAAATGTAACTATTAATTAATTAATTATTAGGAAGAAGCAGATAGACACACAAAAAAAAATATTGTATGATTTCATTTATATGAAGAATCCAAAGTTATGTTGCTCATAACTTTGCTTCCAAAGAGAAAGCATCTTTTTTTGTTGTTGTTGTTCTCATATATTTCTTTTTTAAATTTTACTTTATTTTACTTTACAGTACTGTATTGATTTTGCCATATATCAACATCAATGCATCATGGGTGTACACATGTTCCCAATCCTGAACCTTCCCCCAACTCCCTCCCTCTCTGGGTCATCCCAGTGCACCAGTCCCAACATCCTGTATCCTGCATCAAACCTAGACTAGCGATTTGTTTCCCATATGATACTATACATGTTTCAATGCCATTCTCCCAAATCATTCCACCCTCTCCCTCTCCCACAGAGTCCAAAATACTGTTCTATGCATCTGTGTCTGTTATGCTGTCTCAAATGCAGGATTGTCATTACCATCTTTCTAAATATATTGAATATCTATCAAGATTAATATTTTGTCATTGCCCTTTGTGAATTTTTTTATCTACTTTTCTCGTTTTTTTTCAGGTAAAATTTATTATTTTATTAATGTTACCAAAACATTGTAAGAAAGTAGTAATCTGAAAAGGATGTGTATATAGATATGTCAGTTTATATGCACACATACCCTCAGAACTACAAGGAAAACTTAATTCTCAGTAAACTGTAATATCGACATTCTAGGAATCAGTGAACTAAAATGGACTGCAATGGGTGAATTTAACTCAGATCACCATTATATCTACTATTGTGGAAAGGAATCCCTCAGAAGAAATGGAGTAGCCATAATGGTCAACAAGATAATCCGAAATGCAGTACTTGGATGCAATCTCAAAAACGACAGAATAATTTCTGTTCCTTTCCAAGGCAAACAGTTCAATATCACAGTTATTGAAGAAGCTGAAGTTTAATGGTTCTATGAAGACCTACAAGATCTTTTAGAACTAACACCCCCAAAAGATGTCCTTTTCATTATAGGGGACTGGAATGCTAAAGTAGGAAGTAAAGAAACACCTGGAGTAACAGGCAAATTTGGCCTTGGAATGCGGAATGAAGCAGGGTAAAGACTAATAGAGTTCTGCCAAGGAAGTTCACTGGTCATAGCAAATACCCTTTTCCAATAATACAAGAGAAGACTCTACAATGGACATCACCAGATGGTCAATATCGAAATCAAATTGATTATATTCTGTGCAGCCAAAGATGGAGAAGCTCTATACAGCAAAAAAAAAAAAAAAAAAAACAAGACAGGGAGCTGACTGTGGCTCAGATCATGAACTCTTTATTACCAATTTCAGATTTAAATTGAAGAAAGTAGGGAAATCTGCTAGACCACTCAGGTATGACATAAATCAAATCCCTTATGATTATACAGTGGAAGTGAGAAATAGATTTAA
>SJYV01000256.1:0-18044 GCA_006410875.1 Neotragus pygmaeus | reverse complement strand
GGCAATCATTGACTCAACAATGAGAAAAGCCCTTTGCTAATTAAGACTTTAAAAATACTCCAAACTCTCTGTGCTGTTTATAGTTGAGAGGTTGTCACACAAGCTAGTCTGTCAACAGAGAGGTTTGACCTGAAACACCCTTGTCACACCCAGGGCAGGGAATTAGCAGTAATTATTGGCACAACAAATGAAAAAACCCTTCACCAATATAATTCCTAATCAACCCACTATACTATACTAATAATTTTCTATCTTCTCAACAGAGTCTGTATTTAGGAAGTTTTAAAGCATTTCATGCCTCTCATGGTTGGGTGGCTGTAAACAATCACATGTGGCTGGACAAACCCGCTCAGGCAGGCTAGAGAACCTTCAGAGGAGTTTGTAAGTTGACACACTCTTGTCACGCCCAGGAATTTTTATTAACTGGAGCTGCAAGTTAACTCCTTCTCCGAGAGAAATGGTTATGGGGGAGAGCCCCCCGTAAAGTCAGAGGTGTAGTTGAGAGCATAAAACAGACTCTGGTTTTGGGGATAGATGCTCGGGAACAGGGGGTTTCCTGAGGCTCAATCCCGCCTTTGCATATGCTGAAGCCTCCTTCCTCATGACCTTTGCCGTGGGCAGAGTTCCTCACGCTGGCTCCTGGCAATTAGATGCTGTAAACTCATAGAACAAGATCTTTGCCCAATGTGGGATTCCCACGGAGATTCTAGAAGGCAAAAATATAGCATAAGGATTTTCAAAATATGATCCTCTGACCAGCAGCCTAAGCCTCACCTGGGAACTTTTATAAAGGCAGAGTCTGGGTGCTCCTCCAGACCTCCTGAATCCGAAACTTTGGAGTTCAGCCCCAGCAATCGTAGTTCTAATGAGCTCTGCAGGTGAACAATGCTGATACTTGTCAAGTTCAAGAGTCATGTCGATACATCAAAACTGCTAAGAGTTCAGGCTTTCCTATTAGATCAGTAGATCTCAGTTCTGGCTACAGGCTAGAATAAGTTGGGGGAATTTTAAAATTCCTCGATGCTCAGACTCAGTCAACTCTCAAGGCTGGGCCCTGTGCTTCTCTCTATATATATGCACACGAATACATATTTTAAAAATGTCCAAGTGATTTAAATACTAGACTGAAGTTTGCCAACTTCAACCTTCAATTATTGACTATCTCCTTATAAGTGACAAGAGGCTTCCCAGGTGGCACAGCAGGAGACACAAGAGATGTGGGTTCGATTCCTGTGTTGGGAGGATCCCTTGGAGTAGGAAATGGCAACACGCTCTAGTATTTTTTGCCTGGAGAATCCCACGTACAGAGGAGCCTGGCGGGCTACAGTCCATGGGCTGCCAAGAGTCGGACTTGACTGAGCAGCTGAGCACAGCACACAAGTGCAGAGCAGGAGGCAGAGCAGATGCGGGCAGGGGAAAGGAAGGCGGGAACCGCGAGCGCTCGGAGTGCGGCGAGGCAGACAGCGATCGAGGGGCTGAAACGCAAAGAGAGAATGAAAGGAGACAATGAAGGGAAAGAAAGGAGACAATGAAGGGACAGAAAGGAAGACAGCAAGGGCTCGGAGTGCGGCACGGCAGACAGCGATCAAGGGGCTAAAACACAAAGAAAGAATGAAAGGAAACAATGAAGGGAAAGAAAGGGGAAATGGGGAGAGAGCAGCCAAAACTCACTGAACTGTGCGCTGGACTCAGGATCTCATTACTCCATTCAGATCTCATGACACTCCTTCCAAGCGGCCGATATAAGACCCATTTTAAAGATGAGAAAACTAAGATTCAGAAACCATATGTAGTCTATCCCAGTGATGACACTGTAAGTCGCGGTCAATAGTTGCCGAAGCCGTCTGCCTTCTAGTTCCCAGGCCCTGGTTTGCTCGCTGCACGGTGGTGGCAGGCCAGTGGCCCAGCCAGATTTCCTGCCATCAGTCCGCCCTTCTGTTAGTCCCACGGGCTGCCCCACCTTTCCCGGCCCCGTGGACTGCAGCCCACCAGGCATCTCTGTCCGTGGAATACAGGAGTGGGTAGCAATTCCCTTCTCCAGGGGGTTTTCCTGGCCCAGAATTTGAACCCAGGTCTCCTGAATTGCAGGCAGATTCTTTACCATCTGAAGCACCAGGGACACCCATGACCAGCAGATTTAGTTGCATTTTCTACTCTCGGGTGTTTGAGACACAATGAGGAGAGAAAAATATCAGCATAGTCTTGATTATTTATTTTTCACCTCAAAGAATAAGCAAATTATCAAATTTTATTTTATTCTAATTTTTATTGGAGTATAAATGCTTTGCAACACGGGTTAGTTTCTACCATAGCAAAGCGAATCAGCCATGTGTACACACATCCGCTCTTCTTGGGGCGTCCTTCCATTTAGGCCACCACAGAGCTCTGAATACAGTTCCCTGTGCTGTGCGGCAGGTTCTTACTAACCATCTGCCTTATTCAGAATATCAACAGTGTCCATACGTCGATTCCAGCCTCTCAGTTCATCTACCCCTGCTCTCTCCCTTGGTATCCATACATTTGTCTCTGTGTCTGTGTCTCCATTTCTGCTTTGTAAATAAGATCATCTATAGCAATTTTTTCAGATTCCACACATTTGCGTCAATATATGATATTTTTCTGTTTCTGACTTATTTCACTATGTACGACAGTTTCTAGGTCCATCCAGGTCTCTACAAATGACCCAGTTCTGTTCCTTTTTATGGCTGAGTAATATTCCATTATATGTAAGTAGCGAATCTTCTTTATCTGTCCTCTGTTGATAACTTAGATTTTGAGGGTAAGTGCCTTGGAGCAAACAAATCCAGCTTGCTGTGGAGGGAAGTCTTCCTTTGGAAAACACGGTGATTTGAGTCAGGTCTGCCAACCAGTCCCATCGTTTTCCCTGTAGGAAAATTATACAGATAAATGAAGTTACAGTGTGAATATTCTTGGATTCCTTGGAAATATGCACAAATTACACAGGCTGCAAATAACATGCTACGATTGAATAAATCAGGTGCTTTATTCAACTGACATCAGAGTTGAACACGCATTTCTGAGCTTCGGAACACGCATTCCCTCACGCCTTCCCACTGTGGAAACGTTTTGCAGCATGTCCGCTTCAGCAGAGTGTGCTTGCAGCCTCAGTCGCGGGCACCTGGTGATTTGATCAGTGATCAACTAGAGTGAAGATGATGTGAGTAACTTAGTACAGGGCAATGAAGCACACTTAGAATTTATTGCCTCCTGTCCTTGCAAACGTGAAATATGGGCGAGCTCATTTTGTAACACCTTGAAATCATTTCAGAGGCAATAGATTAGTCAGCTTCACTTAGCAAGCAAGAGGCATCAACAATTTGTCACTTGTAGGTGGACTTTTTCTTCCTTTTCCCTCATTGTCCAAAGAATGTGGTGATTTGAGGAGAGACAAGTTTCAGGGCTGATTAGCAGGACTGATGCTGAAGCTGCAGCTCCAATACTCTGGCCACCTGATGCGAAGAGCCGGCTCATTGGGAAAGACCCTGATGCTGGGAAAGAGTGAAGGCAGGAGGAGAAGGGGATGACAGAGGATGAGATGGTTGGATGGTATCACCGACTCAGTGGACATGAGTTTGAGCAAACTCCAGAGAAAGTGACAGACAGGGAAGCCTGGTGTGCTGCAGTCCATGGGGTTGCAGAGAGTCAGACACGACTGAGTGAATAAACAAGAGCAGAGTTNAAAAAAAAAAAGAATGAACTGTAGCTACAAGCACTAATATAAATGAGAAAGTACTAATATAAACAGTTCAGAAAGAAAGAAGTGAAAGAAGCAAAATGATTCCAGTCATGCAAAAGACAAAAATAGGGAAACATACACAATTTATGCATATCTGCAAATTTGCTGCTGCTGTGTGTGTCTGTGTGTACGCTCAGTACTGTCTGACTCTTGGCCATCCCATGGACTGTAGCCCACCAAGCTCCTCTGTCCATGGAATTTTCCAGTCAAAGACACTGGAGCAGGTTGCCATTTTCTACTCTAGCATAGCAAAACTATAAGAAAACTATTCTTATACAGCTTATAAACTCTTTTTCATATATGATGTATTTCACAATTTTAAAAATATAAAGAAAATCCTATATACAGAAGTGTCTCTATTATTTAGCAGATCTTTATAAATGAGCTTTATCTCTACCCTTTGGAGTCACAGAGAACAACCTGTTCTATGTATTAAACTGTAGAAATTTGAAGACAAAAAAATAAAAATAAACTTACATTTTTCTTTGAAGTGTCTACCAAGACTCCAACCATGAGAAAAATAGATGGTGTCCGGTTAGTGCTCCCTTATGAAACTAGATCTCTCTTAAAAGACTAATTTCTTAATAGGTCTTCCTGAAAGATCCCTTGGCGCTGGATGAACAACCATGGAAATCCTTGCTTCCTGAGAGTTGCCCGTTCTATTCCTGGTTTCCAAACGTTGGACCAGTGAAGATCAGACAACCATCTTTTACATTTGCCAGCATGCTGGCAGTTCCAAAAAACAACAATATGATTCACACTATTTTCAGTAATAATTTATTGGCTGATGTAACAGAAAAGTTCAGAGTCATCTTTAGGCATGGCTAAATTAGGGTGCTCAGACTTATTTATCTGTATCTCTTCTCTTTGCTTTATTTGGGCTTTAGTCAGGCTCCTGAGTCATCACAGCAAAAGGACCTCCAGCAGGTCTAGATATACATCCTGTTAGAATAGCAATCTCACCATAAAAAGAATTTCCTTTTTATAATGATTTCATCAAAATCTTAAAGTTGTATCTTGCTGGTTCGGCCTGTGTACATTCCTGAACCAAATGTGGTATCCAGATATTAATTTTTTAAATGCTCTGATTGGACTTGCCTTCATCATATGATTATTGCTGAAGCAAAGAAAGTAGATTCAATCTCACAGACGATATGGACTAAATTAAGGAAGACTTCCTTCCAAAGGACGAAGATGGGTTATTACTAAAGCCATCCTAGTTCGTATAGTGAGCATCCCCACCTGTCACATGGAGACGAGGGTTCGATTCCCTGTTGGGGAGGCAACACAGCCTTTTGGGTTTCCAGAATCCGCCTGCTGATGTCTGAGACACGAGAGACGCAGGTTCAGTCCCCGGGCCAGGAAGATCCGCTGGAGGAGGGAATGGCACTCCATTCCAGCATTCTTGCCTAGGAAACCCCATGGGCAGAGGAGCCTGGCGGGCTGCAGTCAGTGGGTCCCAGAGAATCAGACAGGACCGGGCACACACAGTGAAGAACAGAGGATGGGTGATGCACCAGAAACGTCAGCCAACCAGCCAACAGACGTGCCCACCTGCTGAGAACGGAGATGGGAGTGGAAGAAAGTGAAGTCGCTCAGCCGTGCCCGACTCTTTGCCACCCCATGGATCAGGCTCCTCCGCCAATGGGGTTTTCCAGGCAAGAGTACTANACGTCAGCCAACCAGCCAACAGACGTGCCCACCTGCTGAGAACGGAGATGGGAGTGGAAGAAAGTGAAGTCGCTCAGCCGTGCCCGACTCTTTGCCACCCCATGGATCAGGCTCCTCCGCCAATGGGGTTTTCCAGGCAAGAGTACTAGAGTGGGTTGCCATTGCCTTCTCCAGGGAATCTTCCCGACCCAGTGATCGAACCCAGGTCTCCCGCATTGTAGACAGACACTTTACTGTCTGAGCCACCAGGGAAGTCCTCCTGAGAATGGAGATGGGAAGCCCACTAATATCAAAACCGCCCGCATGTCCGACATTTTCTCTCTCCAGCTCTCTAGTGGAACAATCAAACTATGGCCACTGTATCCACCCTTGGAAGAGACCTCATAAAGCCACTTCCTTACAACCTCCTAGCCAGCGCCTTCCTTCAAAAGCGGCTCATACAACTCAGCTCAGCATGCACCTTACATTGAAAACTATTGCAAGGTCCTTGCGTTTGATTCTTGATGATGACACTGAATGTTACCAGTGACCCCAACATATTCTAAAGGAAGGAAGAAGTTCCAGGGTTCACGTAAGGCATTTTGAAACTGTTTAAAGAGAGCTTGAGTTTAAGAGTGCTTACATTTTTAAGCACCAAACTGAAAAGAGGAGAAATGCCGGTTTTAAATTTTAATGTTAGGGAAATGGGCTCTGTCAGGAGGTCTAAGGCCACATGGCCTGTGGAGGAATGTGAGCACATTCAGACTTTAAATTCCCCCTAAATGCCACAGGAGCCATTTTACCTCAGTCGCGTCGAAAGTAAAGAAGGAGATAGTGCCATTTCCAGGAGGAAAACCTTGGCTTAAAAGGTATGCCTCCCTGCCCCCATATAGATTCTGCATTATACCCGTAAACCTCAGAAGCCAGAGGGTTTATTCGAAAGCTCAAAGGTGTGTGCCCACGCCGCAAAGCTGGGATTTTAATTCTCTCTCTTAGAAGATGAATACGAAAGGAGAGGTTTGAGAAAGATGAAAAGACGAATTGAGTTTCAAAGAAGTTGACCCTAAAGTTTAACACTGTGGCTCATCTTTTAATTAAGTAAGGATTCAGATACACACTTATTATCAATGAGGACATTTCAAAGAGAGATGCTTCTCCTTGAAAAGGGGGTAATATACCTAGCCCCTATTATTTCTTTTCTGCAATTCCTTTAGTGGTCGTAAAAGGGGACCTATATAAAAATGACCCCCTCAGAGTTCTCACAGCACTTTGATCATATGCCTGTTATAGAAATTCATTCATTCACTCACTCATGCCCTTGTTTAAGAAATATTTATTGAGTATCAGCTATAGTCCAGGTACTGTGGACTCATCAAGGAACAAGACAGACAAAGCTAGTGCTCTCCTAGAACTGACAGTTGAGACTCAAATAAAGCCAAGTACGCAAGGGCTTCCCTGGTGGTCCACTGGTTGAGAATCTGCCTTGCAATGCAGGAGTCATGGGTTCAGTCCCTGGCAGGGGAACAAAGATCCCACCTGCCATAGAATAACTGAGTCTGAGTGCCACAGCATAACTGAGCCTGAGTGCCACAGCTGGAGAGTCTGATTTATGATGAGAGATGCAGCAAAATAAATATTTTTTTAAAGAAGCAAGTAAACAAAGCAGAGATACAAAATAATTATGAAACCACTAATCCAATTTATATACTGTTACTTTAAGAAAGGAGAGGGGAGTTCTATTCTAGATTTAAAATGACGTAATCAAATGCAAACTGTGGGCCTTGATTTGATTCGAGGTTTAACATATCGATTGAAAAAGATGACTGGAAACAATTGGAGAAATTTGAATGTGCCCTGGATATTAATGATGTTAAGGGAATCCTGGGCTTCCCTGGGGGCTCCGTTGGTCAAGAATCCACCTGCAATGTGGGAGACCCGGGTTTGATTCTTGGGTTGCGAAGATCCACTAGAGAAGAGTTAGGCTACCCACTCCAGTATTCTGGCCTGGAGAATCCCATGGACAGAGGAGCCTGGCAGGCTACAGTGCACAGGGTCACAGGGTCGGACACGACTGAGCAACTTTCATTTACTCAGAGAACACTTGTGTGTGTGTTTTCTGTATACGCAGTGCAATTATGAAGCAAAATGTCTTCAGTTTTTTGAGGTTTATACTGAAGTATACACAGGGTAGGTCTTCCCAGGTGGCGCTAGTGGTAAAGAACCTGCCTGCCGACGCAGGAGGCGTGAGACACAGATTCGATCCCTGGGTGGGAAGATCCCCTGGAGGCAGGCATGGCAACCCACTCCAGTATTCTCACCGGGGGAACCCCAGGGACAGAGGAGCCTGGCAGGTTACAGTCCATGGGGTCGCAAAGAGTCAGACTTAGCAACACACACACACACACACACACACACACACAGGATAAAATGTCAAGATAGTTGAAACTTTGCTTAAAAGTGCATGTGTGTTAAGTCGCTTCAGTTGTGTCCGACTCTTTGCAACCCTATGGACTATAGCCTGCCAGGATCCTCTGTCCATGGGATTCTCCAATATTCTCAAGAATACTGGGTTGCCATGACCTCCTCCAGGGGATTTTCCAGGCAAGAGTACTGGAGTGGGTTGCCATTGCCTTCTCCAGGGAATCTTCCCGACCCAGTGATCGAACCCAGGTCTCCCGCATTGTAGACAGACGCTTTACTGTCTGAGCCACCAGGGAAGTCCTCCTGAGAATGGAGATGGGAAGCCCACTAATATCAAAACCGCCCGCATGTCCGACATTTTCTCTCTCCAGCTCTCTAGTGGAACAATCAAACTATGGCCATTGCAGGTGGATTCTTTACCACAGAGCCACCGGGGAAGGCCTTGCTTAAAAGTATTCAACACTAAAAAGGTAAATTTAAAAATGGCACAATGTTAAATCTTGTTGATGGGTATATGAGACTCCATTATGATTGTCTCACTACTTTTCTGTGTGCTTGGACATTTTTGGAATAGACGTACAAGTTCTGTTTGTTATACCATGTAAGACAGAATCAGAGGCTGAGATAAAGTGATGTGTTGGTTGTCTCGAGTCTGAGTGGTCAGGAAAGACTCGATGAAGAGGTGACTAGGAGGTGACGTCTAATGTGAGACGTGAAGGAAGAGAATGAGTGGCTGCATTGAGCAGGAAAGTGTTTCTGACAAAGAGGACAGCGTGTTCAAAGACATGATGACTTAATCTCAGATTGCATCCATCATAAGGAACCCAGTTTTTAAAAAAAGCTATTAGAACTAGAAAATAAGTTAAACAAGGTTAAGTTAAACAAGGTTGCAGGGGACAAAATCAATACACAAAGAATAACTATATTTAGCAATAAAAAGCAGTATACAAAATATAGTGAATAAAAGATCCAAGGAGGAAATTAAGAATTTCATTTGTGATAACATCAAAAGAATAAAATTCTTAGAATTTAATTGAACAAAATAAGCGTAAAACTCACACTCTAGAAACCGTAATGCATTGTTGAAAGTAACTAAAAGAGACCTAAATAAATGGAAAGGCAGCGCTTGCTTATGGATTGGAAGACAGAACCTCATTTAGAAGGTTGTCCTCCACATTGATTTATAAATTCAATCCTTGGGCCGCTATAGCTTGTTTTCATCAGAGCTCTAACTCAGCAAAACACTTTCCTAAATAAATTATTAAATCCAAGTATATTCAAAAGCTGAATAAATAGTAGAAGCAATAGCATATGAATGCCAATGTTAGAAAAGAACTGAATAATGAAGTTTGTATTTTCAAGATAGACTATATGATTACCAAACAATTAGATAACACCTAAATAAAATCCTGGTTTCATAAAAACTTTGTGTATTGATTTTATTCATTCATTAGCTTCTAAATCATTTTTTATCCAAAATATCATGTAAGTAATTACAAATATCCATGCAACAAAATTTTATTAGGCATTTATGTGCCAAATACTCTGTTAAAAATAGGGGATTAAAAAAAAGATAAGGCATAATCCCTCTCCTCAAAGTTTCAATAATTTGTACACAATTTTAATTTATCTCGTGGTTAATAGCTCACAGACTAGCTTATCCATCTTGGGCAAGTTAGTTCACATCGTTGTGTCTGTTTGTGTGTGTGTGTATTAGTTTACTATGGAAAATTTGAAATGTACACCAAAGTAGGGAGAATTGTGTAATAAACCCCATGCATCTACCAACCAGATTCAGTCATTTTCAGCCAAATGTATTGTTTTCTTAATGTCCTCTCTTTTCCCCTCACCCCTTAGCAATTGGATTATTGTGAAACCCATCCTGGACATCATAGTATTTTCATCTATCAGCATTTCCTTATTGCTGTTCAGTCACCAGGCATGATCGATTCTGTGACCCCACGGCCTGCAGCATGCCAGGCCTCCCTGTCCATCATCATCTCCTGGAGTTTGGTCAAACTCATGTCCATTGAGTCGGTGATGCCATCCAACCATCTCATCCTCTGTCGTCCCCTTCTCCCGCCTTCAATCTTTCCCAGCATCAGGGTCTTTTCAAATAAGTCAGCTCTTCACGTGAGGTGGCCAAAGGACTGGAGCTTCAGCTTCAGCATCAGTCCTTCCAATGAATACCCAGGGCTGATCTCCTTTAGGATGGATTGGTTAGACCTCCTTGCAGTCCAAGGGACTCTCAAGAGTCTTCTCCAACACCACAGTTCAAAAGCATCAGTTCTTTGGTGGTCAGCTTTCTTTATAGTCTAACTCTCACATCCATTCATGACTGCTAGAAAAACCACAGCCTTGACTAGACAGACCTTTGTCAGCAAAGTAATGTCTCTGCTTTTTAATATGCTGTCTAGGTTGGTCATAGATTTTCTTCCAAGGAGCAAGTGTCTTTTAGTTTCATGGCTGCAATCACCATCTGCAGTGATTTTGGAGCCCCCCAAAATAAAGTTTGACACTGTTTCCATTGTTTCCCCCTCTATTTGACATGATGTGATGGGACTGGATGCCATAATCTTAGTTTTTTGAATTTGAACTTTAAGCCAGCTTTTTCACTTTCCTCTTTCATCAAGAGGCTTTTTAGTTCCTGTTCACTTTCTGCCATTGAAGTGACATCATCTGCATAGCTGAGGTTATTGATATTTCTCCCAGCAATCTTGATTCCAGATTTTGCTTCATTGAGCTCAACATTTCTCATGATGTACTCTTCGTATAAGTTAAATAAGCAGGGTGACAATATACAGCCTGACGTATTTCTTTCCCATTTTTGAACCAGTCTGTTGTTCCATGTCCACTTCTAACTATTGCTTTTTGTCCTAAATCAACACTTCCTTCGGTACTTCTAAATATTTACATAACCATAACACCATCATTAAATGCAAAAGATAACAATAATTCCTTAATTTTATGAAGTATCTAATCAATCTTAAAATGTTTCAGCATACATCACATTTCTTTTTCTAAATTTTATCTATTTTTTAATTATTTACATCTGGCTGTGCCGGGTCTTCCTTGCTGCTCCGGGCCTTCTCTAGCTGTGGCGAGCAGGGGCTCCTCTCCAGCCGCGGTG
The DNA here is from genome assembly GCA_006410875.1 of Neotragus pygmaeus. NCBI lineage: Eukaryota > Metazoa > Chordata > Mammalia > Artiodactyla > Bovidae > Neotragus > Neotragus pygmaeus. Next base: position 7,086 of record SJYV01000256.1, on the reverse strand, counting down.
TGCGGCTTCTCAGTGTGACGGCTTCTCTTGGTGCAGAGCACAGACCCCAGGGCCCGTGGGTTTCAGTAGCGTGGCTCACGGGCTTTGTGGCCCTGTGTCATGTGGGATCTTCCCAGTCCAGGGATTGAACCTGTCACTGGCAGGCAGATTCTTAACCACTGGACCACCAGGGAAATCCACACATTTTCTTTTAAAACGTTTTTTTTTCTTCCCCCAAATCAGAATTCAATGTTCACACATGTGCAGATTCACTTCCCACTCCCTCTTCTCTCTTCCATCCAATCTGGTTGGAGAAACTAAATTGTTCTGAATCATTGCCGTCATGGATTTCATTGGTTGCTTCCCGTGGCATCATTTAAGAGGTCACACTGTCATTTGATATTTTTGTAAGTGGAGTCGAGTTCCCTCTTTCCCATCCCTGGAGAATATAGGTAGGAGGTGGTGCTGCCTTCAGCATCCCAGCAGGAGGAATAGGATGTCTGGTATTTGTGGGATGTTATGATTGACCCATCCATTATGGAATTCCTTATTGGCTTTTCACCTTAAGATACTCATTATTTCAGTAGGCTTTGAAAGTGGCTCAGTGATAAAGAATCTGCCTGCCAGTGTGGGAGACACATGAGCTATGGGTTCGACCCTTGGGTCAGGAAGATCCCCTGGAGAAGGAAATGGCAACGCACTCCAATATTGTTGCCTGGGAAACCCCATGGACAGAGGAGCCTGGTGGGCTACAGTCCGTGGCGTCACAGCCTCCCCTCTTTCACTTTCATCAAAATGCTCTATAGTTCCTCTTCACTTTCTGCCATAAGGGGGGTGTCATCTGCATATCTGAGGTTATTGATATTTCTCCCAACAATCTTCATTCCAGCTTATGCTTCATCCAGCCTGGAATTTCTCATGATGTACTCTGCATGTAAGTTACATAAGCAGGGTGACAATATACAGCCTCGATGTACTCCTTTTCCTATTTGGAACCAGTTTATTGTTCCATGTCCAGTTCTAACTGTTGCTTGTTGACCTGCATACAGATTTCTCAGGAAGCAGGTCAGGTGGTCTGGTATTCCCATCTCCTTAAGAATTTTCCACAGTTTGTTGTGATCCACACAGTCAAAGGCTTTGGCAAAGTCTACAAAGCAGATATAGATGCTTTTCTGGAACTCTCTCGCTTTGTCCATGATCCAGCAGATGTTGGCAATTTGATCTCTGGTTCCTCTGCCTTTTCCAAATCCAGCTTGAGCNGTCTGGTATTCCCATCTCCTTAAGAATTTTCCACAGTTTGTTGTGATCCACACAGTCAAAGGCTTTGGCAAAGTCTACAAAGCAGATGTAGATGCTTTTCTGGAACTCTCTCGCTTTGTCCATGATCCAGCAGATGTTGGCAATTTGATCTCTGGTTCCTCTGCCTTTTCCAAATCCAGCTTGAGCGTCTGGAGGTTCCTGGTTCACGTGCTGCCAAAGCCTGGCTTGGAGAGTTTCGTGCATTACTTTCCCTTAGTTTACCGGAATTTCACAAAGATGATGAACTAAAGTTTCTTTTTCTGTTTAAATGTTGTTAGCATTATTTTTTAGTATTATCATGAATGTACTTTTAAAAGAATTTTATCTTTAATTGAAGGAGAATTGCCTTCACTATTGTCTTGGTTTGTGCCAAGCATCACGCATCAGCCGTCGGTATCATGGGCCCCCTCCCGTCCCCCACGCCGCCCACTCCCTCTAATTTATCAGAGAGCCCCGGTTTGGGCATTTTAACACAGTTGTTTTTCCACCCCTTGTCTTTCTTCCTTTTTTGAGGCTTAATTCTTTTTATCTTTGGCCAAGGGGAGCTTGTTCAAGTCACTCGAGAGCCCTCCTGACATAGCTTCAAGTCTGTTACAGCTTTCTTGGTTTCCGGCATGAGCTGTCCTAACTCCGCGTGCACTTTGTCTGCCCCAGAACTGGGACATGCTGCTTCTCCGACGAGCCCTAGTTCTTGGCATCTATGGAGCACAGTCTAGGTACTGAGGCTACTTAATCATACCAGGCTGGTTTTTGTCTCTTGGCCTTTTAGTGGACAGAAATAGGGTTTACACTTAATTCTTCAGAAAAAAGTAAACCATGAGTTTATANTCTCCGACGAGCCCTAGTTCTTGGCATCTATGGAGCACAGTCTAGGTACTGAGGCTACTTAATCATACCAGGCTGGTTTTTGTCTCTTGGCCTTTTAGTGGACAGAAATAGGGTTTACACTTAATTCTTCAGAAAAAAGTAAACCATGAGTTTATACTGCTATTACCCATTTAACTTGTGGTTACAAGGTTTTTACTTAACTTCTTTGATTTTATATTTAAATTTCTTTACTTTTATGCTGAAAAATCCTGGTTACTAATTACTTCTTTTCTTTAATTTTCATCATGTTTGTGTGTATCAGAATAATAATAATATAGCTATTTGCATATAAATGATTAATCACACATTTGTGTGCATGTCTGTGAGAAAAATAATACTACTATTATTAAAATAGCTTTTCCCTTATGGTGTATCCCACTAAGGGTATACTGTCAAATTACTGTGTTTTAAAATCACTTAGAATAATTTCTGGATGTTTGATTAAGCCACAATTCAATACTCATTAGGTTGCTTTGCTTTATTTTGCTTTCATTTTAGGTTTTTTAAAATACTTTGTTTTATAATGTGTAAAAGTAAATTGATAAATCAAGAAATAGCCAGAGAATTTTAGCGTTCATTCCTGCCCCTTGACCTATTTTTTCCTTTGCTTTATGGATGATCTTTTATTTTTAACATTTCTGGTTNTTTTTTTTTACAATGTTGTTTCTGTTTTATGTTTTGATTTTTTGGCCACAAGGCATTAGCTCCCCAACCTGTACCTCCTGCATTAGGTGAAGTCATAACCACTGGACAACCAGGGAAGTCCCAGTCCGTTTCTTGTTGTCAGTGTTCTAGCCACACTGCCCTTATTTCACCAACATCACTCCTACCACAGGGTCTCTGTTTCCTCTGCTGGAAAGAGTCTATCCCTAACCCCCCTAGTTAACTTTCATTCATCAGCCCAGCAGTCTTCGCCTCAGGGAAGAAGCCTTCCCTGGCTAAAGTTGTCAGATTGCCTTGTTATACATGCTTATTGCACTGTGTCCCTCTCCTCTCTTTTCCCGGTTTTGTAACTAGAAGCTTATTTCTTTAATTGATTTATAGATGCCTCCTCTAACAACCACAAGCTTCAGAGGAGTAGGGACCAAGCTTATTTTGCTCACCATTGTATTCTCAGCACTTGGCACAGTATTTGGCCTAGAGCAGGTGTTTTTTAATTTGTTGAATGAATAAATGAATGTATGTGTATATGAATATATGCTGTAAAAGTCTTCTGGAAGAGGAAGGTTTCTGTTGAGACATAGTAGGAGATATGATACATAATTCATGATTTTTAGGAGCCATTGTGTAGGAGAGCAGCAGACAGTATTCAGAGACAGATGGTCAACATTTGTCAACATTTGTCTAGAATGAGAATAAAAAATAATTAGAATATTATTACACTGGACTAAGAAATAATTAAGCTCTAAGTCATGAAATGTGGGATAGAAAACACAATAATAATATTTAAGAAATAAAAACCAAGGAACTCCCTGGACACTTTCAAACTTCACAGGGCACTAGGCAGACTGGTTAGTCTCAGAAAAACATTTATAGAGGTAGATGTTGATGCCTGTGAAAAGTCCTCACTTAAAAGGGAAAGTTGCTCTCAGTATTGATGCATACCGAATCTCAGTAGAGTTCTTTCTTAGTGATAGCTTATGATTCTAGCATCATATAAAACATCTTATAAAATTATAGAATATTAAAAAGGGGTGTTTAAAGGTTTTTGCAATAATTTTGTTTACTATTCTTAAATATATATATATAATACATAGATTAACAAACACACACTCAGAAATGGCAAAAATATTATATGTTGGCACCAAGTCTTCAGATTCCCGGTTCCTCATGATTAACAGTATTATACATAATTTCCTGAATGAGCTGGGTTTATCCTGTTTTCAGAACAAGCTAGTGTATGATCATGCTCTTGTATGAAAGTGTTCATACTATTTTTCTTTTCTAGAGTAATAGGAAAAGAAGCTAAATTTGGTCAGACATTCCATTCTCCTGGCTTAATTTATCTGTATGGTTATCAGCAAGGCCACCACAAAGTAAAATGAGTGGTCAAAGTGTTAGAATGCCTGACTACAGACACTTCAATATAATTTGCAAGACTTTTATATCATAAACAGGCGGTACTTTGGAGAGAAGATTGGGTTGTATTTTGCCTGGTTGGGCTGGTACACCGGCATGCTCTTCCCAGCTGCCTTCATTGGACTGTTTGTCTTTTTGTATGGCGTCATCACTCTGGATCACTGCCAAGTCAGGTATGGAGAGCTCTGGGTGAGCCTGCCTTTGCTTATGTTTGGAGATGGGTATTTGTGCTTTGGGAGTGTTTACAGACTGTGGGTCCACTTAGCTATTCATTTTAACGTCTTTCCAGTCTCCTGGGAAAATTCTAAAGGTTCAGTTCACAAAATCTGTCCATCCATTGCCCTTGCTGCTGTGGTCTCTAGCTACCAAAGAGTTCATTTTATGGATGTACAAGTCACTGTGAATCCACAGAGGGCTTCCCAGGTGGCTCAGTGGTAAAGGACCTGTCTGCCAATGCGGGAGAGGTGGGTTCAGTCCTTGGATTGGGAAGATTCCCCTGGAGGAGGAAATGGCACCCTACTCTGATATGCTTGCCCGGAGAATCCCGTGGACAGAGGAGCCTGGTGGACTACAGTCCATAGGGTCTTAAAGAGTCAGACACGACTGAGCACACAAACATATATCCACAGAATAATGGCTTTCATTCACTGGCTCAAAGTTGTTCTCTTTCTGAATTTTTAACCTTTTTTCCTACTACTACTGCAAAACAGTGGGTTAATTATCTTTTTATCAATTGCGTGTTCTTACACAGACCTGTAAGCTGGACACCTGTAAGAAAGACATCTCACCAACTTTCTGGGACCTTGAGAATGAGTCAGTGTTAGCGATTGTTATCTTTGCTCTTCCACTAGAATATAGTCTAATGTATTCATAGAGATCTTAATACAATGCTGGACAATGTCCTTAAATAAGAAATGTGCTTTTTAGAAGTGATTGCAAAAATGGAAGTGACCTACAAAAATATTTTAATTTCTGGGGAAATTGTTAATGAGATGTAATTTTCTCCCAGAACTAATCCCTAGTATTTTTTCCTCAATAATTCATTCTTATTTATCATCACATAGAAATTAAGGCTGGCACTTTTCCCCATTGTTTCCCCATCTATTTGCCATGAAGTGATGGGACTGGATGCTATGATCTTAGTTTTCTGAATGTTGAGTTTTAAGCCAACTTTTTCATTCTTCTCTTTCACTCTCATCAAGAGGCTCTTTAGTTCTTTGCTTTCCGCCATGAGGGTGGTGTCATCTGTATATCGCTAATGGTAAACACAACAATTTATTCTCCAGGGAAATTTGATAGTTCTTAACCTGTATTCACTTTAACACAATATAATCAAAATATAAATCGTCAGGATGGGGGCCACATAAGGCTGGCACATAAGGTGTCTCATTTTTCCCATAATTCACCATGAAATGTCTTCAAACCTGTGCAGTATTGTAAATGACTTCTGTATAATCTGAGATATAGCCATCAATGTTTTGCTTCATGTGTTTTCCTGAGCTTAACTTATTAATATGGAAAGGCCAAGAAACAGCCTGATAAATAAGTAGGTTTATCAAACTATAATACCGTGTAGGCACTTGGTTACATTAATAACTAAGAAAAGGTTAAGAAGCTTCCAAGGGCAAAAATTTGATCTACTGAATCTTATTTACTGGTCGATTATTCTGGTGAAATTGAAGGGGAAGAAAATGCTGTTATGTCATCAAAAAGCAGTCCTTTTCTGTTCTGTTTTCCAGTAAAGAAGTCTGCCAAGCTACAGATATCATCATGTGTCCTGTGTGTGATAAATACTGTCCATTCATGAGACTGTCAGACAGCTGCGTTTATGCCAAGGTAATTCCAAATATGCAATATTTTAGTCAGATTAAATTTAATATATATCTTCCGAAGAGACAGTGGTGACCACATTCTTTCTGTCCATTTTAATCTTTGATTCTCAAGTTTATTTTGTAGGAGAGGTTTATCTTTAACATTTAGTACTCTAATTCAGATATCTTTTTTATTGCATATGTGTTTTCAATGTTGTGGTTCTGATTATTATCACAGGGAGCAAATAGAACAGTGGATAGAATCAGCGGAAGTTCAGTTCAGATCTTGACTGTGCTCTTTACCACTAGTCAGTGTAGGAGTACATTATGTAACCTCTTCTGTGCCTCAGTCTTCTCATCTATGAAGTGGAGAACATGTTGACTTTTTTTTTTAATGTGATAAGGTGTACGATGAGCATGAAAAAAGTGAAAGTGTTAGTCACTCAGTCGTGTCCCACTCTTTGCGACCCCATGGACTGTACTGTAGCCCGCCAGGCTCCTCTATTCATGGAATTCTCCAGACAAGAATACTGGAGTGGGTAGCCATTCCCTTCTCCAGGGGATCTTCCCAACCTGGGGACTGAACCCATGTCTCCTGCACTGCAGGCAGATTCTTCTACTGTCTGAGCCACCAGGTGGGTATAGTGCTTGGCAAATGACAAGATCTCAGTAAATGACAACTGCTGTCATTTTCCTCCTCTTCGTCATCATTATTATCCAAAAGACNACTGAACCCATGTCTCCTGCACTGCAGGCAGATTCTTCTACTGTCTGAGCCACCAGGTGGGTATAGTGCTTGGCAAATGACAAGATCTCAGTAAATGACAACTGCTGTCATTTTCCTCCTCTTCGTCATCATTATTATCCAAAAGACCTAGACTGACAGCTAGCTCAGCTGCTTACTGCCTTAACCTTGTACATGTACAACCTCTTTGAGCATAAACTTTCTCATCTTTAAAGTGCAAGCGTTGACAGCTGCCCTCTCTGCCCCATGGCATGTCATGAGGACTAAAGAAGACAGTAGATGTGAAAGTGTTTTGAAAAAATTACA
>SJYV01000251.1:20779-37241 GCA_006410875.1 Neotragus pygmaeus | reverse complement strand
AAACAATAACAACCTTCACTAGACTATTTTTCCTTTTTAGAAACATGCTAGTTCACTCTTTTTTACTTGGTTAAGGATTTTAAATGAAGTCACCCCACAACTATATTTACTTTATCATTAATTCTCTCTACAGTCTCTTACATTTTTAGTTTTGTTTCCACCCACTCATTGAAATAATACTCTAAAAAATCTTCATGATTTCCTCACCATCCAATCCAATAGTAATTTCTCAACACTCAGTTTTCTTGACCTCTCTACAGACTCTCTTGTTGTTAAACCTACTTCTTGCTAAGACTTTGTTTCAAAGACCTGATAATACTTCCTTCTAAATATTTCTTCTCTCAAAATCTTGCTTTCCATTTTTACTGTTAGTGCCTCAGTAGAACTGTTCTCCATTGCACTATTATGAGCAGTTTTCACTCTGCTTATCTCTCTCTTTTTAATTTATTTTTTAATGCCACCATGAAAGTAATCTCCCACTTAGGTCCATCTCATAGGTAACTCTTCTGTTTTGAAAAAATCCAAGGTTCCTTTCATTTGTTCCCACCTAACACTGCTGCTGCTGCTGCTAAGTCGCTTCTGTCGTGTCCGACTCCACGCGACCCCACAGACGGCAGCCCACCAGGCTTCCCCGTCCCTGGGATTCTCCAGGCAAGAACACTGGAGTNATTTGTTCCCACCTAACACTGCTGCTGCTGCTGCTAAGTCGCTTCTGTCGTGTCCGACTCCACGCGACCCCACAGACGGCAGCCCACCAGGCTTCCCCGTCCCTGGGATTCTCCAGGCAAGAACACTGGAGTGGGTTGCCATTTCCTTCTCCAATGCAGGAAACAATTTAACCAAATTATAAGAAATAGTATTTCTCAATCCAAAGGATCAGATGGTTGGATGGCATCACTGACTCAATGAACATGAGTTTGAGCAAACTTTGGGAAATGAAGAAGGACAAGGAAGTTTGGCTTGCTGCAGTCCGTGAGGTCGCAAAGAGTTGGATACAACTGAGCAACTGAACAACAACAAATTTCTCAATCCTAGGTGCACAAGAAAGTCCCTGAGGAGCTTTAAAAATATATGGATTCCTCAGTCCCTCAGCAGCACAGGTAAGTCAGACTTTCAGACTGGAGCTCAGTGATCAGTATCTTTAAAGAAGTTGCCAAGTGACTGCAACGTGCTGCCAAGGTTGAGAATCAGTGGACTGGAGCTAGATCAAGTCAAAGTTAGAAGATACTGTCCTAGGCCTAGAGCAGTGGGGCACCACAATCACCTAGGGAAGCTTGTTAACATTCCTGAATTTCAGGTTAGTGAATTATAACTTTTCGCTGGAGGTTTCTTCTAGTTTTAGCAAGCTTTCTGCTACTGCTACTGCTGCTAAGTCACTACAGTCGTGTCCGACTCTGTGTGACCCCATAGAGGGCAGCCAACCAGGCTCCCCCGTCCCTGGGATTCTCNGGGCCTGGTGTGCTGTGGTTCATGACGTCGCAAAGAGTTGGACACAACTGAGTAACCGAACTGAACTGAACCTAATAATTAACATACTTTATCATAAGAAGAAGCTTTGTGTAAATGTGTTTCTTCAGCTCTAGACTGTCAACCCGAAAGGATATTATGATTGCTTCACCTGTTAAGATCCTTAATGTCTAGTATTGGACTGTTCATACATTAAAAGTTAAATAAAATTCACTGAATGAATGAATTGTGAAATTGACTCTGCCTTCATATGTTCAGGTTCTCAGGTAGGCATGTCACGGCTAAAGGTTTAGACTTTTAACTGAAGCATCCTAGGTTCAAATCTGGACTCATCTATGTACCTTGCATGACCTTTACTGCTATAAAGTTGTAAAGCTGTATGACCTTTACTGTGTTATTGAACCAATGCAAGCCTCAATATTTTTTATGTATAAAGCAGGGAAAATTAGTGTCACTTCATAATTATTTTAGGCAGATTAAATAAGCTATTTGATATATGATTTTCGAAGTATATATTTTAGTTCCTGGAACTTCCCTGGTGTCTCAGACGGTAAAGGGTCTGTCTACAATGCGGGAGACCTGGGTTCGATCCCTGGGTTGGGAAGATCTGCTGGAGAAGGCAATGGCAATCCACTCCAGTGCTATTGCCTGGAAAATCCCATGGACGGAGGAACCTGATAGATTACAGTCCAGGGGGTCGCAAAGAGTCGGACACGACTGAGCGATTTCACTTTCGATTTCACTTTACAAGTATACCTGATACATGATACACATTACATAAACGGTAACCTACATCACCCCCAAATAACTTGCCTGCCAATGCAGGAANATTACAGTCCAGGGGGTCGCAAAGAGTCGGACACGACTGAGCGATTTCACTTTCGATTTCACTTTACAAGTATACCTGATACATGATACACATTACATAAACGGTAACCTACATCACCCCCAAATAACTTGCCTGCCAATGCAGGAAATGTGGGTTTGATCCCTGGGTTGGAAAGATCCCCTGGAGAAGGAAATGGCAACCCACTCCAGTATTCTTGCCCGGGGAAGTCCTATGGACCGAGGAGCCTGGCTGCTACTGTCCACGGGGTTGCTCGAGAACTGGACAGACTTAGAGACTAAACGACCGCATTACCAAAGGTGGGGGGAATCATTCGCGCATTATCACAAGACAGATTTTAAAACGGTAGTTGCTAAATATCAAGCATGTGGGTCGGGAGCAGAAAAATCCAGATTTTAGTTTTTCACACAAGCAAGGCTTTTGTTTTTTCTCTCCACATATGTGTTCTAGCTTTGTTTATCTCTTTCTGAAGCCTGAGAAGCCTTAATGTGTGCGGGAGTCCTCCACACAGCCCTCCTCCTGTCCCACCCTCATTTTCATAACCCAGTTTTAGGAGGCCCATCTTAAATGCCATGAGACAGTCAGCAGAGTGATGGAAGTAGGTCTCATTAGCAGAATGTTCCAATTATGTCCAGCCTTCCCCATACCATAAAAGCAGCCTGTTTCATGGACTGTACAGAGATGTAGGGGTTTTCAAGATTAAAAAAAAAAAAAAAAAAAAGATATTTAGGTTCAGGGTCATTGGAAGAGGTTTTAAGTGGGAAATATCAAAAGAAGGGAGATCTGTGAAAGCCGTTCTTTAGCAGTGTCCTTCGGCTCCTGCTAAATCAAGAGTCTGTATAATTAAAATGAACAAAGTATGTGACAATGTTCCATCTTCGCAATCACAGCACTTTATCTCCCCCTTTGTTTCACTGCTTTGTTCATCTGAAACTGGTGTAAAAAATAACAGAAATAGAAGTTGAACATATTCCTACAGGGCTGTATTTTTAGTAGATCATCACTTTTCAGGAGAGGCCTGGAGGTTGCAGAGTCTAATTATGAACCAAGGAAGAGGGTGTTCAGGAGAAAAGGGGCACTGGAGTGAGGGTGGAGAGGAACGGGTTAGGGTAGGCTTTAGTGGGTGGTCTGCTTCCTGCCAAACTCCCACCAGAACTAGTCACAAGCTCCCTGGTGCATGGAGGGTTAGTGATCAGGAAACAGGAAGACACACTGGGTTTGCACATCACTAGCATAAATTTTGATACACAAATTTTCTAATTGGTTGTGTGTGTGTGTGTGTGTGTGTGTGTGTGTGTGGACGGGGGTGGGAGAAGCTTCTCATCTACACCAGGCTCAGAATGATATTCAATAGTAAAACGCTTCCATAAGGAGGTGAAGCAAACAAAAGCCATCTATCAGGGAGAGAGCAAACAGAATTATGACTAACTGCAGACAACTGTTTGGAGGGGCTGAGAGGGTAACCACAGAGAAGGTGTTGAGGATGAACTTTTTATATCTTTATTGATGATCACAAAGAATTAAATAGCACTTGAATGCAATTTATTATTGGTATTGATTTATGAGTTAGCATGTATATTTATAGCTCTTTTATATCTGCCAAGTTCCTCGCCATCATCATTTTTAGTGTTTTATGTCTCAAAGACACTACAAGGAAAGTACTCTGGCAGGAGAAGTGGATGCTATTTATCGTGTTATAACTTTGTGGGTAAACTGAGGCATTTAAGTAGTGATAAGACAGGTCACAGGGAGATTCTGAATTAAGAACTAGGTCAAAATAAAGTAGGTCAAACGGAAGAGAAGTTAAAAAAGTTCTCTGTATTGATCGAAGTCTAAGAGGACAGAAATAGGCACTAGGAAATGTGCAAGAGATGCAGCTAAATAAACTACGTTACAGCTGGACCAATGATGAAGAAACACAGGTATTGAATTGGTGAGCAGGGTTTTGGTCTGAACAGCCAAGACTTGATAAAGTCAGCAAGTCTTTTTTAATGCCAGATGACACGGTAAAGAAAGCACCACTGCGCCCCGATTTCTCTAGTTGGCTCTAAAGTAAACAGATGCCTCATTATAATAGACCATATTTAAAGTCCCAGACTACTACTTCTTGCTTGGTCTATTGTAGATGCAGACTCAGAGTAAGCCTTTGTCAGATGATTATCGAATGAATGAATGATGCAAAAGTGAAATAGACAACATGAAAAAAAAAGTGCTGTTCCTGTTCCTCTCTTGATGTCTAACTTATCTATTGTTGCACAAAAAACCCTTCTAAGAAAACTGATTGCAGAAAACAGCCAACAACTATGTCATATTGCTGATGAATTTATAGAATTAATTAGGCAGCTCTGTTTGAACTAGTTAAGTTTGACTGATGTCAGCTGGGTTTACTCGTGTCTCTGTGGCCAACTGGCAGCTTGGGCAGAGAGACACTGATCTAAGGCCACACGCTCATTTGATAGCAGTTGACTGCTGTCTTGTGCTACAAGGATGACTAGGCCACAAAGCTCTTATCCTGTAGACAAGCCCAGGTTGTTCCTGGGTCAAAGGCAGAGGACTAAAAGAAAATGGAAATGTATGAGGTCTCTTGGTACTTTTACTCAGAACTGATGCAACATAATTTCTGATATGTTAATTGCCCACATAAAGTCACAAAGCCAGCTCAAATTCAAGGGGAGTGCAAACAGACCCTACTTCTTGATGAAAAATGCTGCAAAATAACCTGGCAAAGAAGTGGGTAAGAAAAATTACTCTTTTTGCAAACAACCTGCCACACCCAGATTGAGTTCCTGACTCTTAAATAAGAGCTCATAAGATCACTCTGGCAAAACATTTATATGTGGCACAAACAGAATGTTAGATTGAGCCAAATTATGCATCAACTGAATGATACAATAAGTGAACGCATACCTTTATGTATGCACTCTAGTCTGAACTATACAACTAAGTACAATTGAAACATAAAGAAAGCTGAGCATCAAAGAATTGATGCTTTTGAACTCTAGTGTTGGAGAAGACTCTTGAGAGTCCCTTGGACTGCTAGGAGATCAAAGAGTCAATCCTAAAGGAAATCAGTCCTGAATATTCATTGGAAGGACTGATGTTGTAGCTGAAACTCCAAAACTTTGGCTACCTAATGCAAAGAACTGACTCACTTGAAAAGATCCTGATGTTGGGAAGGACTGAAGACAGGAGGAGAAGGTTATGACAGAGGATGAGATGGTTGGATGGCATCACCAACTCGATGGACATAAGTCTGAGCAATCTCCAGGAGTTGGCAATAGATAAGGAAGCCTGGCATGCTGCAGTCCATGAGGTCGCAAAGAGCTGGACATGATTGAGTGACTGAACTGCACAGCTGAAACAGAATTCGCCTGGTTACAGGCACAGTATCTGCAGTCTTCCAGCTTAAACTGGTTTTCTTCAGATTCTTAGACATAGAGAACAGACTTGTGATTGCCAAGGAAGAGGGAAGTGGAGAAAGGATTGGGAGCTTGGGATTAGCTAGCATATACAAATCATTATATATAGAATGGATAACAACAAGGTCCTATTGTATAGCACTGGGAGCTATATTCAATATCCTGTGATAAACCATAATGGAAAATAATATGTAAAAGAATATATATATATATATAACTGAATCACTTTGCTCTACAGTAGAAATTAACACAACATTGTAAATCAATGATACTTCATTAAAACAGATTTTTTAATTGGTTTTCTTTACCACTTACTTATCCTTTCAAATTCTTAATTTCCTAGTCTAAAACTGGTAGTCATATTACTACCAATCACATGGAGCTACTATGGAGCACTACATGAGATAATGTGAAATGAATTATACTTTTAATCCTAGTGAATTGGCCAGGATAAGTGACCAATGAATATTGGTTTTCATTAGTATCTATAAGGATCATATTTTAACAAGGATCATACTTTAACAAGAATATGACAATGATGTTCTTATGGACATTGATAGGATATGGTGCTGTGATTTCTTATTGCAATTTTATTCACTACAATGACTTATACACCTAGCAAGATGAAGTTTCTCTAGGTGTTTCTGAAGTAAATATCATTAATCAGTTCAGTCACATAGTCCTGTCCGACTCTCTGCAACCCCATGAACTGCAGCATGCCAGGCCATCCTGTCCATCACCAACTCCCAGAGCTTGCTCAAATTCATGTCCATCAAGTCGGTGATGCCATCCAAACATCTCATCCTCTGTCTTCCCCTTCTCCTGCTTTCAGTCATCATCAATGTCCATTTCAAATTGATAAAGCCTGTGACCACTCTGTGCATCTAGCCAAACTGATAAGGTCCTAGAAACAGCAAATTTGTCCTTTTTTAAAGATTGGGATGGTGTTTTCCCATTGCAGACTGGAGATTAACTTGACTGTAGGAAAGAATGACAATGTGTGAAACTTCACAGACCTTAAACTGCATGTGCTTCTATTTATCTTCTTTATGTGATGTAACTTCCTGGCTCCACAAGAGCAGGCACATTAAGGAGGTTCAGATCCCATCTGCCCACAAGGCCATAGACAAACAGCAACAATAAAGACAGAAGGGAAGGAGGAACCAGAGAGAATCATCGAGGATTGGAACCATAATAAGAGTGATTGTGTTTTATAGTTTGTTGCCATGTCGTCCATGAATCCAAGATACACAGGCATTCTAAAATAAAATCCAAACTTTCTGTCTCATAAGTAATTATTTAACAGAAATAGAATCTGGGGCTCTGTGATGTTAAGTGACGTGTCAAAGAAAATATACCAAATCTGTGGCAGAATCATGTTCCTACAAATTCAGAATCTCAACTTCAATCGGTGTAAACAAAAAATTACTTTAAAAAAATCAGTGTTAAAATGTTTGCCCTTTTATTTTCTTATCAGTGAAAAGTTTTCATCAATGCTTTGGGTTTTTTACTTTACCGTATATATGTACACATCCACGGGTGTGATGTGTAATGTATGTATGTGCTTTAGAGAGAGGAAGCAAGAGAGAGAGAAAGGCTCTCTAGCCACTTGACTATGAAATATGATTGAAACGACACGACTTGAGAATCTAAAGATCTCGCTCTACAACTTACTAGATTTACAACTTTAGTATTAATACCTGTATTGATCACTCTTATCTTCCTATTTCTTTTCAGGTGGAGATGACAAAGTGGGTGGGTTTAATTATGTGCGTGTTAACGAGATTCTTGAATAGTCAGTATGCAGCAGAAAGGAAGCCCTGGTATATCCTGCAGGGATAAGTTTGTTGTTGTTTAGTTGCTAAGTCTTGCTGGACTCTTTTGGGACCCCATGAACTGTAGACTGCCGGCCTCCTCTTGTTCATGGGATTTTCCAGCAAGAATATTGGAGTGGATTGCGAGTTCCTTCTCCAGGGGATCTTCCCGACCCCGAGATAGAAACTGGGTCTCCTGCATTTGAGGCAGATTCTCTACTGTTCAAGCCATGAGGAAAGGTCCATGAACTCCTAAAAGTGTGTGCAGACCCCTGCTGATATGTGCTTATAGGCGCTCTTCTTGACGAGAAGGCCTGTTGAATTCATAAGCTCTCAGAGAGGTCTTGGAAGGGGAACATATCTGAGAACCAATACTTCATTGCATTTTAATTGTGTGAAGATTTTCTTAGTAATAGAGAAATTTTAATTTTGTTTAATATGTAACGGGGATTGTTGTTTCAGAAAAACAACAAAGGAAAAAGGAGAAAAAGAGGGGATGGAGGAAGATGGGGAAGAAAAAGAGGAAGCAGAAGAGGAGCAAAAGAGACCAGGAGAGGAAAAGGAGGGTGTAGGAGAAACAAACAGGCAAGAAGACAAAGAAGAGGAAGCACCCGAACAGCCCACCCACAGCCCTTGAACGAATGGTGAGCATGACCGAACGTAGCCGAAAGGACGCAGGGCTGGGAAGCTAAAGGCCCAGCTCTGAATCTTGCCTCTGAGCAAAACTCCCTGGGTGATCTTGGAAGAGTCACCTTGCTATCTGGAAATTAATCTCTGCTTCTGGCAGATAAAGATGTTTAACCTAGGGTCCCTTTCACTTTTAAGATTCTGTACGTGCTTTCTACCCTTACGAAGCTGTCAGCCACGACATTAGTCCACAAGCCAAAGATCTACCCCCTTCACTCCAGAAGGAAGATGGAAAGATAGACTGTCACTCTGAATTTGGTCATGGAGTTGGGGCGATTGTGTTTTTCTATAGATTTTAACTATAGACAGATACCGGAATATGTTACTTTAATAGAATAAAAAGTTAAACCTAGAAAGACTAATAGTTAATATCATCTATATTAAGAAAAAAAATGGAGAAAGGTTATAGTTTTACTTAGCCAACTGTGGCAGGAAAGAATGATCAAACTTCTTCTTGAGCTTTTGTTGGATCTGGAACAAGGGGATTAACAAAACAAACAAACAAACAAAAAACAGAATTAACCAAAGCTTATTCCAAGGAAGAGGCTTGCCTGGTGGCTTGGATAGTAAAGAATCTGCCTGCAATGCAGAAGTTCTGGGTTGGATTCCTGGGTTGGGAAGATTCCCTGGAGAAAGGAACAGCTACCCATTCTAGTATTCTTGCCTAGAGTATCCCCTTGGACAAAGGAGCCTAGTGGATTATAATCCATGGGGTTGCAAAGAGTTGGATACGGCTGAGCGACTTTCACTTTCACATTCCAAGGAACACTTGTTCAACAGAAAACTAATAGGTGTTTGGTGAAATAATATGTCTATATTTAAGTTTCCAGAGAATGGGGTTGAAACCATTCAAACAGCATTTGTTTTTCTGTAGGATTTCTCAGAAACTTGGCTATGCCTTCGCGCAGCATCGTTTGTTAAAAGATGTAGAAGATGCACTGCTTTGCAACTTGCTTTAAGCATGAATGCCTTTTTATTTGTCAGTGTTGTTGTCAAGCAAAACTTATTTTGTGAAATACTGTATGATTCTGGGGAAGTAATTCTCTCCTGTGTAAATGAGGGGGTTGGATTAGAAATCTCCAATTTCCGGGCATAAAATGGTATAGTTAAGTAACACCTAAAAAATATCATTAGTTGAGTTTGAGACAATAATGAGTCAGTGCAAGATACAGAACAAGATGCTATGTCTGCCAATTTGGGGGGTACAGATGATGAGTGCTAGGGAAGATAAAGCAGGCTAGATTTCAGTGTAGGCTTAAGCTGTTAGAACAGACTGAACCAGTAAGCCAGGGAAGAGAAGGGAGAGGGGTATTTTAAGGGACTGTCACTTTGAGTTGAGATGGGGGAAAGGGACGATTTTAGTTTTCAGCATATTCTGGATCCTCAGAGACAGAACCCATTTGAATGCGCTTCTGCAGAAAGGGAAATTTATCAGAATGACCGAGGACAGGCCATATGAATAGGGAAACTGTAGGGAAACTGCTGGTGGCCTCAGAGACGGTTAGGATCAGAAACCAAGTCACCACCAGAATGTTTGCTCTGCTTTCTCTGTGAATCTGTTTTATATTTTCTTCTGCATATGTTTCCTCTGCTCAGCAGGAAACATGGCCAGCAGCAGTTTGAAGCCTTTTATTTCCTCTTTTACCACCAGAAAAGGACCGGTTCTCTTCCTCTACTTCCAGGTCAGATTCTCCTAGGGAATGCTGCTAATCAGATAACTGAACCCATTAGCTGTGACCAGAGGAGCGGAGTCACCTAATGCAGACGTGAGAACTGAGGTCTTTATTCTCACACATGAGAAAAATCACTGTGAGCTAATAATCTACATGAAACATCAAAGAGATGGCCAAAACATTACCCAAGAAAAGTCCAGTCAACTGGTGTTTGGATAAAGTAGGGCAGAGAAGTTGAAGGCAAATTTCGGGGAGTTTTAATGCTCAGGTAAGGGAATCTTACTTGATCTGTTTATTATTGTTGTTACTATTATATTGCCAGTAATAATAATAATAATTATTATTATTATATAATAATAATAATTAGTATAATAATATACAGTAACAATAATTATTATTATATTGAAAGCCAGGTCAGTGCCAGGCTGCAGACATTAGAATTACTTATGATAGAGGGTTTTGCATACTAAAATACTGATTCCTGGGCCCATCCCTAGCTCAATAGACTAGGTTGGAATATGGAAATCTGTACTTACTAAAAACTAGCTAGGTAATACTGATGATCAGCCAGTTTTTGGAGTCATTGATGATCTGGTATAAATTTACTGTGAAGTTATTAAATATACTATTTTCTACTAGCTTCTGATAGATAGAACTTGCTAGTTTCTGAGACATATATTCACAAAGCATTATATTTTCCTTAAGAAATTTAATTATTAGGGAATGTATAGCTTAAAATAATAGCCAAAATAATCAAAAATCATTTGGATACACACTGCTATATGATGTCAAAAATTACAAGATTTTATTCCTTTTTATGACTGAGCAATCCGTTTTGAGTGAGTGTGTACATGTGTGTGGCATATGGGTGTAGATCACATTTTCTTTATGTATTCGTGTATCAGTGGACACTCAGGTTACTTCTATATCTTGGCAATTGTACAAAACATAACAAACATAGGAATGCATGCATCTTTTCATATTAGTGTTTTCACTTTCTTTGAGAAAATATCAGAAATGGAATTGGTGGGTTGCATGGTAATTCCATCTTTAACTTTTTGAGGAATGTTCTGTACTGTTTTCCACGTGGCTAGCCAGGCCAGCACCAATTTATAGTCCCCTCAGCAGTTCACCAAGGTTCCTATTTCTCTACATCCTTGCATTCAAATACCAAAAGTTTACAAAAAGCATTGCTCTTTTTTTTTTTTTTTTTTTTGGATAGTAGCCATTCTGGAAGGTATGAGGTGATATCTCACTGTAGTTTTTTTTTTTTTTTTCTTTGGTTGGGGGGGTAATGCTATGCTACTGTATAGTATGTAGGATCCTAGTTTCTTGATCTGGGATTGAACCTATGCCCCTACAGTGGAAATGTGGAGTCTAAAGCAATGGATTTCCAGGTAAGGCCCCTCCATTGTAGTTTTGATTTGCATTTCCTTGATGATTAGTGACGTTGAGCATCTTTTCATATGTCTATTGGCCATTGTATGTCTTTAAAACCAAATTTTAATTGTTTTGCAACTTTTATATAATTAGTTTCTTTGTAATTTTATAGATTTTGTTTCATGCACTTAAAAAGATTATTGTGAAAAAGTGTTCTGTTTAGCTTCTGCTGGGTAACAAATTATCCTAAAATTTATCAACTCAAAATAATCATTGTCATGCTAGACATCCAAAATATCTGGGAGTTCTGATGGGGCTGTTTACCCATCAACCTCACCTTGTAACATGGGCTTCTCACATCATAACAGCTCAGTTCTGAGAGGGAGCACCTCCCAAGGTGGTATCCAGGAAGAGAGTGTTCCGAGAGATCAAGATTTGCTACTCACTTCATGTGCCATGCAATATCACCTCCACTCCTTTCTCTTGGTTAACAAGAACCAGTAAGGCCAACCAATTTCCAGGAAAGGCAAAACATTTCCCCAGTTTTGTTGAAAGAAATGTCAAAGATTGCAGTAATCTTTCATTTGCTACAGAAAGATTCCATAGGCTTAATTAGATAGTCAAAGATGTTTGTGTCATAAAAAACACAAGAACACCTGTTCCAGAATACATGCTTAAAGTAAAGAGTACATTCAGTAAAAGGAGATGAGTGTTCCCAATTAATATTAACTTTGGAGGGTATCCAAGGTAGCCAGTAGCCCAAAGTCAATCTATACTGGGCCAAAGACTTTCTGAGTTGTATTATTGCTCCACTATTTGTTAGAGAGAAAAAGAGAAAGAGAGAAAAACATTCTACTTAACCTTGACGGGTCAAAAAAATGACAGAACTGAGCTATGCCCCCGAACCAGATGAGCAAACAAACAGTTTCGTAATGGTGAAAGCATCTTGCTTATGGCGAGATAAGACTTGTCTTTCTCTGTTGAATATAATTAAAGGAGATGGGAAAGATGCATAAAGAGGCTCTGTATCTCTTCTCAAACATGCTACAGTGATGGATCAAAGAGATGGGAACTGACACTTCCCATCTCCGGGACACACAGAGAAGAACTATAGTCGATAAGACAGCCTGCTCATGGATGTGCAGGGCCTCTTCCCCTACCAAAGAGAGAAAGATGAAGCCTGACAGCACCCCCTCACTAATTCCTCACCTCTTTCCACCACTGTTGGAGGTGGAAGGAGCCTTTGGGTAGAAATACTTGATGTTTGTGTCCATGGGATCTTTAGGTGAGATTTTCATCTAAGTCTTTAGCTAAGGGCTTTAGCATATTCATCTAAAGCCTCTGGTAAAAGATGACTAGGGGAATTGTTAATATGTGGGAAAAGCAGAACTTAGGTTAGGAGACTTACAGTCAGAAGAATCTGAGGTATCTTGACTTTTATTTAGGAGACATCTCCTTAATGGATCGCTGTCTACCAGAGTTTGGGGAAAAACATGGCTCAGGATTCTTACATGTGCTCTGGGGATAGTGAGTATTGTCAGTTCTCCGATAACAACTGCAAACCCCTTAAAGGCAAAGACACTTCTGCATCCCTGTCTGCCATCCTAGTCTGGTAGACAGTAGGCTCTAAATGAATGATTCATAAATAAATTATGGTTGCATGAAACTATAACAGAGGCTCCTAAAGAATAAACTAATTAGCTGACCTGTAAGACCTAGTATTATCTGGCTTCTGACTATTTCTCCAGTTCTATCACTCATTATTTCTCCCTCCTCTCTTGCCCACCAAACTAAACACACACACACACACACACACACACACACAAATGTATATATCTTAGCATCTTTGTCCATGCTGCTCCAGCTCCCAAGAGGCAGAAAAGGCCATTTCCATTGTATGGAAATTTCATGGAGAAATTTCTCCATTAAAAGGCAATACTGGAGCAGACATCCAAAAGACAAGATGCAGTTGGTCGCATGAAGACCCGGCAGTGGGGGTGGGGAGCATAAAACTCAGATCAAAAGGAAAGAAAATCTGGGTTGGCCAAAATATTCATTGGGGTTTTTCCATAATATGTTTTGGGAAGTCTCAACGGACATTTTGACTAACCCAATATAAAGACAATGAATCAGGAATGACCTTGACAGTTTTTTCCTTTTTAACAGAAAGACAGCTGTGTAGCAGTGAATGAAGGGACAGAGTAATACAAAATGAGGTAATAGATTAGTGAGTAAGGCAGGGGCCAGACCAGTTAGAATCTTGAAGCTCCATGTCAGGAGTCTGGATTGTGCAGAGGTGGGATGAGGGCTCATTCAACTGCATTAAACAGGAGTGAGCATTTTCGGAGCCATCTCTTAAAAAGAGAATGCCTCGCAGAAAGACAAGTGTGAATGCAGGTAACACAGTAAGGAGATTTCAGCAGTTCACATGAAATAATGGTTCAGATTAAGGATATAACAGTGATGAGCTATAGAAGAAGAGAGATTGAGTACATATTTGGAATCAGAGTCAACAAGATCATCTGATGGGCTGAAGGAATAACATTTAAATGATCAATTAATGAGAAATGTATTTACATTTACTGGTAAACAAAAAGACATTCAGATAAACAAAACAGCTCTGAGACAGCTTCTTTTTTCTCTCATATCAAATTTGCAAGTGCATTAAAAAAAAAAAACAACAACTGTAAAATCCTGAAACTGCATGAGTTTTGAAAACCAATCTAATTGTCCAACAATTGAGGATCAGTTAAATAAATTATAGAGCATAAATATGTTTAAATGCTCCATGGTCATTAGAAACGATGGTATGGAAGAACATTTAATGACATGGAAATGTTCACAGAAAGTTTTATCTGTTCAACCACCAGCTGCCAGGGTCCACGCTTCTTGTTAAGTACCAAATGGATTTGCAGTGAAGGGAAATGTTAATATCTTAAAAATCTGCTGTAGAATTTCCCTAAAGGAGGGCATAATTTTTCAAAGAAATACACCTGGCAAATTTCTCAGGGTGAAAATGAGGCTGTGGTGACATGCACCATCCAAATGCAAGGTTAACAGAAGAGGTGAGTAAACTTCTCTGCAGTAGAAATAGAAATGTTCAGAAAGGTAAACACCTTGGGCCAATGGCCTTTGGTGTGGAGTTTGAAAAAAGATGGCTGTATCATTTTTGGTCTGCAGCAATGCAAGATGAACCAGACTCCCCATGTGCAGGATGGCAAAGCAAGTCATACATTTAATGAGGATACACGAATGGTCATGAGAACAAAGCTCTCCCCTCTCTCATACTCCATCCTCCTTAGAATCTGCAGAAAATTGGCAAGGGCTTTCAATTTCCATGGTATCTGTTAGAGAGTCTTTTGAATCAATTTTTCAAAAGGCAAAGAGATCTCAACTCAATTGTTAAAAAATACAACAGTATCTCAGGTTTAAAATTTAACTGTATTCTGAGGATGAAGACTTAGAATGTAATCAGCATGAAGGAAAGATCTTTAAAGAACACATGATCCAATCTTATGGTTAGTAAGATAGAAACTGAAGTCCCCATAAAAATATCATGCAAAATCTTCTGATATGTGTGTGTCCACAGGTTAATTATAAGCATGAGAGGTATAAAGAGCTGGCTCAAATACAAATTAAAGTTGATTTCAAAATGAAATGGAGTGTCTGCCACTCGGTGCTCTGACTCGTCACTGCTAACGGACAGTAAAAAACTTATTACTCACTCCCCATGTGTAGATGACTTTTTCAAACTCATGGTAAGAGCCACAGAATTTGTTTTCAATTTTCTGTTTTCAGTTTCTGAATTGCCTGTGGTTCCAGGCAGTCCTTAAACAAAAAGCCCATGGCCCAGCTAATATTTCATATTGGAGATAGCATCACATGCTGGTATCCTGCCTTCACTGAGAGATTAATATCAATAGTGGCTGTCATTTTTAGTTAGCATGTTTGAGGAAGGCAGCCAGGTGCAAGGAATCATGCTGGACCAGCA
Source organism: Neotragus pygmaeus (assembly GCA_006410875.1). NCBI lineage: Eukaryota > Metazoa > Chordata > Mammalia > Artiodactyla > Bovidae > Neotragus > Neotragus pygmaeus. The sequence goes on along the minus strand of SJYV01000251.1, from coordinate 21,963 downwards.
CTCCACTGAAAGGCAATGGCATGGCTCAGTCATTTCTGAGTCTGGTGAATTTGTATGAAGCTCTCAAAGTCACAGGTCTTTGTTTCTCCATCTGGAAATGGGGGTCATGAACTTGTTCTCATTGTGAATATTTATTTAATAAGCAATGGAAGAGTAAAAGACCCTTGGAAACTTTAAATACCTATTAAAATATAATGAAAGAAGAATATTCTTAAACTGAGAGGGCTTTGTCCATTAAAAATCTGAGTGAGTGAGTGAAAGTTGCTCAGTTGTGTCCGACTCTTTGTGATTCCATGGACTGTAACCTGCCTGGCTACTCTGTCCATGAAATTCTAGAGGTCAAAATACTGAAGTGGTTAGTTGTTCCCTTCTCCAGGGGATCTTCCCAACCCAGGAACTGAACCCAGGTCTCCCTCATTGCAGGCAGATTCTTGGCCAGCTGAACCACTGTCTAGCCTTCGCCATATGAACCCTTCCCCCACACTCCTGCTGCTCCTCACTGCAGCCCTATTTTCCTTCATTCTACATAGCTCTATCTAAGGTTTATCTCGCCATGTCTTCCTCCACTGGGTCTTCCTCCACTCATCCCTTAATCTACTGAGTAGGAAGTTATTGAGTGCCTTCTGATTTCCCAAGCCATGTTATTTGAATATCTTCATGAAATTAACATTTCCCAACTTGTGTCAAAGTAGGGTCATGGTGGAGGTCTGACAGAATGTGGTCCACTGGAGAAGGGAATTGGAAACCACTTCAGTATTCTTGCCTTGAGAACCCCATGAACAGTATAAAAAGGCAAAATGATAGGATACTAAAAGGGGAGCTCCCCAGGTCAGTAGGTGCCCAATATGCTGCTGGAGATCAGTGAAGAAATAACTTCAGAAAGAATGAAGGGATGGAGCCAAAGCAAAAACAATACCCAGTTGGATGTGACTGGTAATAGAAGCAAGGTCCAATGCTGTAAAGAGCAATATTGCATAGGAACCTGGAATGTCAGGTCCATGAATCAAGGCAAATTGGAAGTGGTCCAACAAGAGATGGCAAGGGTGAACGTCAACATTCTAGGAATCAGCGACCTAAAATGGATTGGAATGGGTGAATTTAACTCAGATGACCATTATATCTACTACTGTGGGCAGGAATCCCTTAGAAAAAATGGAGTAGCTATCATGGTCAACAAAGGAGTC
>SJYV01000251.1:0-19201 GCA_006410875.1 Neotragus pygmaeus | reverse complement strand
AATTGCCCTTATGGCAGAAAGTGAAGAGGAAGTTAAAAATCCTCTTGATGAAAGTGAAAGAGGAGAGTGAAAAAGTTGGCTTAAAGCTCAACATTCAGAAAACAAAGATCATGGCATCTGGTCCCATCACTTCATGGGAAATTGATGGGGAAACAGTGGAAACAGTGTCAGACTTTATTTTTTTTGGACTCCAAAATCACTGCAGATGGTGACTGCAGCCATGAAATTAAAAGACACTTACTCCTTGGAAGAAAAGTTATGACCAACCTAGATAGTATACTGAAAAGCTGAGATATTACTTTGCCAACAAAGGTCCGTCTATTCAAAGCTATGGTTTTTCCAGGGGTCATGTATGGATGTGAGAATTGGACTATGAAGAATGCTGAGTGCTGAAGAATTGATGCTTTTTAACTGTGGTGTTGGAGAAGACTCTTGAGCGTCCGTTGTACTGCAAGGAGATCCATCCAATCCATCCCAGAGGAGATCCGTCCTGTGTGTTCTTTGGAAGGACTGATGCTAAAGGTGAAACTCCAACAATTTGGCCACCTCATGCAAAGAGTTGACTCACTGGAAAAGACTCTGATGTTGAGAGTGCCTGGGGACAGGAGGAGAAGGGGATGACAGAAGATGAGATGGCTCAATGGCATCACCAACTCGATGGACATGAGTTTGAGTTAAATCTGGAAGTTGGTGATGGACAGGAAGGCCTAGTGTGCTGTCATTCATGGGGCTGCAAAGAGTCAGACACGATTGAGCACTGAACTGAACTGAATGTATCATAGGAATAGCTGCCAGCCACTGTGCTGAGTTCTACATGCATTATCTCATTTAACCCTCACCTATCTTAGAAAGCACATATCACATGTTTTATCTGTAGTTAGGTGGTAGCTCTAGGAACATAGAACTTTTTATATCTTAAATATGGCCAAAATAAGGCTCAATAAATGCTATCATTATTTGAATTATTATTACTATCCTTTATATAATTCATTCATTACTAACAAATAATTATATAATCATGTATTACTACTACCACTATTACTGTTTATTAAGTTCTTATATCATTAAAATATCAGAGTATGCAGAGCATCTTCATGCAGTTTTACTACAATTAGATATGGTTATGCCCTTCATATACATTAGGAACCTGTGACTCACAGGGGGAATGTTGCTTTTATAAAGTCACTAGTGACAGAGGTTAAAGCATCTTCCTGGAATGCAGGAGACCGGGGTTCGATCCCTGGGTTGGGAAGATCCCCTGGAGAAGGAAATTGCAATCCACTCCAGTACTCTTGCTTGGAGAATCCCATGGAGGGAGGAGCCTGGTAGGCTACAGTCCATGGGGTCGCAAAGAGTCGGACATGATTGAGTGACTTCACTTTCACTTTTAATGACAGAACCACGATTTGGATCCAATTCTGTCTGGTTTCAAAATCAGTGCTTTTAATAACCACTCTTCAATGTTCCTTTTGGAAGGAGCTGGGTAGAATATTGGACCTTGTTTATCTGAGGAAATGATCTTGGTCCAAATTTATCCATCAGGGTGTCTTTTTAAGATACAGTTTCTCCAACACACAGAATGATGTCAGTGTGACAGAGGTCTTTGCAATACCCCCAAACATGTGTGTCTACTCTTTGCACTGCCGAAGGTGGTCTTCAGACCACCACCATCACTGTACATCTTCAGTAAGTTCAGCCACTCAATCATGTCCGACTTTTTGTGACCCCATGAACTGCAGCACTCCAGGTCTCCCTGTCCATCACCAGTTCCTGGAATCCATTCAAACCCATGTCCACTGAGTCAGTGATGCCATCCAATGATTTCGTCCACTGTTGTCCCCCTCTCCTCCTGCCCTCAATCTTTCCCAGCATCAGGATATTTTCAAATGAGTCAGCTTTTCACATCAGAAGGCCAAAATACTGGAGTTTAAACTTCAGCATCAGTCATTCCAATGACTGATGAATTTTCCAGTCATTCCTGAACACCCAGGACTGATCTCCTTTACAATGGACTGGTTAGATCTCCTTGCAGTCCAAGGTCTTCTCCAACACCACAGTTCAAAAGCATCAATTCTTTGGTGCTCAGCTTCCTTTATAGTCCAACTCTCACATCTATACATGACCACTGGTAAAACCATAGGCTGGAGTAGACAGGCCATTGTTGACAAAGTAATGTCTCTGGTTTTTAACATGCTATCTAGGTTGGTCAAAACTTTTCTTCCAAGGAGTAAGTATCTTTTACTTTCATGACTGCAGTCACCATCTGCAGTGATTTTGGAGTTCAGAAAAATAAAGTCCACTGTTAGAAAAATAAAGTCTTGTTTCCTCATCTATTTGCCATGAAGTGATGGGTCGAAGATCATGGCATCTGGTCCCATCACTTCATGGGAAATTGATGGGGAAACAGTGGAAACAGTGTCAGACTTTATTTTTTTGGGCTCCAAAATCACTACAGATGGTGATTGCAGCCATGAAATTAAAAGACGCTTACTCCTTGGAAGAAAAGTTATGACCAACCTAGAGAGCATATTCAAAAACAGAGACATTACTTTGCCGACTAAGGTCTGTCTAGTCAAGGCTATGGTTTTTCCTGTGGTCATGTACGGATGTGAGAGTTGGACTGTGAAGAAGGCTGAGCGCCGAATAATTGATGCTTTGGAACTGTGGTGTTGGAGAAGACTCTTGAGAGTCCCCTGGACTGCAAGGAGGTTCAAGCAGTCCATTCTAAAGGAGATCAGCCCTGGGATTTCTTTGGAAGGAATGATGCTAAAGCTGAAGCTCTAGTACTTTGGCCACCTGATGCGACGAGTTGACTCATTGGAAAAGATTCTGATTCTGGGAGGGATTGGGGGCAGGAGGAGAAGGGATGACAGAGGATGAGATGCCTGGATGGCATCACTGACTCTATGGACGTGGGTCTATGTGTACTCTGGAAGTTGGTGATGGACAGGGAGGCCTGGCGTGCTATGATTCATGGGGTCGCAGAGTCAGACACGACTGAGTGACTGAACTGAACTGACTGATGAGACTGCATGCCATGATCTTACTTTCTTGAATGTTGATCTTTAAGCCAAATTTTCACTCTCTTCTTTCACTTTCATCAAGAGGCACTTTAGTTCCTCTTCACTTTCTGCCATAAGGGTGGTGTCATCTGCATATGTGAGGTTATTGATATTTCTCCTGGCAATCTTGATTCCAGTTTGTGCTTCCTCCAGCCCAGCATTTCTCATGATGTACTCTGCATAGTTAAATAATCAGGGTGACAATATACAGCCTTGACGTACTCCTTTCCCAATTTGGAACCAGTCTGTTGTTCCATGTCCAGTTCTAACTGTTGCTTCCTGACCTGCATATAGCTTTCTCAAGAGTCAGGGTGGACTGGTATTCCCATCTCTTTCAGAATTTTCCACAGTTTATTGTGATCCACACAGTCAAGGGTTTGGCATCGTCAATAAAGCAGAAATAGATGTTTTTCTGGGACTCTCTTGCTTTTTCCATGATCCAGCAGATGTTGGCAGTTTGATCTCTGGTTCCTCTGCCTTTTCTAAAACAAGCTTAACATCTGGAACTTCATGGTTCACGTATTGCTGAAGCCTGGCTTGGAGAATTTTGAACGTTACTTTACTAATGTGTGGGATGACTGCGATTGTGCAGTAGTTTGAGCATTCTTTGGCATTGCCTTTCTTTCCGATTAAAATGCAAACTGACCTTTTCCAGTCCTATGGCAACTGCTGAGTTTTCCAAATGTGCTGGCATATTGAGTACAACGCTTTCACAGCATCATCTTTCAGGACTTGAAATAGCTCAGTTGGGGTTCCATCACCTCCACTAGCTTTGTTCATAGTGATGCTTTCTAAGACCCACTTGACTTCACATTCCAGGATGTCTGGTTCTAGGTGAGGGTGAGTGATCACACCATCATGATTATCTTGGTCATGAAGATCTTTTTTGTAGAGGTCTTCTGTGTATTCTTACCACCTCTTCTTAATATCTTCTGCTTCTGTTAGATCCATACCATTTCTGTCCTTTATCGAGCCCATCTTTGCATGAAATGTTCCCCCTTGGTATCTCTAATTTTCTTGAAGAGATCTCTAGTCTTTCCNTTTGGTCAGGTTGCTCTATTGTGTGAAAACTGGCCATTAGCACGGCTAAAAATAAAGAATTGACTCTTCCACAGATATGTGACTTTAGAGGTATAGGGATATGAAAATGGTTGATGTGCTAGAACAAAGAGAACATCTCAGAGACTTGAAGAAAGAATCTCCCAGAAAGTGCTGCATTTTCCCCCTCAAATGCTACAAGCAAACCAGCAAGTCATAAATGGAATTGCCCTCTGTATGACCATTGAGTATTTTATAGACGACTCATTCAATTAAAAGGCTTTTGGTGGCAGCTCTACTAACTAAGCATTGTTCTTTATGAAAAGAAAATTAAGGAAAAACGATGGAATATTTTGTGAAGCACAATATTTATGTACACTGTGGGTGATGGTTATTTCTGATGTAAACAAGGGCATGAAAACTAAGAAAGGGATTGAATTAGTGTACGGAACATAGTTCTATACTAAACGTTAGGAATCCTTGTCCCTTAAAATAAAGCATCCCTTCACTTCAAAGCCACTGTGCTTTAGAATACTGACAGAACATGTTCAAAGTTAATATAGAGGGAAACCATAGACCTCCAGAACTTCAAATCAAGGAGCATTGCACCACCAAAACTGCATCGATGAATCATGTTATGAGGTGTAGTGTAGGCTGTGACAGATTGGCTATTATTCATGTCACTGCTGTATTAGTCTCGATATTGAAAAGAAGACATGAAATATAAAAGCAGTCCTTTCTGTATGTTAGAAACCGGAGTGATGGTGTAATGGGAGGAATTGTAAGTAAAAAAATGGCAACAGCCAGTTAGCATGAATAATTAACTTTTCTAGGACACTCCAGGAACCATAGGAAACTAGAATTTGCTGATAAACCTTTATGTTTTAAATAATTATTTTCTTAGCTACTTTGTAAAATGTCAAAAGCTTTATTCCTTTCAAAATATTACTTAAATTTGTGCTTATTGTTTCAATAAGGATAATTTTCTTTGCTTGCAAAGTGTCTCATCTTCTGTGATCTTGTTTNGATAAACCTTTATGTTTTAAATAATTATTTTCTTAGCTACTTTGTAAAATGTCAAAAGCTTTATTCCTTTCAAAATATTACTTAAATTTGTGCTTATTGTTTCAATAAGGATAATTTTCTTTGCTTGCAAAGTGTCTCATCTTCTGTGATCTTGTTTAGTCCTTTTAACAGCCCTAAGAAACTGGCAGGCAAGGTGCTACTTAATAGATGAAGAAGAGAAATTACAAACTTGTCCAGTGTCATTATCTAGTATATGGCTGAGCAGGGACTCAGATTCACATCTGCTGACTCTAAATCACTTTGTTGATTGGCTCCTTTCTCTCTTGCTCCTTTTTTTTTAATCTTTAATATTGTTATTAAAATGCATTGGCCTTGATTCCTGGATTTTGAAAACTTTCAGAAGCATTTGGTACATGGGTTTGGTTTTGTAGCTGCAGAATGGTCAATATTAAACCAGGCAGAGTGTCTGTACTCTGTTCTTGGACAACTGAAGCCTGGGGTGTTGTACCTGGGTTGTAATCCCAAAGGCATAGGGATTTGGCTGTTGGTGTCCAGAGTGTTGAAAGACAGTATCCAGGGGGAAAACCAAAATTGAAGCCAGATAAAAGAAAGAGGAGAGTGAAAAAGTTGCCTTAAAGCTCAACATTCAGAAAACTAAGATCATGGCATCCAGTCCNATAAGTATTGAGACTCTGATGCTGGGAGGGATTGGGGGCAGGAGGAGAAGGGGACAACAGAGGATGAGATGGCTGGACGGCATCACCGACTCGATGGAAGTGAGTTTGAGTAAACTCCAGGAGATGGTGATGGACAGGGAGGCCTGGCGTGCTGCCTTTCATGGGGTCGCAAAGAGTCGGACACGACTGAGGGACTGAACTTAACTGAACATTAAGGTATTTGGGAGAAATAATTTTTGGAATCTCATGCAGGTATAGATGGTATAGAATAAAGTTACTTTTGAACAGTGATTACTTTTTCATGTACAAGGGCCTGTTAACTATACTGGTCAAAATTCTTCATTTTGTGTAGATAACATGGGTAACTTTTTGTAGAAGGTAACAAGAGGCAGGAGAGCCACAGATCTGCTCTCCCCGTCATTCATTCATTGACTCACTGTGCTATTCACGCATGCATTTTTTTTTTCATCATGTTGCTGTTGTCGCTGTTTAGTTGCTAAGTCATGTCTGACTCTGTCACCCCACGGACTGTGGCACGCCAGGCTTCTCTGTCCTTCACTGTCTTCTGGATGTATTCATCCTGTGACACATTTCTGAAGGAAAACCAAGGCAGCTTGCAATAGAAGCTTATATTTAATAAATCGAATTTCAAAAGGATACAAGTGTAAGAGCTAGAAAATACAGGATACACATGCAGAAAAATGGATACAAGACTTACTAAGTTCTTGAGTGGACCCAGGGAGAAAATGGAACTGACATACCAGAATCAACTGGGAAACAATTTTCTAAAGAAGCAAGTTCTTCTATCAAGGAAAGAACATTCCTTAGCTGAGGAAACAGAGTAATTGAGAAAAAGAATAATGTAGACACTTCAGAATGATTCTAATATTTGTCTCCATGAAGAACAGTGGGCTAAAGAACGGGTACTGAAGTGACACACAGTGCCTAATTTTGAGATTCCTAGAGGAAATGATAAAAAGGGAAACTCAATATATGATATAATGAGAATTTTAGATTTTCATTTATCCAGCTCTGAATTTGGAAAGAAACTGACTACACATGCATTTATTTATTTAAGTATTCATAAGTAGTACAACAGAATCCTAGAGGAAGATACCTTCTTCTGAAAAACAGATCATTTTTCTATAAAGCTTGAATACCTTATCATAGCCAAAAATATTTTAAAAATTGTAATTACCATAAAACATCACATCTGTATTCAGATTAAATCTTTGTTACCCAAAATTTTATAGCTGGTATATTCAAAATTGTATACAGAATCATATCAGTACCAGGCTTAAAGTTGAATTCATAATCTTTGGGATTTCAGAAACACCAAAACTTGGGCAAACAGTGATTCTCCTGGGTAGAAATCTCCAAACTTGATAAAGATGGTAGGATTTAATAGACATTTTCTAAGCAAGTTTTAGAAAGGCTTACGAGAAATACAATTCTTGGCTCTTTTTTTCTTAAAAAACAGAATACAATTTTTGTTCTTTTTATAGCTGATGTAAATTTTACATAAAATGAACAAATGTATAATTCAGTGAGTTCTGACAAAAATATACTTCTGTGCTACCACTCCAAAAGTTTTCATACTTCTTTGGAGTCATCCCCCATACAATACATGCAACTTGTTTCTATTACCACAGAAGAGTCTGCCTATTCCAAGCTTCGTAACACTTGGCAACACAGAGCATGCATTCTTTGGTATCTGCCTTTCTCTTTTTTTAAGATAGTGCTTTCGATATATTTTCCTTTTTTTTTTGCATGTATCTTTTTTTTCTATTTGCCGATGAATATCCTATTCCACTGTGTGAATATATCACAATTTGTGATTCCTATTGATAGCCATTTGGGTTGTTATGAGTATTTTACTCTATGAATAAATTTTCTATGAATATTGTTACATGGTTTTGCAGGTGTACAATTTCATCTGTCTTGGTTAAATGCCAAGGAATGAAACCACACTTAAATGTGTAAGGAACTTCAATTTTCCTGAGTGGTTGAAACCATGTTATATTCTACCCATGAGGCTTTAGAAGTACAGTAATACCATATTGCTATTTATATTTCATAGTACCAGTCATTTGACTTTAGTCATTTTAAATGGGTATATAGAAGTGTCTTAGTGATGTAGTTGAAGATATTTTCCCTTCTTTTTTAATGATGAAACTACTGTGCCCATTTACGTGCAGATTTAGCTCAGTAAAATAAGCTATTATATATAAGCTTATATAAAAATAAGCTTATATAAATATCATATATAAGCTTATATAAATAAGCTATTGATATCTTATTATTGAGCTAAAGGAGTTCTTTATACATTCTGGATATAAGTCTTTTAAATTAAACATTTTGTCCCAGTGTGTAGCTTGCACTTTCATGTTTTAAAATAATTTAAGAAAAAATGATTTTAATGAAATTTCATGTATTTTGTTTTATTACTAATGCTTTGGATGTCCAGGAAATCTTTGTCCACCCAAGATTAAGAAGATAATCTTCTTGTATTCTTTTACCTTTTATATTTATATTTATGACACATTTCCAAATAATATTTGTGTGTGGTGTGAGGTAGGAGTCAAAGCTCAGTTTTCTTCCAGATTAACATACATCTGGTCCAGTGCCATTTTTGAAGACATTATGTTTTCCCATGGAATTACCTAAGTGACCTTGATGACTACTTTTTCTAAAATATCGATTGACCAGATATATGAATATTTAGTGCAGATTCTCCCCTCTATTCTATAAATGTTTTTAAATATTTCTGATAAAAGAGCATCTTAACTACTGAAAATTTACAGTAAATCTTAAAATCAGTGACTGTAATCCTCTAAATCTGTTCTTTCAGCTAGACAGATCAGCTATTGCACATTGCCTTTCTAAATTTTAGGTGCTGGGGTCAAAAAGTTCAACTTTTTTTTTTTTTTGACCACACTGTGCAGCTTGCAGGATCTTAGTTCCCTGATGAGGGATCAAACCTAGGACCTTGGTTATGAGGGCACAGAGGCATAACCTCTGGACCTCCAGAGAATTCCTGTCTTCCTAAATTTTAGAATGATCTTGTTGATTTCTACTATGAACAGCTACTGGAAATGGGACTTGTATGGCATTAAATCTATAGATCTGTTTATGGAGAATGGATATCTTAAGAATAGTAAATCTTTAATGACCATAGTATAGCTCTTCATTCATTAGGCTTCTCATAATTTCTCTCTCTTTGGTTTTCAATGTAGAGGTGTTCCATGGTTCTCACTACATTTATTCTTAATTTATACTCTGATTCTAATTATAAATTATATTTTAAGATTCACTTCCCTAGTTATTCATTGTTAGTGTTTTAAAAAGCATTTTTTGTATTTTGGACTTATGCCCTGCAAAACTGCCTAAATCGCATACTAGTTCTGGTAGCTTACTCATAAATTCTTCAAAATATTCTATGTTATTAACACATTCTCAGTGAACAATTTTTTTTTAATTTAAACCGTACTTCTTTTTAACTAGCATTTAAAAGTATAAATGCCCCTTTAAGGACTGTATTAGTTATATTCCTGAATTTTTGATATGTTTTGATATTTCTACTTGCTTTGTGATTTTCTCTTTAATGTATAGAGAAATGACTTGCTACTTTGAAAATACCTGTGATGTCCTCTAGATATCTTATTTACTGTTTGCCTGTATGTGATTTAAGTCTATTGTGTGCAGGAAGCACACTCTGTATTACTTCAGCCCCTTGAAATCCAGTTAGTTATTTTATGGCTCAGCCATAAAACTTGTTTCTTCATGTGAATCTATCATGTGGACTCTTCTCATGTGCTTGAGAAACGTGTGTGTCCCACAGTTATCAGATTAGTGTCGCTTGCTTAAATGTCAATCATGTCAGTCTTTCATACATTGTTTAAATCACTTCTGAGTTTTACTGAAATTTGTCTAATTTTCCTACCAGTTAATAAAGAAAAACATTACATCTCCATCTATGACTAGGGGATCTGTTATTAGCTTCTTACACATTTAGGGTGAAATACAACCTAATACTGACCAGAAGATTGAGGGCAGAAGGAGAAGAGGGAGTCAGAGAATGAGATGACTGGCTGGCATCACCAATACAGTGGACATGGACTTGGGAAAACTTTGGGAGATGGTGAAGGACAAGAAAACTAAGACCATGGCATCTGGTCCTATCACTTCATGGAAAGTAGATGGGGAATCAGTGGAAGCAGTATCAGACTTTATTTTGGGGGGCTTCAAAATCACTGCAGATGGTGATTACAGCAATGAAATTAAAAGATGCTTACTCCTTAGAAGGAAAGTTATGACCGACCTAGATAGCATATTGAAAAGCACAGACATTCCTTTGCCAACAAAGATCCATCTAGTCAAAGCTACATTTTTTCCAGTGGTCATGTACAGATATTAGCGTTGAACTGTGAAGAAAGTTGAGCACCAAAGAATTGATGCTTTTGAACTGTGGTGTTGGAGAAGACTTTTGAGAGTCTCTTGGACTGCAAGGAGGTCCAACCAGTCCATCCTAAAGGAGATCATTCCTGGGTGTTATTGGAAGGACATGCTGAAGCTGAAACTCCAGTACTTTGGCCACCTCATGCAAAGAGTTGACTCACTGGAAAAGACTCTGATGCTGGGAGGGATTGGGGGCAGGAGGAGAAGGGGATGACAGAGGATGAGATGGCTGAATGGCATCANTGGCCACCTCATGCAAAGAGTTGACTCACTGGAAAAGACTCTGATGCTGGGAGGGATTGGGGGCAGGAGGAGAAGGGGATGACAGAGGATGAGATGGCTGAATGGCATCACCGACTCGATGGACATGAGTTTGAGTAAACTCCGAGAGTCGGTGATGGACAGGGAGGCCTGCATGGGGTCGTGAAGAGTCGAACATGACTGAGCAACTGAACTGAACTGAAGCACAGGAAGGCCTGGCATGCTGCAGTCTGTGGGGTTGCAAAGAGTCGGACACAACTGGGTGACTAAACAACAAAAACAACCCCTAACATTGTAAAGTGATCTCCTTTATCTCTGGTAATACTTTTTGTCTTGAATTTTATTTTGTCCTGATATTAACATTATTAACATAGCCACATCAGTTTCCATATGGACATATATGCATTATTTAAATCCATTGTCTTTCCACCTATCTGAGTATTTGTATGTTGAATGTGTCTATTATTAAGAGCATAGAGTCATCTCCAGTCTAACAATTGTTCCCTTTTGTTTGGATAGTTTAGTTCTATTTATTATAAAATTAAATATATACATGTTTATTTATTTTATGCTTTTATGTACTTTTTTTAGATTTTATATTGGATTAGAGTTGATTAACAATATGTGTCAGTTTTAGGAGTACAGCAAAGTGATTCAGTTATATATCTACATGTACCTATTCTTTTTCGAGTTCTTTTCCCGTTTACGTTATTACAAAGTACTGAACAGTTTCCTATGCTACACAGTAGGTTTTTGCTGGTTATCAATTTTAAATACAGCAGTGTGTACCTGTCAATCTCAAACTCCCAATTTGTCCATTCTGGTAACTATAGTTTCCTTCCCTAAGTCCGTGTGGGTGTTTCTGCTTTTTAGAGTTCATTCATATAAATTTTTTTAGATTTCATGTTTAGGTGATATAATGTGATAGTTATCTTTCTCTGTCTGACTTTATTCACTTAGTGTGACAATCTCCAGGTCCATCCATGCTGTTGCAAATGGTATCATTTCATTTCCTGTGGCTGCATAATATTCCATCGTGTATATTGATGCAGACATCTTCTCTATCCATTCCTTAGCTGGTGGACATTTATGTTGCTTCCACGTCTTGNACACACACACACACACACACACACACACACAGGAGCTGATTTGCATCTAGGAGACACACATTGCGGCAGAACATGTGGTGTGTATCTCAGCTCTGATTTTCTTTTGACTCATGAGTTATTTATAATATTTATATGATGCTACACTTTTTTACTTAAACGGGGCAACTTTGTCATCGACTGACAGCTTTGCTTCTTTGGTGGCTCACTGGTAAAGAACCCGACTGCCAGTGCAGGGTATGTAAGAGACACAGGCTCGATACCTGGGTCAGGATCCCTCTGGAGGTGGAAATGGCAACCACTCCAGTATTCTTGCCTGGAGAATCCCATGGACAGAGGACCTTGGAGGGCTACAGTCCGTGGGATCGCAAAGAGTCAGACACGACTTAGCAACAGAGCACCCGTGCTTGGGCAGCTCAGAATACTATCTGCACCCTAATTGCAACAACAGGTCTTTCTCTAGACATGTGAATGACGGCTTTTTAGTGGTAAATCTGTATCACTTGTAGCTGTTGGGCTGCCAGCCATATATTTTGTGAAATAGTTTAATTGGCTCTCAGGTCTGCATTCTGGAAGGACTTGCTTCACTACCTGAAATGTCGTATTACCATTTGCCTCTGAACCCTATTGGAAGATCTGGAGGAAGTTCCTGATTTTAGGCAGCAAAGGAACTTTTTAGTCTTCCAGACAAGATATAAAAGCCTCATTTATTTCCGGCTTCGTGTCCCGGGGCAGCACCAGTCAAACGGGAGGACTTCTACTCTGAAGATGCCTCTCCTTCTCATGGGCTCATCTCCCTCCTCATTACTCTCAACAGCAGAAAGTTCTTTCTAATTTTATCTCTCGCCTCTCTTATGCTGGGTGAGGAAGTGGAGAAGAGAGCCAGTTGGCGTCCGTCCTCACAGCACCTCGCAGGTGCTGGGAGAATTAACCCTTTTCTCTGAGCAGCTTCGTGCCTCTCCTAGTCTCCTTAGCTTTGCTTTCACAGCTACTCAATTGTCTGTTCCTCTTCTCTGACCCTCTTCAGTGTCGTTGTAAACTGCAGACTGCTAATTAGAATCCTGGCAATTTAAATGGGACAGGGGTTACAGAAGGTGTGGTGGTTTCAGGCCAGCTAGATGCAGGATACTGTTCCTCACAGGAGTGGGACGAAGTAAACCTGCAAAACTGCTGAGATGGCAGAGCACCATCCTGCCTGTTACTGGGACTGAGCAAACAGTAGTTCAGGCTAAGACCAGCAGAGATATGGTTCCCTCCCCCTCCCCCCTACCCCGTTACCATGGGGACGGGAACAGGCATTCTCAGGGAGGGGGAGGCTAGCATCTGCTCTTGGAAAGTCTCCTCCCCACTCCAGTGTCCTCCCCGCCCTTGTTAGAGCTGGTGCCGGTGTTTCTGTATCAGAGAGCAGAGATATCTGCTCCTCCTGGGAGCAGACACAGAAGGAGAGGGGATGTATAGGGAAAAAACAGCATCCTACCCTGGATGTGTTTGTTGTTGTTCCGTCGCTCAGTCCTGTCTCACTTTTGCAACCCCATGGACTGCAGCACTCCAGGTTTCGCTGTTCTTCACCATCTCCCAGCGTTTGCTAAAACTCATGTTCATTGGATGTGTTAATGTATTACTAAGCTTGGGCTGGAGTAACAAAATATAGAAATAATGCCATTTGCAGCAATATGGATTGACCTGGAAGTTCTCATACTGAGTGAAGTAAGTCAGACAAAGATCAATGTCATGATCTCACATATATGTAGAATTAAAAAATAATGCAAATTAACTTATTTACACAGCAGAAACACACCTACAATTAGCAAAACCAAACTTTTTGTAACCAAAGAGGAAAAGTTGGGGTGGGGGACTGTTGCTGGAGGGATAAACTAGGAGAGATGTGTATAAGAGACAGGCTTTAANTTGCATTGGAGAAGGAAATGGCAACCCACTCCAGTGTTCTTGCCTGGAGAATCCCAGGGACGGGGGAGCCTGGTGGGCTGCTGTCTATGGGGTCGCACAGAGTCGGACACGACTGAAGCGACTCAGCAGCAGCAGCAGCAGTGTGAAGTTCACTCATTAGTTCCCTCTCTCCCTCCTTTCTTGCTTTCTTGGTTTCTCTTTTCCTATTTAGGATTCGTTAGGCTTTTTGCGGGTAGGAATTTGATACCATTCATTGGTTCTTCAAAAGTAGAAGCCATTATTTCTTCACATATTATCTTTGTCATATCACATCTCTTCTCTTTTTCTAGAACTCTAACTAAATGTATGTTAGATTTTCTTACTGTCTTCCATGGATTGTCATCTGTCTTTCATATAGTCATTTCTCTGAATCTCTGTGCTGTATTCTGCAAAATCTTGTGACATAAACTTCCTGTTCTCTAATTCTCTTTTCATTTATGTCTAATTTGATGTTAAACCACTGGTTTTTGTTTTGTTTTTAATATCAGTAATTGTGATTTTCATTTCTAGAAGTTTTCTTGGGTTCTTCTTAAAAGTTTCTGGGTCATTCTTTATAATTCCCAGTATCTTGAGAATATTTTCAAGTTTGTTTGTGCTTTGTGCTTTTTTACTGTGTGCTGCTCATTGACCTTGAAAAATTATTTAGGCAAATATACTGAGATACAGGATAAAGATGACTTTTCAAAATAGATTTGTATTTGTCACTTTCAATCTCTAAGGGCTTGGGCATATGGTACCATTTAAACTGTGCTTATGGTTTGGATCATTTTGGACCACCAAGTGTTTTATAACTGCAGTAACATCAGCAAGTGATTGCAAATTTTCAAGGATGAAATTGTCTCCTTATTGAATTGTTCAGTTGTCTCCTGTGGGTGGAGATTTGGGGGAAATGTAGCCTTTGAATTCCCAGTATCTACTGGTGGATATCCTTTTGCACTTTACTATTTAGGGAGATACTTAAACTGGCTGGATTAACAAATGCCCTCAGGGCAAAAGTGGCTTCAGTACTCAGTAAATCTTAGATTTTATCCATGTCATTAGTGCTTGGATATTTTTAATATAGTTACTATTTTAAAATAATTTTACTGTTTGATACTTTTTATACTCAATCCCGCATTCTTTGTTGTCAACTTCTGTAGTCGAGTGGCTGGAGTAAGCTGCTCCACAGACTGCCTCCTGATCTGGTGTCCACTGAGGTCTCAAAGGTGCTGTCTCTGGTTTGCTGCACTTGTATGTTGCTCTAATCTTAGCTGGAGTATTTCATGGGATGGTCTTGTTTCTCCACTTGTTCAGGACCTGGTGATTTGCCTCGCCTGACTCAGGCCCACCATGGTTCTCATCAGCACTACAGATTTCTTCAAATCTCTCACACACCCTTTTTCATTGACCTTATCTATCCTGCTGTGGGATTACTTTGTCTTGCTCATGGCAGAACTACTATCTCTCAGCTGAGACATGTTCTTTTTTCCTCTCCAGGAGATGTGGGAAGATCTGAGTCCCTTCTTCCCAACACAGAAGCTGATGCAAGCTCACAGTGGGCTCTTTGCCTTCTATCCTACTTTGCTCTCCTTCCTCTTCTCCCTCACCCGACTGTGTTGCTGGCTCACCTGAAACACTCATTTCCTTCTGGAATCCCAAATGGGAAATAGAGAAGAATCCCGCTGGCCTTAGTCTTCCCTTTGACACTTCTGACACATCTTCTCTCTCTGAGGCTTATTCCTCGGATCAAGAAAACTTCTCACTGACTGGCTTTCCTAAATCCAAATTCCAACTTCCAACTTCTTCCCACAATCCCCTGGAACAGGAAGAAAGTTTGAACATTCCACTTCTTCAACATCATATCCTTGCTCTATCCTGGGACAGAAGCACAATGCCCTGTTCATCGTAGGTGGACAAAGTCGTTTGCCTATACTGTAAAAGAAACTCTGTGATCTCGGCTACCAGATTTAACCCTTGCTATGTCAATGGTAGTAAAAGGAATGTGAAAATATCTTCTCTTGCCTTTTCTTTAACCTTCTAAATAAGTATTTTGATCAAATATCCTATTTTGGATGTCAAAAACTGATTTTTTAACTCTTTTAAAAATCAATTCCTGCTTTAATAGTCTTAACCCCACACACCACCCTTAGGCAAATGGATACTTCAGGCCAATCAAAGAATAAGTTATATTCATGAAAATGCAAAAGATAAAAGCATGTTAATATGTTCCATAAACACCCAAGTGACAGATACATATATTATTTTTAGTCAAAAGCATTTGTGTTAATTATCTTTTGCTGTGTAATAAATTAGACCAAAATGTAATGGCTTAAAACAATTAATACCTGTTATTTCACAGTTTCTATCAGTCATGAATTCTGAAGCAGCTTAGCTTGGTGATTCTGGCTTAGGACCTCTCAGAAGGTTACCAACTAGGTGAGAGCTGCTATCATCTGAAGGCCTGTCTGCAGCAAAGATCAACTTCCAAGTTCACTCACATAGCTATTAGCAGGAGGCCCCCGTTACTTGCTGGCTGTTGGCTGGAGGCCTCTGTTTATTCTCCACATGGGTCACGTCTCATGACAGGCAACTGGCTTCACTCAGAGCCAGTAATCAGAGAGTGAGAGAGAGCAGGAAGTCATCATGCTTATCATGTCTTCGTCTGTAGTCACACACGGCCACTGTTGCTTTACTCTGTTCATTGGAAATGAGTCACTAAGTCCAGCTCATACCCAAAGGGAGAGGAATTGACCTCTGCCTCCTAAAGGCAATGACAAAGAATGTGTGGACATTGTAAACCACCAAAGCATTAAAATCATTCTATTGCCCACTTCCTATGTGCAGACTGCAAAAATTAACAACAAAACATATTTTTCTTACACAATGGAGCTGAAAGTCTAGTAGGTTCATGAACCTGAAAACAGGCAATTACTGCACACTGAGCTGTGGGTCCTAGCTTTCTCCCATATGACATGGGGTGCTTGAAGGCACATGAGTCAATACACGTGAAAATGCTTTTGTGTAAGTATAGTTTAGCAAAAGTAGCGAAAAGATGAGATTCAAGAGCTCCAAGGTCTACATTCAAATCCCAGCTCTGCCACTTACTGGCCAGGGGACCATGGGCCAGTAATTCATCTTCTCTGTGCCCCAGTTTTCTCATCAGTAAGATGGGAGAGTAACAGTACTCAGTTCATAGGATCCTTGTGAGGATTAAATGTTGGAAAGGACTGAAAAGGTGCCTGGAACATAGCAAGATTTAGTTATCACAGGTGTAAACTGCAGGCCACTTCAGAAAGAAATTATTATTCTAATTTCTGAGACAGGTATATATTCTTATGCTTGTCTAACTGAAAATGAAATAAACTTTTTTTTAAGATTTAATTTGTAATGATATATTTCTACTTTTTTTCTTTTTAAGCATACGACACGTAGTAAAATGTGAATGTCACTCTTCACCTCTACCCCCACCCACTTACCAATCCCACTTCCTTCCCCAGAGGAAACCACTTTAACAGCTTCATGAATGTTCTTTCAGAAATTGTCTATTTAAAGAAAAATTGTCTTTATTTTTCTTTCTGTTAATAATAGATCTTCTCATGTTAGTGACTATAGCTTTATATCATTCTTTTTAATGACTATATTAAATTTTATAAGATAGATATACCATCAGTTCTTTAACCATTCTTCTTTAATGGGCATCCGTGTTTTTTCCATCTTATTATTATTTAGAATAGTTGTGTTATAAGCATAAACTTTTTTTTAATTGGAAGATAATTGCTTTACAATATTGTGTTTGCCTCCGCCATACATCAGTGTGAATAAGCTACAGGTATCCACATGTCCCCTCCCTCCTGAACCCCCTCCCGTCTCCTACCCCATCCTACCCCTCTAGGCCATCACAGGGCCCTGGGTTGAGCTTCCCATGTCACACAGCAAATTCCCACTTGCTATCTATTTTACATATGGTAATTATATGTTTCCATGTTCCCTCTTTTCCCCCCACTGCAGCCACAAGTCTGTTCCTTATGTCTGTGTTGCCATTGCTGCCCTGCAAAGAGGTTCATCGGTACCATCTTTCTAAATTCCATATGCATGTGTTAATATACACTATTTGTCTTTCTCTTCTGACTTACTTCACTTTGTATAATAGGCTCTATGTTCATCAGCCTCTAGAACTGACTTGAATATGTTCTTTTTTTTTATAGCTGAGTAATATTCCATTGTATGTATGTACCACAATTTCTATATCCATTCATCCGTCAGTGGACATCTAGGTTGCTTCCATGTCCTAGCTATTGTAAAAAGTGCTACAGTGAACACTGAGATACATGTGTCTCTTTCAGTTATGGTTTTCTCAGGGTATATGCCCAGTCGTGGCATTGTAGGGTCATATGGTGGTTCTATTCCTAACACTTTAGGAATCTCCATACTCTTCTCCCTAGTGGCTGTATCAATTTATATACCCACAAGCATAACTTTTTAAATGGACTTTCTAACCTTCAAAGACTTCATGAATATAAATATCTTTGATAATGACCTGTTAAACTCATTGGACTTACACAGCTGTGGGTGGCCATTGAGTGGTCTGTCCATCCCATAGGACTGGCTTCCTGGTTTCCTACCTGATCACAATTCTTTGGACTGGGAGTTGGCACCAACTTCAAGTTGTGCTACTCACTTTCTCTCCTCTGGGAACTTGGAATTGGGACCAAAAGTGAGGGTGACTCTCTCCAGGCAGCCGGACTTGGGCCACTGTGTGTTTTCTGTTCCATGAGGGCCAGAAATGCAGCTACAGTTGTCTGGGAGAGACAAAAGAATGAGACTGACCAACACAGAGAAGACGAGAAACGGAGTCTAAGTATCTTCCCAGAATAGCACCTGGATCTTCTTCCTTTTCAGGACCCAGTTACACTCCTGCCTTGGATTCTGTTAGATGCTGGGCTTCCTGTGTACATTCATAAAAGTGGGTCCCCTTGTATCTTCCTTCATGTTGATCCCCAGTTACTTTGATACCGGGAGACTTCCTCAGCCACCCCAGCCTGACTTGTAAGCACCAGTTAGGTCCACTCAGGCTCATTCACTTGGAATTAACACTACTTATTTTGGCTACTTTATTTCAAAATCATGGTTATCTAACATTACTCTGCAAACAAGGACTCTAGGTAAGGACAATAAAGATCAGCATTTTTCCTTTTTTTAACATTTAATCATCTTGAATCTTTTTAAGGCAGATGACAAAAATTTCCTAACTTATTAAATTGAGTGCATTACTATTTCATCATTTCTGGATGATTCAAGGTAAACATTATAAAGATCAAAGATTTTGTACATAAGGCGTAATTCAGTAAGTCTACATGTTCAACTAATATAATGAGCACCTGCTACTGAAATGCAATAAAAGAAGCTCCCTCTTTGAAAAGGAAAATATGATATCAGATATGAGTCTATCTGTCTTTCAAGATGGAAATTTTTAATTAAAGAAAAGCCATGAAGCAGCACCTAGGCCTAAAATATTTTCAAATTCAGATGCTACACTGTAAAATATTTCAGTCTGCGCCAAGGGGAAAGCTAAATTTATGACATGGTGAACCACTCACGGAGTCTTAATGGTTTATCAGCTAGGTTCAGTTCAGTTCAGTCGCTCAGT
>SJYV01000245.1:0-11535 GCA_006410875.1 Neotragus pygmaeus | reverse complement strand
AAAAAAAAAAGTGTGTAAATGGTGTGCACAAGAGCCTGTGCTTGAATGGACAAATGGGAGTGTGTGTGATGGGAAGAATGTGAGTTAGGGGAGGGTGTGAGCCTGTGTGTGCAAGTTTATGTGTGTGCATACGAGTAAGTGCGTGCACACACATGCAATCATGCATGTACCTGTGTGCCACACCGTGGCACTGCATCCATCTGCATGTACAGCAAACACCCCCCACACTCACATCCCAACATACGCTCCCATCCCCGGAGAAGCCGTCACAGATGGGAGGCGAGATGCTCGATTTCCCAGCTGATGATTTAGCAGGTTCATTCACCCCTCATTTGTGGCCATCTGTCGCCTTCCACGCAGCGGCTGGGCCGTCTCCACCTGGCCCGAGCACCGAGGCTGCACAGCGACGGCGGCAGGACCGCCGGCAGCTCCAGAGGCTGAGGTGCCTCGCGGACCCAGGACCGACTCTCAGAGCTGCCCCGGGGGGATGGGAGCCCAGCAGACAGATGCAGTCCTGAGCCACCGCCAAAGACAAGGATCTCCCGGAAGGGATTCGGGGGTCTCCAAAATGCCTTGTGCATGTTTAGTCGCTCAGTCGTGTCCGACTCTTTGTATCCCCATGGACTGTAGCCCCCCAGGCGCCTCTGTCCATGGGATTCTCCAGGCGAGAACACTGGAGCGGGTTGCCATTGGCTACTCCAGGGGATCTTGCCAATCGAGAGATCAAACCTGCGTCTCCTGCCTTGGCAGGTGGATTCTTTACCACTAGCACCACCTGGGAAGCCCCCCAGTGCCTTAGGCTGCCCCAGAGCGCCAGCAACACTCTCCCACTCCCCACTCACCCCTCCCTGCCCGCCACAGAGGAACCTTTGTGGGGGCAGAACAAGCCAGCCCTGATGGTCACCTCCGCCAGGTTCTAGTCCTGGCTCTGCTCAGCACTTGGCCTGCACCGTCTCATTTAGAGACAGAGACGCTGCTCCTCGCCCTGCCAGCCGATGAGGAAACCGAGCCGCTGAGAGGTGCACACGTCCACTCACCCCCCTGGGAGCAAAACTGAGCCTCTCGCTAAGGCCTCCCTGTTCACACTGGGGCCAGGGCTGCTCCAGGTCACCTCTTCCAGGAAGCCGCCTGATTAGCAGCCTGGAGGGGCCAGGCCTGGGCTGCTGCAGGACCGCAGCCCTGAATGTGGATGCTGGTGCGGTGGTGGAGCAGAGGATACAGGTCACCCCATCTTCTTCTCTGGTGACCACGCTCCCCCTTGCCAGGAGGGAAGACGACCCCACCAACTTGGTCCTGATTTCTGATTCCAATACACCCTTGAAATGAGCCTCTCAGGCCCAGAGCAGCCTTTGTCATGCCCCTGCTCAACCGCAGTCCTGGCCTGGGATGGAGTCCAGCCTCCCTACGAGCTGAGGCTGGCCCTGGCCTTGAGGCTCGCCCACCTGTCTGGCCTCTCAGCCCCACCTCCCCTCTGCTCTTTTTATTTCTCAAATACACGTATTTATTTGGCTGCGCTGGGTCTTAGTTGTGGCCCTTGGGATACTTGGTTGCGGCACGTGGGATCTTATTCCCGGACCAGGGATTGAACCCAGACCCTCTGCACTGGGCGCCCGGGGCCTTAGTCACTGGACCGCCAGGGAAGTCCCCGCTCTCTGCTCCAGCACTGAGTCCCTCCCCCACACTCCCTCACCTCTGATGCTTCCCTCCTCCAGTCTCCTTCACACTTTCCCAGCTCACTCCTGCCCACCCTGCCTCCTCCAGGAAGTCTCCCCTGCCTCCTTAGGGCTGCCTGCCCTGCCGCGCCCCGTCCCTTCATGGGGCCGCTCACCCCGCAGGGGGCTCGTGTCTCCCCCACTAAACTGTAAGTTCCCGGGGAACGTGCTGCTTCCTCAGTCACTCGCTTAACAAACACTATTGATCTCTCCCTGCCCCAGACCAGGGACAATTCTAGAGGCCAGAGATGGATGAAAACAAGGAGAACGAGAGGGAGACCAGCTAGGCCCGGGCAGCAGCTTTCAGATAGGTGGTGACGGAAGGCTTCTCAGAAGTGGTGACAAGCATGCTGAGACCCAATAATGAGAAGAAACCAGCAACGCAAAGGTCTGAGACTCAGGGACTCCTGGCTGGGCGAACAGCAGCTGCAAAGGTCCCGAGGCAGGAGTGGGTCTGGCAAGTTTGGGTTATGCCCGTGTGGCTGGAGTGAGGACAGCTGGGAGCGGGCAGGGTTCAGAGAGGTAGCAAAGGGTTTCCTGAGCATTTCCTGAACATTTTTTACTTTGAATACTCTAGACTGCCTCCTCCAGGGAACCTTCTGTGATTGCACATTCCTTATGCCTCTGAGCCCTCCCAGCTCTATCCACAGTGATCCAAATCACCTCCCAGCCTCCTTAAGATAGCTGTTGTTCAGTCTCTCAGTCATGTCCGACTCTCTGCAACCCCATGGGCTCCCACATGCCAGGCTTCCCTGTATTTCACTATATCCCGGAGTTTGCTCAAACTCACGTCCACTGAGTCGGTGATGCCATCCATCTCAATCATCTGTCGCCCCCTTCTCCTCCTGCCTTCAGTCTTTCCCAACATCAGGGCCTTTTCCAGTGAGTCAGCTCTTCGCATCAGGTGGCCAAAGAACTGGAGTTTCAGCTTCAGCATCGGCCCTTCCAATGATTATTCAGAGTTGATTTCCTTTAGGATTGACTGGTTTGATCTTGCAGTCCAAGGGACTCTAGAGTCTTCTCCAGCACCACAGTTCAAAAGTTCTTCAGTGCTTGGTCTTCTTTGTGGTCCAACTCTCACATTTATAAATAACTACTGGAAAAAACCAGAGCTTTGATTACATGGACTTTGTCAGCAAAGTGATGTCTCTGCTTTTTAACATACAGTCTAGGTTGGTCATAACTTTTCTTCCAAGGAGCAAGCGTCTTTTAATTTCAAGGCCGCAGTCACTGTCTGCAGTGATTTTGGAGCCTAAGAAAATAGTCTGTCACTTTTTCTATTTTTTCCTCATCTATTTGCCATGAAGTGATGGGAAGATGCACGAGTCTCCAAACCCCTACCTTGTCTTGTTTAAGTGATGTAAAAGCATTTTATTAATACAGGTGGGCCCTCCCCTGTTCCTGGGCCCCTGGCCAGGAGGACACCTGCGGGTTGTGGACGGTGTCCCCATCAAGACACGCGTCCTCCGTGTCTGCTCCAGTTCCATTTAGCGGGTCGCTAGGGGAGGCAGGAAGGACTGACTGGGCTGTCAGGCTTGGTTACTCATGGAATTCAATTTCCCCGGCTCCCTGCCACTCCCAGGAGCTTCACAGGGAGGCCACAGAGAAGGATTTTGTTTGGGCCTACAAGGGGGATTCAACTGTCAAGTGAACCAAGCACCCTCCAGAAGGACACGTGGATACTTCAGGGCAGTGTCTGGGGACAAGCAGAGGCAGAACCAGGCACTCTAGCCTGGGTGTCAGAAAATCTGGATTCTAGGCTGGTTCTGCCCCAGTGTTCGGCAAGCCCTTCTCTGGGCCCCCGTTTCCACCTTAGTAAGAGGTGAGAGAGACTGAGCTAGGTCATTTGTTGATGTATGTTTTTGTAAAAGTCCGTATAAAAAAATGTGGTAGGCTTTGTGGGTCACAGGGTCTCTGTCAGAGCTACTCAATTCTGCCTCNAAAAATGTGGTAGGCTTTGTGGGTCACAGGGTCTCTGTCAGAGCTACTCAATTCTGCCTCGCAGTGCAAGAACGGCCACAGATGACACGTAAGCAAATGGGCAGGGCTGTGATCCAAAGCAACTCTACTTGTGAAAAACAGGCGGTGGGCTGACCTTGGCCTGTGGGCTGTAGATTGCTGACCCCGATCCAGGTGACCGGTGTGTCAGTCAGGACACTGTAGGAGAAAGAGTGTCTGTGTGTGCTTAGTAGCATCTGACTCTTTGCCACCCTGCAGACTGTAGCCCAGCAGGCTCCTCTGTCTATGAAATTTTCTAGGCAAGAATACTGGAGTGGGTTGCCATTTCCTACTCCAGGAATCTTCCCCACCCAGGGATTGAACCCGTGTCTTTTTGTTTAGTTAATTTAATTGGCGGCTAAGTACTTTACAATATCATGGTGGTTTCTGCCATACATTNTTTTCTAGGCAAGAATACTGGAGTGGGTTGCCATTTCCTACTCCAGGAATCTTCCCCACCCAGGGATTGAACCCGTGTCTTTTTGTTTAGTTAATTTAATTGGCGGCTAAGTACTTTACAATATCATGGTGGTTTCTGCCATACATTGAGATGAGTCAGCCGCGGGTGGACATGTGTCCCGCCATCCTGAACCCCTCTCCCACCTCCCTCCCCACCCCATCCCTCTGGGTTGTCCCAGAGCCCCAGCTTTGAGTGCTCTGCTTCATGCATAGAATCTGCACTGGTCAGTTATTTTACATATGGTAATATACATGTTTCAATGCTCTTCTCTCATATCATCCCACCCTCGCCCTCTCCCACAGAGTCCAAAAGTCTGTCCTTTACACCTGTGTCTCTTTTGCTGTCTTGCATGTAGGTCACCATTACCATCTTTCTAAATTCTATATATATGCATTCATATACTGTATTGCTGTTTCTCTTTCTGACTTACTTCACTCTGTATAATAGGCTCCAGTTTCACCCACCTAATTAGAACTGACTCAGATGTGTTCTTTTTTATAGCTGAGTAATATTCCATTGTGTATATGTACCACAACCTGCTTATCCATTTGTCTGCCGATTGGCATGTAAGTTGCTTCCATGTCCTGGCTATTGTAAACAATGCTGCAGGGAACCCTGGGATACACGTGTCTCTTTCAATTCTGGTTTCCTCGGTGTATATGCCTAACAGTGGGATTGCTGGGTCGTAAGGCAGTTCTATTTCCAGTTTTTTAAGGAATCTCCAGACTTTTCTCCACAGTGGCTATACTAGTTTGCATTCCCACCAACAGTGTAAGAGGGTTCCCTTTACTTCACATCCTCTCCAGCATTTATTGTTTGTAGACTTTTGGATCGCAGCCATTCTGACCTGTGTGAGATGGTACCTCATTGTGGTTTTGATTTGCATTTCTCTGATAAATGAGTGACGTTAAGCATCTTTTCGTGTGTTTGTTAGCTATATGGATGTCTTATTTGGAGAAGTGTCTGTTTAGTTCTTTGGCCCATTTTTTGATTGGGCCATTTATTTTTCTGGGAACCTGGGTCTTTCGCATCTCCTGCATTGGCAGGTGGATTCGTTACCTCCAGTGCCACCTGCAAAGCCCCCAGGACACTTCAGGTTGTAACCACAAGAATCCCGGTACAGACTAGCTTATGCTAAACATTGTTCAGGGGAGGAGGGCTTTGGGGGTCACATAAGAAAAAAAGTTCCAAGGGGCTTCAGGCATGGCTGGATCCAGGAGCTCAGATGACATCATTAGGACTCATCGTGACTGAGTTTCACTCTCACTCTTCCTTGACTACATTCGCCTCTAGTTTGGCCTTGATTTCAGACAGGCACCCTTCATCAGCAAAAGTCTGGGATTCATTCATTCTGGGCCAGCTTTCATCATGCGCTCCTTCCTGAACCAATCACCCCTATGGGGGTGATGAATTTATCCCGGTTGGCCAGGCTTAGGGCATTTGCCCATCTCTAGAGCCAGCAGTGAGTCCAGCTCCATGATACGACATGCATCATGGTATATGGAATGGCCCCAGGCGTGGCCCTCCCAGTGGACAGTTGGGAGTTCTTTGTGCAGGGCTGGTTGTTAGGCACCATCATTCCTTCCTGGATAATCGCAGCCACCTCCTGAATGCCTCTCGATTCCCACACCTCCCCCTCCATCAAACTCACAGCACATACCATCACCAGATTAATCTTCCCAAGGCTTTCCACTGACTCTGCTGCTCAAGAACCTTCTTTGGCTCCCCATTGCCATCAAGACAAGATCCTTGTGCCTCAGTCTGGTTCTCAAGGCCCCCCCGTGATCCCACCTTAGCTGTTCTTCTCACCCTTGTCCCCTCCCCTCTTCCATGCAGGAATAAGACTCCAAGCCCTGAGTTAGTGCCACTGGTCACTAGCATATAACCTTGAAAGTGAAACAACACTGAAGAAGAACAAAGTCGGGGGACAAGCACTACTTGACTTTAAGACTTGCTGTAAAGTTAGAGTAATCAAGACAGTGTGCTAATGATGAAAGAACAGACAAACAGATCAGTGGAACACAATGGAGAGCCCAGAAATGGATCCAGATGAATACAATCAACTGATCCTTGATAAATGAGCAGAGGCATTAAAAGGGAGCAATGATAGTCTTTTCAGCAAATGGTTCTGCAACATCTATATGCCCACGTGTAGAAAAATGAATCCAGACACAGACCTGACACCCTTCACAAAAATTAACTTACAGTGGATCATAGATCCTAAATATACCTACGTATAAAATGCAAAATGAGAAAACTCCTAGAAGATGATATAGGATAACATTTATATAACTTTGGGTATGGCGATGACTTGTTGTTGTTCAATTGCTCAGTCACGTCTGACTCTTTGCGACCCCATGGACTGCAGCACACCAGGCTTCTCTCTCTTTCACCATCTCCCAGAGCTTGCTCAAACTCATGCCCTTTGAGTTGATGATACCATCCAACCACCTCNTGTTGTTCAATTGCTCAGTCACGTCTGACTCTTTGCGACCCCATGGACTGCAGCACACCAGGCTTCTCTCTCTTTCACCATCTCCCAGAGCTTGCTCAAACTCATGCCCTTTGAGTCTATGATGCCATCCAACCACCTCGTCTTCTGTCGTCCCCTTCTCCTCCTGCCTTCAATCTTTCCCAGCATCAGGGTCTTTTCCAATGAGAAGGCTCTTGATATCAGGTGGCCAAAGTATTGGAGCTTAAGCTTCAGTATCAGTCCTTCCAATGAATATTCAAGGTTGGTTTCCTTTGGGTATGGTGATGACTTTTTAAACAACACCAAAGGAACAATCCATGAAGGAAATAATTACTTGGACTGGACTCCATTAAAATTAAAAACTTCTGCTCTGCAGAAGATGATATCAAAAGAATGAGAAGGCAAGTCATGGACTGGGAAAAATATTTGCAAAAGACATATCCAAAATGCGCAAATAACTCTTAAAGCTCAGCAAGAAGAAAACAAACAACCCAATTTAAAAATCGTAAGATCTTAACAGACATCTCACTGAAGAAGATATGCAGATAGCAAATAAGCATACGAAAAGATGCCCCACATCATATGTCATCAGGGAAGTGCAAATTGAAATGACAATGAGCTACCTGTTAGAACGGCTAAAATCTGGAACGCTGACAGCATCAAATGCTGGCGGGGACTTGGAGCACAGGGAGTCCTCGTTTATTGCTGGTGGATTATTGCTGGTGGGATTATTGCTGGTGGTTCTCATTTATTGCAAAATGGTGCAGTCACTGCGGAAGACATTTTGCTGCTGCTGCTGCTAAGTCGCTTCAGTCGTGTCCGACTCTGTGCGACCCCATAGACAGAAGCCCACCAGGCTCCCCCCTCCCTGGGATTCTCCAGGCAAGAACACTGGAGTGGGTTGCCATTTCCTTCTCCAAGGCATGAAAGTGAAAAGTGAAGTCGCTCAGTCGTGTCCGACTCCTGGCGACCCCAAGGACCGCAGCCTACCAGGCTCCTCCGTCCCTGGGATTTTCCAGGCAAGAGCACTGGAGTGGGGCGCCATCGCCTTCTGCAGACACTTTGCTGGCTTCTTACAAAGCTGAACATATTCTGGCAATGCTATGCAGCAATACCACTCATTGTTATTTACCCGAAGGAGTTGAAACTTACGTCCACAGAAAAATGCGCATAGATATTTATAGCAGCTTTATTCATAACTGCCAAAACTTGGAAGCAGCCAAGATGTCCATTCAGTAGGTGAATGGAAACATAAATTGAGGAGCATCCAGACAATGGAAAGCTTTCCAGCACTGAAAGGAAATGAGCTATCAAGCCGTGAAAAGACGTATTAAATGCATATTATTACTAAGTGAAAGAAGACAATCTGAAAAGGCTACATAGTGTATGGTTCCGACTATATGACATTGCGGAAAAGGCAGAACTATGGAGACAGTGAAGAGATCAGTGGTTGCTTGGGAATGAGGGGTGGGGAACGGAGCTGAGTAGGCAGCACACTGAGGATTTGTAGGGCAGTGGATCCTATTGGGTTGGCCAGAAAGTTCGTTGGATATAACAGAATACCTGAACGAACNCATTGCGGAAAAGGCAGAACTATGGAGACAGTGAAGAGATCAGTGGTTGCTTGGGAATGAGGGGTGGGGAACGGAGCTGAGTAGGCAGCACACTGAGGATTTGTAGGGCAGTGGATCCTATTGGGTTGGCCAGAAAGTTCGTTGGATATAACAGAATACCTGAACGAACTTTCTGGCCAACCCTGTGTAATAACGGTACGCATTTGAGCAAACCCACAGAATGTACAAACCTGAGACGGAACCGTAAGGTGAACTGTGGGCCTAGGGTGCTAACCTTTTTGTAAACTTGTTGTCGTGCAAATTCATCCGTTGTAACAAGTGGACCACTTTGCAGGAGCCGTTGATACTGAGGGAAGCTTTGCTTGGGTGGAGCTGGGAGGTGTGGGGGAAACCTCTGTACCTTTCTCTTAATTTTGCAGGAGCCAAAACATCTCTCTTTTGTAAAGAAGTATTTATTTATTTTTGGCTGTGCTGGAGCCTCATTGCAGTGCGTGGGGCTGTCAGGGGGTGCCTTCTCTTGCTGCAGAGCACAAGCTCTAGGCGCCTGGGCTCGCAGCTGCAGCTCCGGGGGCTCGAGAGCACAGACTCAGTAGCTGTGGCACGCGAGCTTGGCTGCCCCACCGCACGTAGAATATTCCCAGACCAGGGATCCGACACGTGTCCCCTGCACTGACAGGTGGATTCTTAACCGCTGGACCACCTAGGAAGTCCCCCAAAGCTTCTCCTCTAAAAAAAGTTTGTTGTTGTTTTTTTAATATTTATTTCTATTTATTTATTTGGCTGTGCTGAGTCACGGCACGTGGGATCTTTGGTTGCAACATGTGAACACTTTGTTGCAGCAGATGGGATCCAGTTCCCTGACCAGGGATCGAACCAGAGCCCCCTGAATTGGGAGCACGGAGCCTTAGCCACTGGACTGCCGGGGAAGTCCTGTTGTTGTTGTTTTTAAAATAAGCAAACGACAGAAAGACAACTAGAGTACGACGCTATTTTTATAATGTAAACGACACACACCAAAAACATGTTTACTAGGTGTGTATAGATATGTGCAACAGGAAAGAAAGAAAGCTCGGAAAGGTCACACAGCCAACGCTTCCTGTCTGCTGAGGGGAGGAGGAGTACGTGAGGATTGCATTTGGAAGATCAAAAGGAACGTCTGTCTTAAATATTGTGACAGTTTACAAGGAGTAATTACCAGAAATACCCGGGTAATTCAGGGTGATTTTTTAAAGAGGAAAAACGAAAGAAAACAAAATAAGGAAAGAAGAGAGGGAGGGAGAGAAAAGGCAGGTAAAAAGAGAAGACAGAGTCAGAGAGAAAGGGATGGGGTGGACGGCAGAGGGGAACAGAAGGGGGCAGGACTCCCCGGGGCCCGTCTTCTCCCACCTGCCAAGATGCCCCCAGCCCACGTCAGCTGGGGCAGGCAAGCTGCAGCCCCAGGGCCCTGTGGTGTTGTCTCCCATTAAGATGTCAGCTCTCTGCTGGCTCCTGCCCGCCCCTGGCCCCGGCCTCCAGTGGAAGCTTTCTTTATTCCCCTTATCAGTGAGAACCAGCAGGGACCACATCCCTGGACCCACGCCTGGTCCACTGATTGCAAATTGTTTCTGAAGGAGCATTTTGCAATGGGCTTTCCCTCTCCAGGGACTATTCTAGGAATGTCAACAGCTTCTGTTCGGAATAAAAATGCTGAATCCATCGCTCTCATAAATAACGATAGTGTGATTATCTGCCATTGGCAGATAATGAAAGCAGAGCAGGCATTTGCTGCTTCTGGATTTCTGAAGATAGAGACAGATGGATGGGTGCCAGTGCCTTCATGGGGCATCCACTCCATGCCAGGGTTTGAGCGCCATGAACTCCTCC
The DNA here is from genome assembly GCA_006410875.1 of Neotragus pygmaeus. Lineage (NCBI taxonomy): Eukaryota > Metazoa > Chordata > Mammalia > Artiodactyla > Bovidae > Neotragus > Neotragus pygmaeus. Next base: position 1,455 of record SJYV01000245.1, on the reverse strand, counting down.
GGCCCTCTCAGCAGACTCTCCTGGGTCATCATGGCTGTGCCTTGTAACAGAGAAAGAAACTGTGGCCCGGGGATGTCACTGAGCCCGGGTTGACTATCATATGCCCACCGGTGAGACTGACACTCAGCTCCGTCCTGAGAGTGACCAACTCTCATGCTTGCCAACAGGCAGGGTTTTCACTTCCAGGAGTGCTCAGGGAAGAAAAAGCCAGGATTTTCAGAACTCTGAACCCTACTCATGCCTGGTCTGTCCCAGGGACCAGCAGGCAGGTCCTTAAGAATCTGCCACTTAAGTGAGACCAGAGCCTGTAGTCTTCATGTGTGTATTTCTCTTCGGGCTTCCCAGGTGGCGCTAGTGGGAAAGAATCCGCTTGTAATGCAGGAGATGTGTGTTGGATCCCTGGGTCCTCGGAAAGAGCCCGTGGAGGAGGGCATGGCAACCCGCTCCAGTGTTCTTGCCTGGAGAATCCCGTGGGCAGAGGAGCCTAACAGGCTGCAGTCCATGGAGCCACGAAGAGTCGGACAAGGCTGAACAGCTCAGCGTGCACACACTTCTCTCCTCAACAGATACTTAGCGAGCGCTTCCCGGGGGCCGAGCACGGGGCTGTGTACCCAGCCCTGAGCTCACAGAGCTTACAGACGAGCTGGAGACCTGAGCTCACAGAGCTTACAGACGAGCTGGAGAGTGGATGAAACCACTCTAGTTAAGCAACCGAGTGTGTGCATGTCTACGATGGGGAAATACGTGGAGTGGATCCAACCCGGAAACTGAACCGGGCCAGGGGGGGCAGGACTCATGCTGCGGGCATCGGAGCAGAAACGAGCGTGGTGCAGGTGNAATTTTTTAACTTAATTTTACTTTACAATACTCTATTGGCTTTGCCATACATCGACATGAATCCACCACAGGTGTACATGTAGTGTATTACGTTTATTGATTTGCAGATATTGAAGAATCCTTGCATCCCTGGGATAAAGCCCACTTGGTCATGGTGTATAATCTTTTTAACTTACTGTTGGATTCCATTTGCCAGGGTTTTGTTAAGGACTTTGGCATCTATGTTCATCAGTAATACTGGCCTGTATTTTTCCTTTTTTTGTGACATCTTTGTCAGGTTTTGGTATTAGGGTGATGGTGGCCTCGTGGAATGAGTTTGGAAATTTACTTTCTTCTGCAATTTTCTGGAAGAGTTTGAGTAGGATATGTGCTAGATCTTCTCTAAATTTTTGGTAGAATTCAACTGTTGAAGCCGTCTGGACCTGGGCTTTTGTTTGCTGGAAGATTGGTGATAATAGTTTCATTCTCGTGCTTGTGATGGGTCTGTTAAGGTTTTCTATTTCTTCTTGGTCCAGTTTTGGAAAGTTGTAATTTTCTAAGAATTTGTGTATTTCTTCCAAGTTGTCCATTTTATTGGCATATAATTGCTGATAGTACTATTTTATGATCCTTTGTATT
>SJYV01000244.1:0-29186 GCA_006410875.1 Neotragus pygmaeus | reverse complement strand
TTGTCGCACGAGAAAGTACTTCCTCTGTGGGCTTCCCTTCACAGAGACCTGTGGGCGTAGATAACATTTGTTAGCTGCATTGCATGAGCGAGGCCATTTCTGTTAAGAGCTGGGGTCTTGGTGAAATTCTTCTCGGAGAATAGCCTGCTGTTCCCAGGAACCTTTCAATGGGCTCCGAAGGCCCAACTCCTCCCCCACTTTTGGCACAGAGGCCTGCTTCTTGTTTGAAGGTCTTGTTGGAGAGGACAGTGTGTGTGGGGTCCCACGTGCAGACTTTGAGAGTTAGATCCTCCGGGATGTCCCAGTGGATGCTTTTCCTGATCTGCTTCCTGTTTTCTCCCAGGGGGTTCTCTGTATCAGTGGCAGCTTGCTCCCACCCACCTGTGCCCTGCTGCCTCTATGCTTTGGCTGGGACCCCAAAGAGTGAGCCCTGGGCCCAGAGTTGTCGTCTGAGCTCTGCTCTGTGACCTTGGGCAAACTGTTGGGTTTCTCTGACTCTCGGTTTGCTCCTCTGAAGATGAAAAGTTTGGCCAGGATGCTCTCCAAAGTCCCTACCCTCCCTTGTCCTTCCCCTGGGGAGGGAGGTGCTGCTTGTGTCTTGAGGTTGGAGGGGCAGGTTGGGCAAAGCCGTGGTTCATGTCCGTGAGCACAGCGGACACTCTGTACCTTGACCTGCAGGCAGCAAGTCCAGGATGCCAAGACGCTGCTGAGGTGCGGAGTNCTGGCACTCCCTGCTTAGAAGCCATCCTAGCACCCAGAGCCTTAGGATGCTTCAGCTTAGCCCTCGGGGTCTGCACGGCACCTCCTGTGTCTCCTCACTAGCCTTGCCTTTGGTGGCTCTGAAGCTTTCCCAAGATGTGTATAAGAGACAGCCTCTGGGAAGCGAGTGGTATTATTCAGCCCTGTGGAATGCCGAAGCATGGCTGGGCTCAGGCAGGGCTGCCGAGAGCCTGGTGGTGGTAACTGTGGGCAGAATTTCATGGCCTTGGAGAATGGCTACTGTATATACCAGTGATAAATATTAGTCACCCTGGCAGCTGAAGGAGTTTCCTGTGCAGTGTTTTTGACACTTCCAGAAGAGGGAAGCCTTCCTCTCTGACAGGGCATGGGAGGGAGGAATGCACATGCGTCTCTGGGCTTAGGAGCCAAGAAACTCCCTGATTCTGATGCTCTGGCTGGAGATGCTGTGGGATTTTCCACCCCTGGTGAGCCGCCTCTGCCTGAAGCCGCATAGGGCTTGTGAATGTCCCTTGAGATCTCTCCTGGGCCTCTCGGAGCCTTGCTTGAGCACGCCCCAAACCCGAGCCCTGCTTTGCCCTCCTCCCCTGCACCCTCTCTGCCGTCTGCTCAGCCTCCTTTCTCATGAAAGGACCACCATCCCCTGAGTTGCCTGAACCAGACCCCAAGAGGAGTCATCCTTGCCGCTCCCCCTGCCACTCCCCTCCCCAGTAAATCACCAAGTCCTACCAGTCCTGCCTCCAAAATGTCAACATCTGTCTGCCCTCCCATCTCGACTAGGCTTCCTCATCCAAATCAGAGTCACTCTGGCCTAGCCTTCCTCCCAACTGGTCCCTCTGCCTACGTCCACCTCTCCCCTGGGCCATTCTCCACGCAGCCAGAGTGAACTCTAAAGAATGTGCATCCATCACCTGGTGCATCTGCTGAAAATCACTCAAGGGCTTCTTGTGGCCTCGAGGGTGAGGGTCCGAATCCCTCATGAGGCTGTGGAGTCTGGGCCAAGCCTGCCTGTCCAACCTCTACTTCCAGTTGGGCTCACATACCCACTCTTGAATTTCCTTCCTTAGGGCCTTTGTAAGCGCTGTGCCTTCTGCCTGGAGTACTCTTCCCACCATTTTCAGCTGGCAAACGTGAATCGGGTCTCAGCTCATCTATCCTCTCCTAAGAGAGCCCTCCCTAGTCCCTCCACCTCCACCCCCCACCCATTTCCTTATACCTCCTGCCACACTGTCCCATGGCATGTGGTTCTTGTCACTCAGAGACCGCCCCTCAGTTTGTAGCTTTAATTCTGTGGCTTATTTGTTTACTGTCTGTCTTCCCTTGAAGGGCAGGGGCCAACTCTTATTCTCCACTACGCCCAGGGCCCAGGACCAAAGAGCCCCGTGCTTGTCTGCAGAGCCCAGTAAATGCACGAATGGTGGGTGGAGGACACGTCTGCTGTGCTTCCGCTGCCTCAGCACCCCGATTCCCTTGGCATCTGTCCCCTACTCTCTGGTCCCTGCTGAGTGGCCTGGGAGCGCTGGGCTTTCCCTGGCTTTGCTCCTCTGGCATCAAAACTTATCAGTCCCACGTCTCAGTCTTTTGCAAGGTGACACTTCATCTGATTACCTAATTCACACTAAGGTGTTAATGGTGCTAATGACATAGTGTTTATTACCCCAGGGGATGCAAAATGATGGTATCGAAACATATCATTCCCTGGTGGTTTAAAAAACTCCTGGGAGTCCAAGTAGAGCCAGGTTGACAAGGCCCCATGTGTACATCTGGCTTCTGCCTACTTCTGCAGGTCCCCACACCTTAGTCATCTCACTTCCTTCCTCCCCGGGTACCTGGCACAGTACCTGTCAGGGGCAGGTCCTGCAGAACTATTTACTATGTGAATTTAAAAGAAGCTGATTTTCATGACTCACACTTTAACCAAGGCTTTTGGTGTCATTAGTCAGTCTTTAGGCCCTGGATACCAGAGGAATGACAAATGGTGGGAATTTCAAGCACGGTGACCATGACTGTGCCCAACCAAGAAAGAGGCAGCTTTATCTGAGTAGAAAGCAGGTGGCCTTTCAAAGCCCTTGAATCCACATCTCTCCTCCTGCTACACCAGCCACATCACTTCAGCAGCGTGTCCTTCTCCCCAGAATGAGGTTTATCTACTCTTGGCTTCCCAAAGTGCCAGAGGAGGTGGAGGTCGTGTGATCACATCCATCTGCTCATCTGATGCCGTTTGTGATCATCTGCAGGTTGAGGCCAATGAGGCAGCCAAGGGCTGGAACTCATCCCTGATGTGAGAGAATGGCTCTCCTGGCCCTTGCTGCCCCTCTGAGCCCCACCAAGGTCACGTTGGTTTGTGTAGCCCAGTCACTGACCATCCGGCTGCCGTGGTTACTGCAAGACAGGCCTCCTTCCCTCCGCTCCAGCCCCGCCCTATCGTTGCCTTTTCCACGGGTCACGTGGTTGTGGCCTGTGAAAACAGGAAGAAAGGAGGAGCCGTTGGGTTTTGTTGTAAGAAAATCCTCCTTTTTGATTTGTTTCAGGGCTGGGTGCAAAGAGAGTGGAAACTGTTGTTCAAAATGAGTGAGTGATTAGTTTTGGGAAGGGAGGAGGATCTGGCCTGAGGCTTCAACACTGACTCCTGGGTGGATGAAGCTTCTCCCTTACCTGGATGATGAAGCTCTGCACAGCACTCACCCTGTAGCCTCCCCTCCCGCACCCTTGGATCTGCTCTCCTGCCCCCCCAGGGTAGTCTTTCTATGGGACCAGTCTTGCCCTGGCACTCCCTGCTTAGAAGCCATCCTAGCACCCAGAGCCTTAGGATGCTTCAGCTTAGCCCTCGGGGTCTGCACGGCACCTCCTGTGTCTCCTCACTAGCCTTGCCTTTGGTGGCTCTGAAGCTTTCCCACTTGGCAGCTGAAATCACTCTGAGGTTCCATATTTGCCACAAATGTCAGAGATTCATGTGGGCAGTCAGGTGACACGTATCAAGTACAGCCGCGATCCTGGGAGAGACCTGTGAAGATCATCCGAATTCCCAATGATCACTCTTTGCCCATCAAAGCTGAGAATTCTCACTCTGACTTGAGTACTGCATGCCTGCCCCACCCTTCCCCAGGCTATTTCTTGCCTCTTTGCCTCGCCTCATGCCTATGGAATGTCCCAAACCTATTCAGCTAGCTTCCTTCACAATGTAATTCCGTCTTGGTCTCCTCCAGGAAGCAGCCTGCAGGCATCGCCTCCTCCTAGCCACCGCTCAGTGTCTCTGCCTGCCCCCTCACCTCCCCACCACCACAGCTGCTGAGCACACCTAAAGCTTAGTAGAAAATCATGTTTCTAGGTTTTTATTTTATTTTTAGCCAAAACAGTGAGCCCCTTGAGGGTAAAGGCTCTGTGGGGCTGGTGTCTGGGTTGCCGAGGCTGGCAGGGTGCTGGCATTCGGGTCATTCTGCACATCACTGCTCAGGACTGCAGGGCGGTCTCACTTTGTGTGAGCTCTGTTCCCTGGACTACACTGGTACTAAACTGAGCTTTTGGCCCTTGCTTATGCCTTGTGGCTTATGACTTAATATATTGAAACAGATTATTGTGCTTCTTTTTTTCATTTGAGAAGAAGGAAAAATAGCGAAAATCTAGAGGTTTCAATGATCTGGAGGTTAAGATAAAATTATGAAGATCAAAGAAGATTTTACTTCTTATGACTATTACGTAAAGTCAGACTTGTATGATTGTAGGGTATCTTTTTTTGGGAGGTTCCAGCATCTTTTGGGCAATGGTTTTTTCAGCAGTTAGTTTTGACTTTGATGTTTTCATAAGAGGAGGTGAGCTCATGTATCCATCTTGAGCTAAGGGTCCCAGATTTATTTTCCACGGATTGGTCTTTGTCTCACGGACCACCTTTGGGTTCTTCTCGAAGGCAAGGGGATCAGTTCAAATTCACCCTCAAGTCCTCTCAGCCTAAGACCATACCAGGTGGAGAGTAGGCACTTAATAAACCGTGTCAAATGAAGGCATGGGATGAATCTGCATGTTGGATATTTTTTTGATGCTTGGTGATTAGAAAATTCTCATGGCTTGCTGGTTTATAAGACATGATTTCCACTGTAAATTCTTTGTGTGGGGGAATGTTTTTTATGCAGAGTGCTTGCCTGGACTGAAAAATGCTTTATGGTAGCAGTTGTGAAAAATTGAGTCCTTTTGCTCTGATGGAAGCTGGGTGACCCTGTGAAAGTTGCTGGAACCCTCTGGGACTCCTGACCCTCACCTGTAAAATGGGTGGGAGGGGGCAGTGGGCCACGTGGCTTCCAAGAGCTTCCTGCTGTCCTGCTCACGTCATCCTACCATCCTCCTCTTTGGCACGTGGACACAGATCATGTCCCCAAGGGTTCGTGCACAGAGCTGGAATTCTCCCTGGCCTCTTTGACTGCTTTCCAGCGGGTGGAATGCCTCCTTTCTCAGTAGCGGAGGGAAATGTTAATGTGGGGTTAGGAAAGCAAGCCAAGAGCCCTCAAATAATTAAAACACACACACACACAAAGAGGAGCGGGAGGGGGAGAAACACGCCTCGTGGACAGGGGATGAGTAAAACCCAATGGACTGAGAAAGCCCCAGTGCTGAACTTCACATGACCCCGCTTGCTGCCTGCTGTTGGGACACCCGCGTGCCCCCTGCGCACGGCTGGCCTTTGATGCCAGCAGCCCCACAGGAAGCAGCGCTGCCATCAGCCTGGCAGAGCATGTGAAGCCTGCCCCCCTGCCCCAACCCCCACAGCCCAGTTGCCACCCACCCGTGTCTCTAGAAAACAAGCAGCCATGGCTCCCAGGTTGGTCGGACTGAGATACCCACCCCGTGCTCGCAAAACCAAAACCTCAACCCACTAGTGATGTCCATGCAAGAACGAGAAGACCAGGAAGGATTTCTGCTTTTTAGTCCTTCTCTGCTGAGACCAGATTTCCTGTAGAAATGATGTTACCCTATGCTTCCTGAACTCTCCTAGTTTACCCATTAATCAATGAATGAACTTGATCATTGCTTGGGTGTATATCTGTAAGACCTTGGGGGAATAAGAATAAAGGATTGTCTCTGCCCTCGGACTTCGATTCGGTTAGGGGAGGAGACTCGTAAACATGGAGAGGTCTGTGGGGCCCTAATCAGGTTATATGCAATGTGTATGCAATGGGACATCAAGAGAGTTACCTCCTTTGCTGGAGGAGGGAGGGTCAGCAATGCCCGGATAGGCGTCCCAGGACCCCAGCCCACTGCAGGCTGTGTCAGAGGGTTTGGCTTAAGTGGACAGTGGGTTTGGCCAAACACAAATGCATGAGTATATAAACAGTGATGGAAAACTAACAGTGCCTCGGGCTGATGGCTTCCTGGGTGACAGTGTTTCCCTTCTGGTATGGTCGTGAGGCTTCAGGGATCTTTCCCTGCTCTTGCAGGAGGGAAAAGGACCGCATTTGTTGTTACATACAGCCCGCCTGCTGATGTGCATTGAGAGCCTGTGGGGTCTAGACCTGTGAGCTCTGTCTGCCCTTGAGCAGCTAGCTAGCTGCCTTCTAGCGGGGAGGTACACTACAGTTGTGTAGCCTCATTCAATAATTACTTAATAGTTAACTCTATAGGAGCCACCTTTTTGTGAAATACACTTTTTATTTTGGAATAATTGTAGACTTAGAGAAAAATTGCAGAGATAACGTGGGAGTCCCCATGTACCTGTCACCCAGATTTTCCTGGTGTTGACAGCTTACGTTATCACAGTACTTTTGTCAAAATTAAGAAACCAACATCAGTGAGTTACTGTTAATACAACTCCCAACTTTATTTAACCAACCTTAAAAAAGAACTTTTAAAAAGTTTTATAAGCATATAATTCATATACCATGAAATTTACTCTTTTAAGGTATACAATTCATTGGTTTTAGTGGATTAACACTTCTGTAACCATTGTGTGTGTGTCTGTGCTCAGTCACGTCCAACTCTGCAACCCCATGGACTATAGCCCACCAGGCTCCGCTGTCCATGGGATTTTACAGGCAAGGATATTGGAGCGGGCTGCCAGTTCCTCCTCCAGGGGATCTTCCTGACCAGGGATTGAACCCATGTTTCTTGCATCTCTTGCATTGGCGGGCAGATTCTTTACCACTGCACCACCTGGGGTGCCCTCTATTCCCATTACTGCTGTCCAATTTCAGAATATATTTATTACCCCTAAGAGAAACTTCATACCCATCTGCAGCTACTCCTCATCTCCCCTCCACCCCCTTGCTCTGGAAACCTGATCTGCTCTCTATCTCTATGGATTTGCCTCTTTGGGGCATTGCATACAATGGAGTCACACAGTATTGGTCTTTTGTGACTGGCTTCTTTCACTGAGCATAGTGTTGGCAAGGCTCATGTCGTGGCATGTATCAGTACTTCATTCCTTTTTATGGTCAAATAATATTGGATGATATGGCTATATCCACATTTTGTTTGTCCATTTGTCAGTTGATAGACATATGGGTTTTTCCTCCTTTTTGGCTATTATGAATATTACTGCTGTGAACATTGATGTATAAGTTTTTGTATGGTTGTGTTTTGATTTCTCTTGGGTGTATCTCTAAGTGTAGAATTACTGGGTCATTGATTACTTTACCTTCAACTCTTTGAGGAACTGGCTTCTATTCCAAAGTGGGGGTATATTACAGATCCCACCAGCAGGGTTCAAGGGTTCCAGTTTCTCCAACGCTTCTTGTCTGTTTTATTTTCACGATTCTGCTGGGTGTGCAGTGGCAGCACCCTGTGGTTTTGGTTTGCGTTTCTCTGATGACTAATGACACTGAGCATCATTTCACATGCTCATTGGCCATTTGTCTGTCTGCTTCAGAGAAATATCCATTCAGATCCTTTGCTCCCTTTTTAATTTAGGTCATCTTTCTCTTGTTGAGCTTTAAGGATTCTTTATGTATTCTGGATACAAATTCCCTTTTCAGAGAGATGGTTAGCAAATATTTTCTCCCATTCCTTGAATTGTCTCACTTTCTTGATGGTGTCCTTTGAAACAAAAAGGCTTTAATTTTGATGAAGCTCAATGTATTTATTCTTTTGTTGCTCTTGCTTTAGGTGTCATGTCTAAGAAACCATTATCTTACCCTAAGGCCACAAAGATTTACTCCCTGTTTTCTTCTAAGAGCTCTGTAATTTTAGCTTATATATTTAGGTCTTTGATTTATTTTAATTTAAATTTTTAAATGTATAAATTTATGAGATAGATGTCCAACTTCCTTCTTTTGTATATGGATATACAGTTGTTCAAGCACTATTTGAAAAGACTATTATTTCCCCACTGGCTGGTCTTGGCATCTTTATCAAAAATCAGTGATTAAGAATACATATGTATACCTATGGCTGATTCATGTTGATGTATGGCAGAAATCATCACAATATTGTAAAGTAATTTTCCTCCAATTAAAAGTAAAATTAAAATCAATGATCATAAATGTAAAGGTTTATTTTTGGACTCTCAGTTCTATTCCATTGATCTGTGTGTTCATCCTCATGCCAGCCTTGATTACTGTAGCTTTGTTAATACTAATCAAGTTAAAAAAAATTTTTGTTTAATCATTTACCTTGTTTCAAAAAAGAATTTGAGATAAGTCTCAAGTACAGTGAACAAAAAAGAATTGAGATAGGGAAATTAGGGGAAGAGGAGAAAAGGATTGGAGAATAAGATGAGATCAAAGGTAATGTTAGTACACAGTATTGTGTATTATAAAGTTTGGTGGGATTGTTAGATGTAGCCTGCAAATTTGGCTCTGAGCCTCCTATCAGCCAAAGGTAAAATGGAAGTGTGACCTCAGAACAGAGTAACATATGTTCCCTGGGATTTAAAGAAAAAACATTTTTTCTTCCCTAAGGGAGGAATCCAATATTTTCAGGGGCTTCAGCGTGAGAGGCGTTCACCTGTGGGTCATAGGACCAGAGCTTCTTGAGCACATAATTGTTGCAGTTATGTTAGTTCTGCCTCTTTGGACTGATAACTTTTTTTTTTTTTTAATAGTGCATCTTTTTTTTTGACAGCACTGAGTGACCTGTTGGATCTTAGTTCCCTGACCAGGGATCGAACCCAAGGCCCCTGCAGTGGAAGTATGGTATCCCAACCACTGGATGACCAGAGAATTCCCCTGATAGCTTCTTGAAGGCAGGAGCTGTGTCTTACTTCCCTCACATCCCCCCATCATGCCTGGGAAGGGACATGGGGGTACTTTAAAAAAAAATGTTGATTGAATGCTTTCTGAAATTCCGAATGTGTATTCCCTCCTTCAGTGACATTTCTGCGATCAGGTTAGGATTTTGAGGCTCATTTGGAGGTAGAGAAGTGGAGTGCTTGCTCGCCCTTCTGGCTGTGTTTTAGGAGTTATTTCCTGCCATTAGCTCCTTGAGAGCTGGCCAAGTAGTGATGAGTGCTGGGCGGCTTTGCTCCGAGAGACGGCAGTGACCTAGAAGGGAGGCAGCGTTGCTTCACCCACCTTGGAGCCCACCCACCTTTCCATCTTCTCCGTGCTGGAGCACCCTTTCTGTTCACTCTGACATGCCTTCCCGCTTCCCTGCCTAATGGAAAAATCCAGCATGTGTGAGGGAGGTCCTGGCCCAAACTGGACAGCTTCTCCTAGAATTGGGGCCACCACCTGTGGTTGTGCTTGGCACAGGCCTGGTCACTCTACAAAGAGGCCCACCCAGTCAGGCTCCCTCACGGGGCAAAGAAGCAGACTGCCTTTAACTGACTACATGTGCCATGTTGGGTGGCCCGCTCCATCTCATCCCCAATAAAGGGGTTTACTATTTGTTGGTAACATTCTTATTTTTTTTTTTTAAAAGAGAGATTTGAACACCAGCCTTTAGGGGAGGTTACTGTTTCACCATTTACAGATAGGGAAATGGAGGATCGGCGTGTGTAAGCTGCTTGTTCTAAGTCACACAGCTAGTAACGTGTCAAGTGATGACTCCAGCCCAGGGAATCCTGGCTTTGATTTCACCTGTCCTTCCTTTTCTACTCACTGGTCCCCATTCTTGATCTAATTTAGGGAGTGTAAGAGGCCAGCACTCTTTCTGCTTTGGGTATCTTTGAACAGGTAAGAGCAGTTTCCTTTAAAGTTGCATTTGCCTCCACAGGGTTGGGTGTCAAAAAGCAGACCCCAGGGATCACCCTCTGCACTTCTGGGCCCTTGGCCAGCAGTGACCTTGTAATAATGTAAGAATGTAGACATCTGATTACCGCCTAGGACTTACAGGGACTGTTTCGCTCCTGCTGTCTTGTCTGAGCCTGACCACAGCGAGAGAGACAGGGTGGGCGCTGTCTCCCCTACTGTGCGTGTGAGGATGCTGAGTCGCCTGGGGTCACCAGGTGGTCAGGGGCAGGGGTGGGCTGAGAAACGTATCTCTGACTCCTGCCCAAGTGCTCTCAAATGTGTGTCAGGTTGAACCAGCAAGCTGAGAATTTATGTTGCTCTAGAGGCTGTGAGCACCTCCAGGAGTGCCTTGGCACTTTGTTACTTACATGATGAGACAAAAGGAAAGTCTCTTCTCCCTCAGAAGTAAAGTCTCACCTACACTCGTGGATTTTTCTGTATCCCTCCAGCCCCTCACTATTCTTGGAAGAGAGCAGGCAGAGTGGAATCAGGTTTCAGACAGAATGTGGCCTTGCTGCAGAATCTGGTAGGATGGGAACACGATGCTGGCCAACAACCACCAAAACAAGTTGTTTCAGCCCACCTGGGAGGTCATTTGGCTCCCGTGTCCGTCTCCTTAGGTCTCCAAACCTCCTGTGTGCTGAGAGCTGTGCCAGTCACCAGCAAATCCAACAGAAAAACTCTGTGACCCTTTGGGGGCATTTACCCTTTGGGGGCATTTTTGTCCTAGTCTTTACCAAGCCTCTGACCCCAGGTGACAGACATGTGTCCTCTGAGTCACAATTTTCTCATCAGTGTAGTGGGGATGAAGATGTCTGGCAGTCTGTGTCCAGGAGTGACACTGAGGCTGAGATAAGGTTTAATGACATGGACTTCCTCGTTCATTCATTCAGCACATCTTATTGATCGTTAACCCTCAGCCAGGCTCTGGATTCTGTGGTGAACAAAGAGAAGCCCCTGCCTTGAGACGAGGCACCTGCAGTCTGGGGGAACACAGCAATCACAGATGTCACATTGTAGACCTTGGGGGCTGTGAATGAGGACAGGGAGGGGGCCTAAGCACTGTAGGCAAGGAGACCTGATTCTGTTTGTGGAAGGAGTGGTGGTCAGGGAAGGCTTCCTGGAGGGAGTGACATTTAATCTGAAGTGTAAAGGGTAAGTAAGGGTCACCACAGGAAGAGGTGATTTATGAGCAGCCTGGACAGAGGGAAGAGCAAGTGCAGAAGCCCCGAGGAAGGAGGAGAGTTTAACAACAGAGAAGTTTGCCTGGAGGGCTGTGGATGTGGATCTCTAGCATCTCCTATTTGATTTCCTGCAGTGGGTCTTTTTGGAGCAGCTGCTAGGGGCTAAGTTCATCACAGGTGCTGGGGCCATCAGGGCATGATAGTTGATGTGAGGGCCTGGAAGGCACTTCCGGGACATCCTGCCCCAGGATACCGATCCATCCCTCGCCATGCAAGGGGAAATCTTATCCACAGAGTACCAGGTGACCAGGCCAGGGACATATGCTTTGAATATCAGACCCATCCTGGCACGGTGGGGATAAACGTAGCACCCATCTCATGGGGTTTTGGGGCTCCTGCTCTGATCACAAGTGGGTCATGCAAGTGCTGGGCTTCAGGAGCATGCAGGAAAGGGGGGCTGCTGTGAAGATGGTGGTTATTCCTAGCAGTCCTGTGAGTAGTCTTGAAAGTAGGTGCCGTAGGAAATCAGAAGAGAAGAAGTCACTGATGCTGGGAGTGCTCTTCAGAGCCTGAGGGAGCGGGAAGGCCAGAGAGGAGGGAGTTCTAGGTAGGCGCTCACGAGCCGAGACAGGAGAGCCGAGGAACAAGAAATGAGGAAAACCTCTGGTGTTATCCATTCGACATGGAGGAAATGGACACGTGTTCAGTGAGCTGAGCAGATGGCTTCTCACCCATGGGGAAGTGACCCAGGCAGCTAGCTTTCTACTTCATGGTTGGAGAAGCATCTTATGACTAGATATGATGGCATGTTCAATCTGGAAGGCAAAGGTCAGGAAGTAAGAAAGCAGATAAATGCAATGTTTATCTTAAAAAAAACTTGTAAACTGCTGGGAAATCCCCATGCTGACTTCCTCCAGGAAGCCGTTCTGGATGCCCCCACCCAGTCCTCCTGGGCCCTCCACCTCCTCAACCCCCAGATACACCCTGTGTGAATGTGACTTTGCCTCTCCACCTGGAGGGATGGCTTCTTGAGGTCCAGGGCCATGACTGGTCTGTCTTATAGAGCCATTGGGGTGAGTCATAATCCTTTTTGGATGCATAAGGTTTCTGGAGGCCTCACAGGCTGAAAATACTGATTAGGAGACCAATTAGGGTCTTTTGATCGAAAATCCAGACTCTTTCTTGCCACCCCAGCCTCACTCAGGTGGTGACCCTGGGTTCTGCTAGAAGGAGCTAGTAGGCAGGGTTTTTTGGTTTGTTTTTTGGCCAGACCTGAAAGTCAGGAAAGAGCCACTGGCAGACCCAGCAGGGCCCTCAGACCTTGTCAGCTCGGCTCCTTCATTTCACAGAGGAGGAAGCCATATGCCCCAAAGCAGAAGTGGTAGTGGGGCTACCCTCAGGTTCAGGCTGTGGTCCCCTGAGCCCCAGCCCCGTGCAGCCCTCACTGCACAGAGTGGCTGTCCCCTTCTGATCATTAGGAAGTCACCAGGTCCCCAAGTGGGTTATAGCAGGTGGTGCTGGGCGTGAGACTCTGGTGGGTGTGAGGATGTTTCCCTTCCTTCTGGGAAGCCCTCCAAGCTCATGTGAAAGAAATGGGTTTATTTAGCACAGATTTTCAAGCCTTCTTCTTTTTTTTTTTCAGTTGTGATTGCTTCATTTCTTTATTGTTGTTTATTCACTAAGTCATATCTGACGCTTTGTGACCCCATGGACTGCAGCACGCCAGGCTTCCCTGTCCTTCACCATCTCCTAGAGTTTGCTCAAACTCATGNTTTTTTTTTTCAGTTGTGATTGCTTCATTTCTTTATTGTTGTTTATTCACTAAGTCATATCTGACGCTTTGTGACCCCATGGACTGCAGCACGCCAGGCTTCCCTGTCCTTCACCATCTCCTAGAGTTTGCTCAAACTCATGTCCATTGAGTCGGTGATGCCATCCAACCATCTCACCCTCTGTCACCCCCTTCTCCTGCTCTCAATCTTTCCCAGCATCAGGGTCTTTTCCAATGAGTCAGCTCTTTGCATCATGTGGCCAAAATATTGGACCTTAAGCATTAGCATCAGTCCTTCCAACGAATATTCTAGGTTGATTTCTTTTAGGATTGACTGGTTTGATCTCCTTGCTGTCCATGGGACTCTCAAGAGTCTTCTCTAGCACCACAGTTTGAAAGCATCATTTCTTCAGCACTCAGCCTTCTTTATGGTCCAACTCTCACATCTGTACCTGACCACTGGAAAAACCATAGCTTTGACCAGATGGACCTTTGTTGACAAAGGAATGTCTTTGCTTTTTAATACACTGTCTAGGTTTGTCATAGCTTTCCTTCCAAGGAGCAAGAGGCCTTTAATTTTGTGGCAGTAGGCACCGTCCGCAGTGATTTTGGAGCCCAAGAAAATAAAATCTGTCACTGTTTCCACTTTTTCTCCATGTGTTTCCCATGAAGTGGTGGGACCACATGCCATAATCTTCGTTTTTTGAATGTTGAGTTTTAGACCAATTTTTTCACCCTCCCCTGTCAACTTCATCAAGAGGCTCTTTAGTTCCTCTCTGCCTTCTGCCATTAAAGTGGCATCATCTGCATATCAGAGGTCATTGATTTTTTTCCCCTGCAGTCTTGATTTCGGCTTGTGAGTTGAAGCCTGGCATTCCACATTTTAATAATGATCACTTTAGACGTTTATCTGCATTTGTTTCTTTGGCTCTCCTGTGTCTTAGCTGTGGCACTCAAGAGCTTGGATCTTCGTTGTGGCATGCCAACTCTCGGTTGCACCATGCAGAATCTAGTTCCTGGACCAGGGATTGAGCCCAGGCCCTCCTGCATTGGGAGCGTGGAGTTTTAGCCACTGGACCCCCAGGGAAGTTCCTCAAACCTTCTTTAGAGACTCTTGTTTGCTTTAAAATGCCTAGAGATGTGATCATGTAATGATGTTTTAGTGACAGCACAGAAGGCATATAATGCCAAGCACAACCCAGAGATCATGTATTGCAAGAACTCCTTATTAAGAGTCTGAAAAGCATTATTCCACATGCTTGTGGTGGGTGCTGACCATGCGCCTGGCACAGTGCAGGGTGCCCGCTACCCCCCAGCAAGGGGAGAGGGACACGAAACACACGACCCGCATAGGGATTGCAGTGGGGGCCCAGGGAGGGGCTGCCCAGCCTGGCTGAGAGCACCAGGGGCAAGAGTGAAAAATACAGGAGCTTCCCTCTTTAGAGCGCATTCCTTACCAGAATTAGGATAAAGCAAATCCCAGATGTTTTCTGTAAATAAATGGCAGTTTTGAGTGAGGGAGGATTGGGGCCAGTAAACTTTGGTCCAAAGATATCTTAGACTACACTAGAATTAGGAGCTGGCATCCATGGCGNAGATGACAGAGGATGAGATAGTTGGATGGCATCACCGACTCTATGGACATCATGGGTTTGGGTGAACTCCGGGAGTTGGTTATGGACAGGGAGGCCTGGTGTGCTGCAGTCCATGAGGTCGCAAAGAGTTGGACACAACTGAGCGACTGAACTGAACTGATAGATATAGAAAAACTGAAATAAATGAAGTGCTCATCTTAATAAGTTTCAGGAATTATTTTATATTCTCTATATTTATACTTTATGATTATATGCATTATAAGCATTTTTTCTACTTGTTGACATTTTCACATTGTTTATGATAGTTTCACAAAGAAATTTTGTTTTAATTTTTCAAAACTATCAGTGCAATAACTGATTTATTGTTTGTCAAGAAATATCTTCTTAATCTGTCCTAATAAAGAATTTTGCTGCATTTTTCCAGAATAAAGCTTTGTTTTTTATATTTACATCTGTATCTGATATGTAGCATGAATCTCATTTTGAAATATTTTTTGCAGATGAATAAAAATCTGCCCTAGAGCCATTTTTAACTAACCTGAATTTTCCCACTGTGTAAAACTATTGCTGCCATATATCAAGTTCCATGTGGGTCTGGGTCTTTTTCTGAGCTTTCTATCCTGTTCTATGAGACTAATTATCTCATTCTGTATCATTTATAATAATTTCATAGTGTAGATTTATAATAATCTTGATATTATAATATCAATAATCTCAGATATGCAGATGACACCACCCTTATGGCAGAAAGTGAAGAGGAGCTAAAAAGCTCTTGATGAAAGTGAAAGAGGAGAGTGAAAAAGTTGGCTTAAAGCTCAACATTCAGAAAACGAAGATCATGGCAGGGCCAGCTTCTCTGCTCTCAGAGCCACACATCCAAGGCTCTCCTATCAGAAATAGAGGATTATTTCTCATTGGTTTACTGCCTACTAGGATTCCTAATTCAGAAAAGCATGTGACATTCTTGACTCATCTTTCAGCCTTGCTTATGAGGTGTAAGAATTAAATATATGGAATTAAAAATAAAAAACATTTCTGTGGTTGAGCCTTACTGACCAATAGGCTATTGTTATCGTTGCTATCTAGTTTATAAATAAGCTTCCTTCTGCTTGCCTTTTCTTCAAGGTAAGGTGATCACCCTGATTCTTCAGGAAAATCTCCATGCATTTTTTATAATGAATTGCTGTGTAAAAAAGAACTATTCTTTCACCTCTTTCATTATCTTACCAACTGAAAATAATTACAGTGGTACTAAAATCTATACCCCCATAGTTTCCTAAGGTGGAAACATTCACAAGCCAACTAATGGGAGTCAACTGTCCCATTTCTCACTTGAGTCTTATACAATCAAATTCAAAATGAAGTGATCTTTATTCATACCTGCTTATGTGCTGTAATACTCTTTGAACTATTAAAGTAATGAGACTGTCCTTCCATTTGAAGTATATGAAACATACTAGAGCTAGTGGAACAGTAAGCTCCACAATTCTCACAACAGTTCATGATGAGGTTGTTAGTGGAGTGAAATTTTGAAAAACAGGCATTACAGCAAAGACTATGTTTCACACTCTGGTATTTCACTTCGTACTGAATCTAGGATTAAAAAAAAAGATCCAGTAAAAACTCTGATATTTAAGCAGAATATTCAGAATCCCTCAAGGTTAAGAAATATTGCAACTTACAGCATTAGTCTTCTGACACATGCTGCACTTGGCTGAAACACTATTAGTACATATGGTAACAGCTGGCTTTCTTTTTTCTTCATATGATGAAAGACAAGACTGACTGCAAAAAGTTTTGCTAGTGGTAGTATCTTCCAGCTGAATACTGATTACATCCTTTAGATTTAAAATGTCTCTAAAAAATAAACAACAAGGGCACCATTAAACTTTACCGCAATTATTTTTTCTCTTCATAACCTAAACCACTCCCTTAAATAACTCTCTCTCCTTGCTTCATATACCTGAAGAACTGTGAAATAGTAGAAACATAAGCCTTGAAATAAAATCTGAATTTGGTTTGATCCCTGGTTGGGGAACTAATAAGATCCCACATGCCACAGGGCAAGGCCAAAAAAAAAAAAAAAAAGTCAAAATAGAATTTAAAAAAGGAGTAAGAACTAAATAAAATTACCAAAAAACAAAAGCAAATGTGATTTTAAAATACTGCATAATGAAATGACAACATTTGTAAGTCTGCATACCTCAGGGAATCAGTATTTTCCAAATGATAATATGCAGCAAAAATCATTCGTGGGTAAAAGAACCATTCTAAGTACAAACAGACCACTAAATTTTCAGGTGATAGTACAAAAAATTCACTGATGTGGTTTCAGATTCCACATTACAACTAACATTTAAGAAACTACCATTCAAGTAATATCAAAAAAAATTTACCACTATTTCAAACGCTAAACACTCCTCTCTTTTTCAAATATTTGTAAGGTCAGATTTTCTTTAGACTTCAACCAAAACAACATTTTGTAACAAACTGAATGCAGAAGCAGATATGAAAACCCAGCCAGNGACCCAGGGATCAAACCCAGGTCTCATATGCCTCCTGCATTTGCAAAATATCAGGTAATTAATTAAAATTTAGAATCCAATTCCTTAGTCACAGTGGCCACATTTCTGGGCCTCAGTAGCCACGAGTGGCTAGTGGCTACCACACTGAACAGCCCAGAGCAAAACTTTTTCATCCTTACAGAAAATTCTAGTCCTAACCTGGGGCCCAGTTTATAGATGAGAAAACTGAGTCTCATTCAAGGTTAAGTTGACTTGTTCACTTGTAGTCAAGAGCTGGAGTTTTAATCCAAATCTGCCTATCCCAGGAGCTCTGCACTTTTTAATTTTTCTTTAAAAGTGTGTTTATGGTTAATATTTTAGTGTAGTCACATGGCAATCCTTTGTTGAATGAACACATGAGACATTGCCATTTTACAAACCAGGGAACGGAATGTTATTTTTTTCCTTTTAGGAAAGAGAAACTGGCCTGTAACTTCAGGGACTCTTCCAGTAGCCCTGAAGGGGTGCTGTGAGGGTCTGTCCTTCCCTGGACACCATCCAGCTCTTACTGGCTTTCTCTCCAGAATTTGGGAGCGAGCAAGTTAGGTCTGTTTTCCTCGCAGGAATCCTTAGGTCTATTTCCCATTTGAGGATTTATGGCTGTTGGTGACCTCTTGGGAATTTTTGCCTTTTGTTAGCTCTGAAAGAAGTCTCGGGAAATATAGACTAATTTCATAGCCCCAGATCCTAAGGTCCAAAGAGGTGAGGGCAGTTCGTGGGTTATACAGCCAGCTGGGAGTTGAGTGGAACTGGTTCTCAAACTCGTGTTTTCAAGCTGGGATTTATCGGATAATCTTAAAGTAATCACTTCATGGACAAGAATTGTTTTTTCATGAAGAGAAAAACACTGCAGTGGCTTTCCTGAGGTCTGAGATATACAGCATGGTGAGGAAGAGAATAACAGGGCTTTGGAGGTGCACAGACCAGGGTTCAAGTCCTGGCCATGCCACTCAGAAGTTATGGGACTTTAGGCAAGGACTGCAACTTTCCTTTTTTGTTTGTTTTTGGGTGTTTTTTGCTTTTAAATAAATTTTGTTGAAGTCTAGTTGATTTGCAATGTTCTGTAAATTTCTGCTGTACAGCAAAGTGATTCTGTTGTGCATATATATGCTTTTCATGTTCTTTTCCATTATGGTTGATCACAGGATATTGAATATAGTTCCCTGTGCTATACAGTAGGACGTTGTCGTTTATCCATTCTATATATACTAGTTTGCATCTGCTGATCGCAAACTCCCAATCCGTCCCTCCACCAATCCCCCTCAGCAGCCACAAATCTATTCTATGTCTGTGAATCCATTTCTGTCTCATGGACACGTACATTTGTGTCGTATTTTACATTCCACATAGAAGGACTTGAACTCTCTGAGCCTCTGTTTCTTCATCTGTAAATTTGGGATAAAATAGCTCGCCAGAATTGTTTTAAAAAATCAAGTTGACAAGATGTAATGCCAATCCGTGACATATTAAAACTGCTTGTTAAATGGTAGCCATTAATATCATGATGATGTCATCACCTCCTTCTAGCATTTAAATTTTATAACTTCGTGCCCAGCACATAAGGTTGCTCAGATACATGCCACGGAGTTGGGGAATAGGATAGACTGAAACAATCTTTTAGTTACATTTCCAAATAAGATACTCAGTGGTTTTTTGTTTTTGTTTTTTTTTTGCAAACTTTGGACTTCTTTTTAGGTCATAGACCTCTAAATTGAAAGTGATAAGTCCAACTTCTAACCTGGAAAGGTTTAGTATCCATATCCCAGGGAGCCCAGAAAGTCTAGAAACAGGGAAAAGAGTATACCCTGTTTTCTAACTTTTTGGATACCCTATGGAATAACACTGAAACCAATCACTGGAAAATAGGTTGTAGTCAATTTTGTCTTCAGGCTTTTGTTCCTGGGAAAGAAGCATTGCCAGCGGCTGTCCTGAGATGGTGAGGTGACCTGGCAGACCGGCCACCTCTGCACATTACCATGCTTGTTGATCTGTCTAGTGAGAATTCCCTTCATGGTCTGGGCCTGAGTGGCTAGAGGGATCCTTAGTCTTAAAAATGTCTTGTCTTCAGAGAAAACAGAGTTGTTGAGGAAGAAGAGTGGATAGATACTCTGGAAATATTTTCACAGGGAATTGGAAAAAGAAAGGTTTCTGGTTATCCTTGGTTAATGAGAATATTTGTGAATCAGAATGTCCCATTACACAGTATCACAGTTGATCAGGGCCTCACCTGTGACCATGTTTGCCTGGAAATTAACCCATGGCTAAAGGGGAAGTTTTCACTTTTGATTTCCGCTTTCAAAGATATGCTTGCAGATGTGACCTAGGAGTACCTTGAAAAAATGCACAGCTTTATGCCCAGTGGAGGTGCGTCTGGAGGGCCTGGGAGCAAAGATGTGCCGGCTGGGGAAGAGCCGGGGGCCAAAAGATGGCCCTGACCTTGGTGNCCGCTTTCAAAGATATGCTTGCAGATGTGACCTAGGAGTACCTTGAAAAAATGCACAGCTTTATGCCCAGTGGAGGTGCGTCTGGAGGGCCTGGGAGCAAAGATGTGCCGGCTGGGGAAGAGCCGGGGGCCAAAAGATGGCCCTGACCTTGGTGATTTACCTGGGAGCTGGGCCTGGCCTGACCCATTCAGAAACCTCACGTTGTCAGCCTGAAGTCGGGACTACGGGCTCCCAGTAACTAACAAGAAGCTAAAGCACAAATCAAGCCACTAGTTTATTTGTTGAAAAGTGGAACCACTATGAGGTTCTAAGCAGGGCGTTCTCTCCTTGTGGGCACCCCACCCAGGAAGCCAAATGGTCAAGGCATGAGTGGATCAGGATAAGGGAAGGAGGGAGTCATGGGAAACAGATTGGTTGAATGGCCTAGGGCCCTGGGGCCGGGTGCATCTCTGTATGCTGGGCAGGCCCCTCCCTGCTGGATGGTGCTTGCCTGGGCAGCCCTTGCAGCTGCTTTTGCCCACCACCCGCCATTCTTCTTTAGGGATTAAGAGCCACTCCAGTCTGTGTACAGAGAGCCCCTTCAAGGTGACGTTGCCAGGATTCACAATGTCTCCTAGTGGGATTAGCCTGCAGGACATTTGTTTTTCTACTTCCCGGTCCTAATGAATGTATGAACCCCTGACCTCTGTGTTCCTGCCCCAGCCAGAAATCAGTCCTGTGACCTGGCCCTAGGCCCACTCTACTAGCCCACTGTGTTAAGGGAGTAGGGACAGNACATTTGTTTTTCTACTTCCCGGTCCTAATGAATGTATGAACCCCTGACCTCTGTGTTCCTGCCCCGGCCAGAAATCAGTCCTGTGACCTGGCCTTAGGCCCACTCTACTAGCCCACTGTGTTAAGGGAGTAGGGACAGGATGATAGGAATTAACCACCTTTTCTAACTTTTTCTACTTCCTCGGGTCTTCTTACTTGAATAACTCCACAGAGACATCTGTGATGGCTTGTGTCCAGAGTGCGTGGTATTTATTTTTGATTTGAAATATGAAAAGCATTTTTTAAAGACAACTGACTCTCTGAGTCATGCCCAGGGGAGCAAACGGCTTGAAATGTGAGCCAGTGCTTGCTGGAGGGGGATAACAGGAGAGCCTGCTGCTGACTTGACTGGCGCTGGGGTTAGGTCATTGCTCGGATGAAGTGCGCTGACCATAAGAGCAACATGTGGGCTGGAGCCGCTGGCGGCGGGGTGATTTATTGCAGCCGCTTGCCTAACCAGGAACCCCACGCGCTGGGTTCCCACAGGATGGGACCACTGCATGGAAATCCACACACGGGCGCCTGTTGAGCAACTGCGCTTGTGTCAGAGTGATTCTCTGTGGCAGGGTGGGTTACGTGCAGGGGCTTCTGTCGCGGAGCAGTGTGCACTGGACAGGCAGCCCCGGGTTTCTAGAGGGCTTGTGTGGTTTTCTTTTTTTTTTCTTTTGGTGGGTCCACTCTCTCACCAGCAGTGTGGTTGTTGCTGTTTGGTTTTTTAAATTATTTTATTATTATTATTTTGTTTATTTCTTGGCCATGCTGCACAGCATGTAGGATTTTATTTCCCTGACCAAGGATTGAACCCAGGTCCCCTGCGTTGGGAGTGTGAAGTCTTAGCCACTGGACCACCAGGGAATCCCCAACAGTGTGGTTTAAAAATGTACATAACTCCCATTTGTCCAGCTCTTTATCTTCACAGTCTTCTTTGTGTCTCAGCATACCCCGAGAGGAAGGTTAGGTCTGCTGTTTTTATGCTTATTTTTTAAAAAAAATATTGTGTTGGGACTATAGTTGATTTACCATGATTTACCATGAATTAGTTTTTGCTGGATAGCAAAGTCATTCAGTTATAGCAATACATGTGTACATTTTTCACATTGTTTTCCATTATTGTTTGGGGTTACTAGGTGCAATCCATTATATATAGACTGTGTAAGCAACAAGGCTCTACTGTATAGCACAGTGAACTGGATTCAATATCCTGTGATAAACCATCATGGAAAAGAATGATGCTCACTTTATGGATGACAGGTTGAGGTGGGAGTTGTAACCCGTCACGGAGAGTGGAACATAGCCAGAGCACCGTGCCCAGGCCCCAGGTTGCTGGGAATCTGGGGCCTCCAGGCTCCTGGCCAGCTCCTAAAGATGTGGATTTGCTGGTCGCTTCCTAGACTTGTAGTGAAAGCCCTGGGGTGTGCTCTGGGAATTTGTACTAAAACATGCTTCCTGGTGATTCTTACGAATCTTTGCTCTGAAGTGGTCCAGGGGCTCAGGCCACTTAACCTGCTACCTCCTCAGACAATGAGCCTGTATAACTACTGAACTCATCTTAGTTTTGTGTTCTGTGTTTGTGCCAGTCTCCTCTCATGGTGTGCCAGCTCCCAGGGAACAGGCTCCTTCCCTGTTTGTCCGTAACTGTGTCCCCAGGGCCCTGGACATTGCCTGGTACACAGCAGGTTCCCAGTGAGTATATGACGGTTTTTCTCAGCCGCAGGACTAGTGTGGGAGAGCTCAGGTGATGATCTGACCAGACACGTTTAGCTTTGCCTTCAGTGGGACTGTGTGTGAATCGTGTGGCCTTGCTGAGTCTCGGCATCCTCATCCTTGGAATGAGGGCCATCAGCCTCCCCTCCAGCTCCCTGCTGAGAGTAAGACAAGTCCTCCCCACGCAGGCTCACACACTCAGGATGGTCCTGTGGGAGGTGGGCATCCACCAGAGGGCAGCTTGCCCTGTGGCTCCCGTGTGTCCTGGCGTGAGCAGTGGGATCATCGTGGCACTCACTTTTTCCACTGCCACCGAGTGCTGTCCGTTGAGCTCGCAGACAGACAAGGTGTAGGGCTGGACTCTGTGCCATCGGCTAAACACTGGCCGCCTCAGGCCTCACATCAAGACCAGACGCCAGCATAAACCCAGGTGTCCCCAGCTGAGGGTGCTCCCCAGAGCCAGGTTCATGAATGGGTGAGTAAATATTTGCCCTGTCTGAGGTCGGATGTGAACTGTCTCCCAGGCGTTTTGTTTTTTCTCTGTCTCCTCCCTCTCCGCCTGCTACCCCTTCCCCCTTTAAAAAAAAAAAGGAAGCCGAGAGGCTGAGAGGCTTAGGGTCAGGCTTGACACAGCCAACCATTGGCACGTCCTCCGGGCCTGTCTGGGCCCTGCTCCTCCTGCAGGCACGTCCTCCTCCATGAAGCCCTCCCAAACTGCCAGGCCCACCCTGCTCTTTCCCCGCCACCTGCAAACCACTTCTCCCCCTGAGCTCAGATGGTTTAAACAAGGAGCGGCCTGTTGGCTCATCCTCCGTCTGCTTCCTCCCCTTTGCAGACAGTACTTGCTTGCTGGGTAGTTCTTGCATTGTCCTTTCTTTTTCAGGCTCTTTGTACCCTGTTGAGTGAGTTCATTCAGAGACAGGACTGTAGCTTCCGCACCTTTAAAGCTGCTCCTTTGCCTTGTTTCTGCCTCCATCTCCTCACATGCCCATCTAACAGACCACGCTTATGATCATCCTGGGCCTTCCCCCTGATCCCTGATGCCAAAGAAACATCATGCGTAGGGCCGAGGGGGACAGCCAGAGCCCAGAGGACAGCGTGGCCTGGGAGTGGCAGGGAGGCGATTTTTTTTTAAGTCTTTGTTGAATCTGTTACGATTTTAAAACTTTTAGTTTAGTTTTGGCTGTGTTGGGCCTTCAGTGCTGCCCGCGCTCTTCTCTAGCTGCAGCGAGTGGGGGCTCCTCTGTAGCTGTGGTGTGCAGACGTGTTGCAGAGCACAGGCTCTGGGGCGTGAGGGCTTCAGTAGCTGTGGCACATGGGCTCCGTAGTTACGGCTCCCAAGCTCCAGAGCACAGGTACAGTAGCTGTGGTGCACGGGAGGGATGTGGAATCCTCCCGGACCAGGGATCGAACCTGGGTCTCCTGTGTTGGCAGATGTATTCTCCACCACTGAGCGAGCCGCCAGGGAAGCCCTGAATTTGTTACAGTATCGCTTCTGTTTTTGCTTTTTGGCCAGGCGGCCTGTGGAATTTTAGTTCTCTGACTAGGGATCAAACCTATACCCCTTGCCTTTGAAGGTGAAGTCTTAACCGCTGGACCACCAGGGAAGTCCCAGGGAGGCGCTTTTTAATGGGGTTGAGTTTATGAAACTTGGGGCTGTTCAGCCTTGCTAATGAGTTCCTCTGAAAAAGCAAAACAGCCTCATCAGGCCTTTTACTACTCACCAGTTCCTTGTTCCCAGGCTCCCACCGGCACCCTGGCCAGGAAGTTCAGAGGCAATAAGCTAGAATCTGCCTTCCCTATCACTCACCCCTTTTAAAAGGTGATTCATTCTGAGCTAACCCAGCCCAGGCCAAATGCAGGTAGGGTTGTACATGGACTTACTCGGTGGTGTGTCATTTCTGACTTGCCGGGAAATCCTTAGGTGGTGGGGATGGAGGCAGAGCACGGGGGGTGGAAGGCGGAGCACTGTGAGGCTGGAGCTTTTCCAGGGTGAGTGTGGTGGAGAGAGATGCCCCTGGAACAAGGAGTGGGGCCTGCACGGCCTTGGGTCCCCGCTGCTGTCCCTGACCATCTAGTAGCCCCGGGCAAAGCGCTCAATGTTTCTGAGCTTCAGTTTTGTTATCTGTGAAATATGGTTCCTGTAAGGATTAAACGAGCTGGTGTGTATTTTTACCCACCGACATGGTTCCTGGTGCACAGGGACTGCTTGATCCTGTCTGAAATCTTAAGACTTTATTCATCAGGTCCCTAAGAGCATTTCGGTATGCACCTTGAACGCTACAGTGTTAAGTTCTCTGGGGGAAAAAAGAAAGCACTGACAGGGGTCCAGAAGAAATTGCAGGGGGAGACCAGTGCCCACAGCACCAACTCCTGATTGCTTACAGCCCTGGGCAGTTCTCTCTGACAGCAGCAGCGTACACGCCACAGGTGGGATTTGAAGTCTACTAGCCATGTTAAAACCTGAAAGGAGAAAAGGTGAAGTTAATTTAAATAATATATTTTATTTAATACAGTGTATCCAGAAGCGTTAACATTTCAGTATGTACTCAAGATAAACATTTTTAATGAGACATTTTACATCCTTTAAAAAGATCATACTCAGTGTTTGAAGTTAGCTTGTTCTCTCCACTCACAGTACCTGTCACTCCGGCTGGCCACATGGCTTGTGTATGTAGGTATGTATGCCTGGTGGTTGCCATACTGGACAGCACAGCTCTGGGATTTGTTTGGTCAACTAATAGAATCTGCACTTAGAAGAAGGAATATTTACTTAATTTATTTAAGTATGGTCTTTGTTGTGGCACATGGAATCTTTGGCTGCAGCATGCAGGATCTAGTTCCCTGAGCAGGAGCTGAACCCAGGCCCCCTGCACTGGGAGTGTGGAGTCTTAGCCGCTGGACGCCCAGGGAAGTCCCAGCATCTGCATGTTGGAGGGGAGCATTTGTACTCACAGGACCTGTGACTCACTGTGACAGCCAGTGAGGAGCAGAGTGGAGCTAGAGCTCGGGCCTCCTCTCCAGCGGAAGCAGGAGGCACTTGGTGAGTGTCTGCTGTGTCCCGGCGCTGTCCTAGACGCTCAGCCCTTGATGTTCTGTTGAACTTTCAGTAGTAGATGGATAGCATGTGTATTTTTGCACAGGAAGCAACAGAGGCCCAGAGAGGCCACACAACTTACTCAAGGCTGCTCAGTCAGAGCTGGAGTTGGAATTTGGACCAAGGCTTGCTGATTCCAGAGCCGTCCACTCGCCTGTCTGTTTCCCTCTGTATAGAGAAAGAAAATTTGCACACAGCATAGCGGTCAGGCCAACTGCTCAAAGAAAGCTACAGGGCACAAGAGGGGCGCCATGGCTGGCCTGTTCAACAAGGGCTTCGGGACATAGGTTCAGAAGGTCTGGGGCTGCTTTGTTAGGAGATGTGTGTGTATAAACACATTCCTTCTGATCCCAGGTTCTTAAACCAGTGGGGGATGGTGCTGGTGATAGTGGAGGCTGGGGGAGGGGAAGCCCGTGATGGGCAGTCATTGTAAAGGCCAGCATCCTGGGCCCTGCTCCCGCTGCCACCTGGGAATGTCGGGCACTTCAAGAGGCTCCGAGCAGCTGAGACTTTCTGCTTGGAGAAACCCCAAGAATTTGGGGAGGCTGGGATTGGGCAAGTTCTTGAATGCATGTGTGCATTCATGCCCTCACTCAACTCAGCAAGTATTTATTGAGTACGTGCTCTGAGCTGGAATTACTACATGTTACCTTTTCCCTGGAAGATCCAGCCCATCAGCCTGTTTAGACCCCACGGCGATCCTCTGAAGTGCGGAGTTATCCCATTTCACAGTGTGGTGAGCTGAGGCTCCAAGAGGAGAGATCTCGTGCAAGATGGCTACTGAACGGAGGGCACAGGCCCTCGGAACCAAGGGGTTTGGGCTTTGTGTGTTTGACTATCTGTCTGCCTGTCTGTCTAGCCAGCAGGCAGTCATTGAGCTCCTCTATGCCGGGCATTGAGCTATGTTTCCAGATTTCTTGGGTCTGGTGTGCAGTGTCTTGTTTTCTATCTGAGAGCAGTCATGAAGCTACCAGATGTTGAGTAGTGGCCGACGTCTGCTGTGTGCCAGGCGTGGTCACCATCAACCTCAGGGATTCCTCCCAGTGCTGATGGGAAGAGAAGGCAGAGACACGGCACTTTCTGAGGTCCTACACCTTGGGAGGAGCCGGGATTTCAATCCCGGCTGGTCTCTCCAGAGCCCCGATTCAGCCCCTACTCCTCACTGCCTCTCTGTGACCAGAGTCCAGGACTGATCCCAAAGTGAAGCCCAGCTTCCCCTGTCCCTTATTGTGCCACCTTGTCTGGTCTTCTGCTTTACCAGCTGTAAATTTGGGGCAGAAACAGCCAGTCCATCCTCTGCAGAAGGAGATACTGCTACTTTCAGAGGCTGCCTAGCTAAGAAAGCTGTATTACACGAGAGGTGCCGTGTGTACCCACCAGAGCTGGCCTTTGTCCCTCCTGTCTGCCCTCTTCCCTCCTGATGACCGGCAACTTCAGAATGTGGTCCTCCTGGAGCACCACCGAGCTGCAGGGAGCCTGGTCCACACTGCTGGCCGTCTGAGAGGTTCCATACTTTAGAGACGTGGAAGACTGGAGGATATTGAGCCAACTTTGTAGGGAGGGACTGGAGGAGCCAAGTCCTAGAGACACCAGCCATAAAGACTTTACATCGGAGATACTTGAGCATGGGTCTCCTTCCCTGTCTGAGCAGCACGTTCCCGGGCTGGGAGCCTCAGCGTGAGCCTCACAGTACCTCTCGGCAAGTGAATCCTGAGGATTAAACCACTTGATATGTGAATGAATGTATCTCTCCCCACTGCCCCTG
Source organism: Neotragus pygmaeus (assembly GCA_006410875.1). Classification (NCBI taxonomy): domain Eukaryota; kingdom Metazoa; phylum Chordata; class Mammalia; order Artiodactyla; family Bovidae; genus Neotragus; species Neotragus pygmaeus. Next base: position 2,356 of record SJYV01000244.1, on the reverse strand, counting down.
CTAGGGGGCTTGGAGAGGAACCACCTCACCATCTACCCTTTCCTGAGAGAGACAGTCAAGGAACATTTACACTGTGTGGCATGGCATTTAGCCTCCAGGAATCTGCATGCCCCCCACAGGCAAGGCAGAGGGGATCAGCGCTGGAGCAGGAGGGATGCTGGGAGGACTAAGTCAGGGGAGAGCCCAGCTCAGGTCCCTGCACCTGCATTTACCTGCTGTGTGAACTTGGGGCAAAGCCCAGTGACTTTATGGAGGTTGGTGGTGGCCCTTGCCTGAGTGGTGGCCCTTGCAGAAGGTTTGTGTGAATCAAGTAACAGTACAGAGTAACCCAGGAGTGTGTGTCTTCAATGTAAGATGGGCTTTTTAAAAATCCTTTACGAGCTGCTGACCCCCTCCAATCATTACTCTGCTGTTGCTGCTGCTGCTAAGTCGCTTCAGTCGTGTCTGACTCTGTGCGACCCCACATTCGGCAGCCCACCAGGCTCCTTTGTCCCTGGGATTCTCCAGGCAAGAACACTGGAATGGGTTGCCATTTCCTTCTCCAATGCATGCATGCATGCTAAGTCGCTTCAGTCGTGTCTGATTCTGTGCAGCCCCATAGATGGCAGCCCACCAGGCTCCTCTGTCCCGAGGATTCATCAGGCAAGAATACTAGAGTGAATTGCCATTTCCTTCTCCAAAATCATTATTCTAAGACAGCCCTTTCATTTTCTCTCCTTCCAATGAAGTCCACCTTGATGTGAGCAAAAGTCAGCCTCCCTGTAACTTTCCCTGCACCTGAGCATAGCCTACCAGTGAGTCTTCTGGCCTGGGGGACCTTCTGCTGTGTCCCTTGGGACTTCTGCAGCGCCTCATCAGCTTCCTCATCTGTTCCTTCTCTGACCCATGTTTTAAGCTTCCTCACCCTTGGGTCCCTCCCATTTAAATGCTGTGCAGCTTGTTGACAGCCCAGTCTAGTGTCCCACCCAGGACATGACTTAACAGCCCAGCCCAAGTAGCAGAGATCATAGCCACACTGCCCGAAGGTCTTTGCCTCCCTCCAGGCAGGCCCTGTGACCATCTGACTTCATGGAAGGGTGAATGAAGTGGCATTTGCTGAGCTGCTGGTGGGACTGGGGACGGCCCTCCCGGACCTCTTATCTTCTTGCCGGAGAAAACGCATGTCACATTCAGCCCATTTGAACACTTGCAGGCTTATAGCTGCCACCTTCCACACTCCAGCTTGTTTGCTCCAGATGCCAATATTATGTTGCTGCTGTTGTTTTTTTTTCCCCATGAAAACTTACTTGGAATTTTAATGTACTTTTGGAGGGGTGGGCTGCATTTCCATTTGCCTCTAAAAACAATGAGAAGGAAAACAAAGGGGAATCTTACAGCCAGAAATTATGGAGCCAAATCTGAAGTTAATTTACAAAGTCATTAGTATTAGTATTTTCCATTTGTGAACCCCATACCAAATGTACGTGCAGTTCCTTGTGATTAAGTACAAATTAGAAAATTAGAAGAGAGTTAGAAGAACTTTCAGGGACAAACATACAAAACTAGCAGAAGCAGATGGGTGTGTGTGTTGGGGGGGTGGGCGTGGTGTTGGGAGGGACGGGTGTGACACCCAGGACTTGCTCTGGTTTTCACTCAAGTCTGAGTTTGGGAGAGCAAAACAGACTCCCAAAAGAGAGAAAAACATATTCCCCAGAAGAGAGCCCTTTCCAACAACATTAAAACTGGCGGCGATCATTGGGATGATCTGTTCTAACCTTCTGTTTTCTGAATGAGGCAACTGAGAGACTCAGGGACGGTGAGTGACTTGCTTGAAGTCACACAGCCGGGAGCGCCAGCGCTGACACCAGAGCCCGGACTCCAGGCCTCTGGCCGCTGCTGCCTCCGCCCCCTGGGAGCCTGTGCTTCAGCCTCCTGTGCACCCTATCTGGGCTCTCATCTAACGCGGCACCTTGTTAGAGTGGAGGGAAGGGAGCCCTCCATCCAGGGCCACCCTGTTCGTGCACTTGGGTCAGATTGCTGCTGCACACTGCATGCCATGCTGCTTCAAGCGAGAACACAGTGGTTTCTCTCCCTTGAAGGAGCCTGGTTATTCCCCCAGGCTCACCCCAGGCCAAGTGCCGGCCCTACATGTTAGAATCTGCTGCTCTGGGAGTGAAGTCAGCCTGTGGTCAGTTAGCAGGTAATGTGTGTCAGGGTTTTGATGTTTCTAGCAGGACCTCTTCAGAGAAGGCAATGGCACCCCACTCCAGTACTCTTGCCCGGAAAATCCCATGGACAGAGGAGCCTCGTGGGCTGCAGTCCATGGGGTCGCAAAGAGTCGGACACGACTGAGCGACTTCCCTTTCACTTTTCACTT
>SJYV01000242.1:0-18758 GCA_006410875.1 Neotragus pygmaeus | reverse complement strand
TGTATTCTTGTCACGTCTTCTTAATATCTTCTGCTTCTGTTAGGTCCATACCATTTCTGTCCTTTATTGATCCCATCTTTCCATGAAATGTTCCTACTTTCTATTCCCAAATCTGTTATATGTTCCACAAGGTAGGTCAGTCTGACTTTTGAGAAAAAAAGTGACAATTTTGTTTTTACCGTGTTACTTGCACTACTCTCTGAGGCAGGAGGCAGATGGCTCTGCTCAAGATACAGTGATTGGAAATTCATTCCCTGTAGATTGAAACTCCAAGAAGAGAATAGCAGGACAATTAATGGAGGAGGCTAGGCTGTGCCCAGTCTACATATTTCTTTTCCTGAAGTTAGGAGACCTCTCTGACCACACACACTCAGAAAAGGCTCCTTCTAGGCCAAAGGGGGAGAAATGACAAGGGATGCTCTATCCAGATGCCTCTTCGATAGGATCCATCTTAGCTAAGAGATGTGTGCACACACATGGAAGGATCCTTAGATATACCAAATATTGACTGTGAACCAGCAAATAGCGATGATTGGCCAAAAGAAAACTGGAAGAAATGCCTCATGTAAATGATTTAAACTTCTGCATGGATGCAGCTCAGGGATTCTCCCTCTGATCCTTCCCATGTGTCTATCCATTCATATTTTACTCTTTTTCCTCTTAATAATTATTTTATTTGCTTCAGTACGTTCTGTCTTTGGGGAGATTCTTTTCTGCAAAAGCAAAGGCCAGGGCCCTTGTCACTGACCACTGGTCTAGTACCTAGGATCTGGTGCTTTAATCACCACAACCCAGCCTCAATCTCTGGTTGGGAATGTAAGCCCTGCTCCAAGCTGTTGCAGGCTGAGGCCACTCAAAATCATCTCTACTAACAAATTTGCTGAAGTTTTTGAAGCTCAAAATGGATTACTAAGGAAGATTCTGTCTTTCTAAATCACCTGGAATCTTATTTACAATCTTCGTTCATTAAAATAGTTTCTTATGGCCCTTCTGATCCCTTTTAGCACTTTAAAAATACTTCTAAGGATTTAAGGTAAGGTTTGGGAATTCCTTTATATGTCCCTTTGTCAGTAACTTATCAAACCAGAGGTCTGCTCTGTTTGCTAGAAGAAAGGAAAAAACCATCACTCAATAATGTCTGACTCTTTGCAACCCAGTAGACTTCATCATATTGTCACCCTGCTTATTTAACCTATATGCAGAGTACATCATGAGAAATGCTGGACTGGAAGAAACACAAGCTGGAATCAAGATTGCCGGGAGAAATATCAATAACCTCAGATATGCAGATGGAACCACCCTTATGGCAGAAAGTGAAGATGAGCTTAAAAGCCTCTTGATGAAAGTGAAAGAGGAGAGTGAAAAAGTTGGCTTAAAGCTCAACATTCAGAAAACGAAGATCATGGCATCCGGTCCCATCACTTCATGGGAAATAGATAGGGAAACAGTGGAAACAGTGTCAGACTTTATATTTTTGGGGCTCCAAAATCACTGCAGATGGTGACTGCAGCCTTGAAATTAGAAGATGCTTACTCCTTGGAAGAAAAGTTCTGACCAACCTAGATAGTATATTCAAAAGCAGAGACATTACTTTGCCGACTAAAGTCCATCTAGTCAAGGCTATGGTTTTTCCTGTGGTCATGTATGGATGTGAGACTTGGACTGTGAAGAAGGCTGAGTGCTGAAGAATTGATGCTTTTGAACTGTGGTGTTGGAGAAGACTCTTGAGAGTCTCTTGGACTGCAAGGAGATCCAACCAGTCCATTCTGAAGGAGATCAACCCTGGGATTTCTGTGGAAGGAATGATGCTGAAGCTGAAACTCCAGTACTTTGGCCACCTCATGGGAAGAGTTGACTCACTGGAAAAGACTCTGATGCTGGGAGGGATTGGGGGCAGGAGGAGAAGGGGACGACCGAGGATGAGATGGCTGGATGGGATCACGGACTCGATGGATGCGAGTCTGAGTGAACTCCGAGAGATGGTGATGAACAGGGAGGCCTGGCGTGCTGCAGTTCATGGGGTCGCAAAGAGTCGGACATGACTGAGCGACTGAACTGAACTGAACTGAGACTTCATCCCACCAGGCTCCTCTGTCCATGGAATTCTCTAGGCAAGAATATTGGCATCTAGGACATGGAAGCAACCTAGATGTCCATTGGCAGATGAATGGATAAGGCAGTTGTGGTACATATACACAATGGAATATTACTCAGCTATAAAAATAAAAGACATATTTGAGTCAGTTCTAATGAGGCGGACAAAACTGGAGCCTATTATAAAGAGTGAATTAAGTCAGAAAGAGAAACACCAATACAGTACACTAACACATATATATGGAATTTATAAAGACAGTAACTACGATCCTGTATGCCAAGCAGCAAAAGAGACACAAATGTAAAGAACAGACTTTTGGACTATGTGGAAAAAGGGGAGGATGAGATGATTTTGAGAGAATGGCATTGAAACATGTATATTACCATATGTAAAACAGATGACCAGTGCAAGTTCAATGCATGAAGCAGGGCACTCAAACTGGTGCTCTGTAACAACCCAGAGAGCTGGGGTGGGGAGGGAGGTAGGAAGGGTTTCAGGATAGGGAAACACATGTATGGCAAAAACCAATACAACATTGTAAAAAAGAAAATTATGCTATCCTGCAACTACAATTAATTAATTAATTTAAAAAAAAAAAAAAGAATACTGGAGCTGATAGCCATTCCCTTTTCCAGAGGATCTTCCCAACCCAGGAATGGAACCTAGGTCTCCCACATTGCAGGTGGATTCTGTACCATCTGATCCACAAGGAAAGCCCAAGTGTCTGTTTTTCAAATAACCTCAGAGAATATCTAAAAGCAAGATCATGTGTCTCATTTGCAGTATCTCTTCATCTTTGAGGGTTTTGTCCATTTTCTTCCATCTGAAGAAACAGTTCTTGGAAGGGTTCCTTGGCTCCTTCTTAAGAAGTTTCATCATTATTTAGGCTGGCTTAGTCCCTTGTTTGGACACGACTGAGTAACTTCACTTTCACTTTTCACTTTCATGCATTGGAGAAGGACATGGCAACCCACTCCAGTGTTCTTGCCTGGAGAATCCCAAGGATGGGGAAGCCTGGTGGGCTGCCGTCTATGGGGTGGCACAGAGTTGGACACGACTGACACAACTTAGCAGTAGCAGCAGCAACAGCAGTGCCCTTTTTGAACTGTGGTGTTAGAGAAGACTGTTGAGAGTCCCTTGGATTGCAAGGAGATCCAACCAGTCCATCCTAAAGGAAATCAGTCCTGAATGTTCATTGGAAGAACTGATGTTGAAGTTGAAACTCCAATACTTTGGCCACCTGATGCGAAGAGCTGACTCATTTCAAAAGACCCTGATGCTGGGAAAAATTGACTGCAGGAGGAGAAGGGGTCAACAGAGGATGAGATGGTTGGATGGCATCACCGACTCAATGGACACGGGTTTGAGTAAGCCCCGGGAGTTGGTGATGGACAGGGAGGCTTGGCATGCTGCAGTCCATGGGGTCACAAAGAGTCAGACATGACTGAGCAACTGAACTGAACTGAGTGCCCTTTCAATATCTCAGGAATTAGGGAGAGTAAACCTTACCCCTAGACTGCTCAGAAGCTTCTCTTGCCCTATTTCATTCCTGAATAATTTCTCATTAGGTAAAAGGAGCTCATAAACCAAATAGTTTTCACGACAATCACACAAAAAGTGTCACCATACTCACTGTAATTACATGACAGTACAGATCAAGCTCAGTCCAAATAAAACAAGCCCTGAAATGCATTGATCTGAAGAATTTCTTGCATTGACATTTAAAGTAACTTTCTCTAGAACAAACCCATAGACCCAGTGATAAAGTTCCAAATCAGCTTTAATGTTTTGTGAGCAAAGTAAAAAATTTAATTTTCTTACTAAAAAGAAAGGAAACTAATTCAGAAATATCACAATCTATCCATTACAACAACTCAGAAAAATCTTTAAATGTACAGAAAATCATCCCAATAATTTATGAGCTTTCATCTCTAAATCAAAACAATATCAGCAGGATTTAAATATAATTTATTCATTAAAATTGATTTTGTTTTGATTTTATCTTATTGTCTCCTTTTCATTAAAATATGATATTTTGTGGACCATGTGTCAAAATATTTATTTAGCAGTGAACATTTTTCTTTTATTGCCACTGTTTTAAGTGATAATGAACAAAGTGTACATGGACAGAATCAACTGTCCATGAATGGCTGAACAAAATCTGGTAAACAAATGAATAAACTCAACTTAAACTGAACACCTATTTGTATTTGAAAATTATCCTCAAGTTAAATAATTGGTATGGCAGTTTAAGTCACATATTTTAAAACATGGATTTTGATTGCTTGATTTTTTCATTCTTAAGAGCAAAGTTGTCTATTGGAGTCCTATGAAATGTGATGCTTTATTCTGAATAATCATTAAAAATGAGGCTTTGGATATCTGTTCTTCCTGAGGCACACAAGAGATATGAAGTAAATCTTAAAACTTATACAAGAAAAAATTCCAGAGTAACATTATTCCACATCATTATGCCATTTTGGTAATAATTTTAATTAAGAGGAAATATTACTTTAAGTAAAAGTGTTAATAATGACATGGCTCTTACTCACCTTGAACTTATGCAACTGAGAACATTTAGAGAACATTCCAAGTATATTCAAAGTTTATGTTTCTGGAAGCTGTGCAAAGGTTCAGGAAAAGGGCCATAATTCCGTGCAAATTCCTGAATTCCTGATTGGAGATTGTAGAACCCCATTAGTCTACTGACCTGAGCCCAAAAAATTTCTATTTTTTTTTTCAGATATACTCTTCTGTTATTAAACTTGTATATCTGTCCATATCAAAAACATTACTAAGTATTTTATAGGCTTCAAAAATCTCTCATGACATCTGCAGTGAAACTAAACAAGGACTTATATAAAATACATTTGCAACTTGAAGGCAAATCTTTACTTCTAAAAATATTTATTTCCTCATAAAAGATAATGTGAATTGCCATTTAGCATATAAGAGAGATCTTTCAGAAGTATTTTTAGACTTTATTGAAATTTTAATCAAGCCTAATCCAGCTTATTTACATGTAACCCAGACTTTTATATGATTTCACAAATAATAATAAAAAATTGCATTACTGTAGTCAGTTCTGTCAATTTAAGAATTGCTATATCAATATTTTTAGTTTAGAAATGCTTGAATAAGAAGCTATAGAATACATTACTAAATAAATTTATTATGGCTAATAAAATGTAGAATATATTTATTTTCTTAGAAGCTATTGCCCTTAAATATTAGAATAATCAGGTAGAATTCCTGAGAGAAGCATCTGTTATTTCCAGCCTTAGAAATTATGGAAAAGAGAAGGAAGAAAAGGAAAGATAAAAGTTTTCTATGTAAAATGATTCCAGAAACAGCAATTGTATTACATATCCATATTCCAACTAAGACTTCTCAAAGCATTATGTTAAGAAGGTAGCTGAGGCCATAACTGGAGACAGTGGAAAGGAAACCTTGAGCAATTAGCAGAATCTATCTTAGATGGAAGAGTGTGAAATGGAAGCATGCAAAGCAGGTATTTTCATCTCTAATTCAGACAACTATGTTATGGAAAGAACAGGGATTAATATGTAAATATTCTACCCAATTGTAAGTTTTGTGTGAAAAATCCAGTTAATCTGACTGAGAATTTTGTTAACTCAAATACAAACCAGAGGAGGAGGGGGAGAGAGAGAGAGAAATGTTAACAAACATCACGATTACTAAGATTCTTGCTTATAGTAAGAGGACGTGCCCCTGCAATATGAAGTGATAGTATATAGAGTACCATTGGCACTGAAACAGAATGGGGGTAATGGTAACTGAAAAAAATTCAGCTGCTTAAGAGGTTTGAAGAAGAAAATGTCAGGAAGTTGTTAATCACCATCAACTCAAGGAACACTGTGAAAATAAAATTTCTACAGTGATGGTGATGTTTAGTGAGATCCTTATGTCTGGAAACCCACTCCAGTATTCTTGCCTGGAAAATCCCATGGATGGAGGAGCCTGGTGGGCTACAGTCCATGGAGTCACAAAGAGTTGGACACGACTGAGCAACTTCACTTTCACTTTCTATGTCACAGGCAGATTATGCTGGAAATCAGGTCTAGATATAAGGAAGAGAGATACAAAGGATATGGTATCATTTCTTCACCAGGTTTCCAGTTTTTAAGTCAATATCTTCATAGGAAAATAGTAAGACCTTGAAATCTACCGAGGAGACTTTGGTTGGACAATCCTGAGAAACTCAAAACTGCATATTTTCCTGAGCCCTTGACTTCATGGGCTGTCACAAGCACCTACTCTACCAGAGGAAAACAGTCACCCTTGTTTGGAAATACTGCAAACCTTTTGCCTGTAGCAGATTCCTCACAAATTGCTACTTGTCTTCCAATATATTTCTTTCCACACCATTTACTGATTTCCACACCATTTACTGTCTGTATACCACAAAACACAAGATGAGGGGCTTCCCTCCTGGCTTAGACTGCAAAGAATCTATCTGCAATGCAGAAGACCTGGGCTCGATCCCTGAGTCAGGAAGATCCCCTGGAGAAGGTAATGACAATCCACTCCAGTAATCTTGCCTGGAGAATTTCATGGACAGAGGAGCCTGATGGGCTACAGTCCATGGGATTGCAAAGAGTCGGACACGACTGAGTGACTAACACTTTCACTTTCAAACAAGATGAGTATCGGCACAACCTTCTCATGAGGATATGGATCCAAGTCTAGATGGGAATATCAAACGCCCCAGAGGAACAGTAGAACCCTGCTAACGCATACACACAAGAACTTGAGGATATATGTTTGACCAGAAGAGAAAGAACATAAGACTGGAAAGGGAAGAATTTAATAATTTGAGAACATTCAATCTTGACACGGGGTTTAATAACCTGGCAGAGATACCTGGAACCATTTATAAAACCATTCTGGGATAATCATTTTGAAGTTTGTACACAATGATACTCTATTGTAAATGAGGTAAAGTGCCTTGATAGAACATTGAAGAAGTCTGAGGGCTCAGAGTTGTGAAAAAATTAAGATGGATTTATTGTGTAAAACCAGAAGACACACCACCTCACCATCTCCTTGTTTTCCTCAGGAGCGTTTATAGAATATTCTTTTAATTCAGTAATGTGGGAGTGGAGGGGGTAGAGGTGATGCACAAGCATCTTTATGAAACTCAGTAGTGGATTCCTGAGCAGGCTGGTATGAACAGAAAGAACCGAGCATTTCTTGCACAGAATTCTGGGATACCAGAGGCCAGGTAGCAGTACTTAACCATCAAAGGCAAGGTAGATGTAAATTCTATAATGGGCAGCAAGATCAGAGTAGCAATCAGGGTGCCTTGACCCTCAGAGATCTATGGGATGACTGAGATCATACTGTTCTGAGTACAGATGATAGGGGTTATGTAACTTGCGTAACAACAACAACAACAAAAAAGTGTGCTGCCAAGCGGAAGGGTGATGTCAGCCATCAAAATGGAAAGTTATAGTTTTTTTAATCCAAGTTCCAGATGTATGACAATGCACGGATCCAAAATCCATTGATTGAAGGAAATGCTGAATCCCCTTGAGGAAGGATACAGTAATACCACTATTATAATATAAAATAAACATCCCCTTATTCTTTCTCCAAAGGGATCTCTGATCGTTTCCCATTTACTGAGAAAAGGAGACTGTCTATAATTTGAAGGGCTGATGGATCCAGAATCTAAGATGACACTAGTAACAAGGAATCCAATATGCTACTTGATACCACTCTGCTTGAGTGGTAGTGAGAGAAGAAGCCAGATGATAAGTGGTGTCCTGGCCAGCCCAAGATCATCTCACACTAAATATATATCTTCAAATTTACCTTGGTATCATTTGCTTGTTCTCAGAATCCATACATCATAGCACCTGGCAGAAACCTCCTTCACAGTATTTCTCTGATTTGTGGAGTACAAGACTAAGCAGAATCCCTAAAAACTGCGCCACCTCCCCTAGAGAGCAATATCATTGACATGAAGTAATGCTGAACCCCAAATGGAGTGGGGTTCAGTACCATATCCCCATTTTGTTTCTGTTGACCCTTGCAGGATCCAAATGGATTACAATGGATAGTGGTGGGCTTTCATAATTTGACTTAATGGTAACCTCAAGCACAGCTGCCAAGTCAGTTGTGATATCTGACCAAAAAAATAAACACAATTCTGGAACTTAGCATGCAGCTCTTCATGTGAAGAGTACATTTATCACAAACAGCTCAGTATCTATAGGAAAGACAGAAGTATACACTAGTGTTTCCAAGAAAAGTTAAACTCTCCTGTTCTGTCACAGTATAGAACACAACTATTTTGATATTTTTTTCATTAGTTGAGTAAAATAGTCTGGTCTCAACAGAAATATATCAAGTAAAATGTGGTAACATGTCAAAACATGGATTTTTTAATTGTAAGAGCTAAGACATAGATTACTATAGTAGTTTCACAGATTTTTGACAAAATGTACCATAAAAAATTACATTTAGCTTAATTTTATTTAATTCAAAGTCAAGGACTATACTATAATTTCCCTCTCAGTGCTTCAGCATTCTTTATTATATCCCTGACACACTAAGTTTACTATGATATCTTTTGCATTCATTTGTTGATAATGAGATGTATGGAAAGGAGACACCACATTCAATCCTTGGGTTAGGAAGTCCCCTGGAGGGGGACATGGCAATCCACTCCAGTATTCCCGCCTGGAAAATCCCATGGGCAGTGGAGCTTGATGGACTACAGTCCATGGGGCTGCAAAGACTCAGACATGACTAGGTGACTAAACAACAAGAATGGTCTTCTTCTTCTTCTTCTTTTTTTTTTTACTTTATTTTACTTTACAATACTGTATTGGTTTTGCCATACATTGACATGAATCCGCCATGGGTGTATACAAGCTCAGGAAAATTGAATAATTATGATCCTCCATTTTCTAGTAAACTGAACTGATGCCATCACTTTGTCATTGATTGTAATATCAACTATGAGTTTGAAGGTTTTCCTTTACATGTTTGAATTTAAATAACNGCAGTGCAGGAGACCCAGGTTTGACCTCTGGGTTGAGAAGATCCCCTGGAGAAGGAAATGGCAGTCCACTCTAGTATTCTTGCCTGGAAACTTCCAGGGACAGAGGAACCTGGCTGGCCACGGGGTTGTAAGAGTTGGACACAACGTAGCAACTAAACCACTGCATGAAGAGTGGATGTGGGGGCTGTGAGCCTTGTCTCTCTGTCCTGTTCTCAGCTGAGAAGCACCTCTGTGTAGTTCCCACAGTCCCCACCACTCTCTGGCCTTAAACTGCCCTGATTCCTGCAGTTAAGTTACCCAGTGGCCCCTTCGGGCTTTCAGGTTGGTGGCCCTGACTCTCACTCACTCTTCCCACTTTAGAGCGGAGAACCTGCCTAGAGTCCCACGGCAAGAGGCTAGCAGAGCTAGAGCTCAAGCCTGTGTTTTCGTTGGGGCTGCTGCCCCTGGTTCCGTGCCTGTCCTGGACCCCAGCGGCCTAGGCTCTCCTGGCCCAGGGGATGTGTGGATGGTATCTGTCTCAGCACAGTGAATGGAACTCAGCTGGGGTCCTGCCCCCCTTTCCCTCCCCTCTGGGCTTCAGGGCCCAGAGATTCTGCCCAGCTGTCCTAGGTGACCTGGGCCTGGAGTCGGGGGTGAGGCCTGCATGCCTGTCTGTCCATCTTCTGTCCAGGAGCTCTATGCAGCCGGGGAGAACCGCCTGGGAACAGATGAGTCCAAGTTCAATGCGATTCTGTGCTCCCGGAGCCGGGCCCACCTGGTGGCAGGTAAGGCTGTGCTGGCTGCCCTGGAGCCAGGAAACGGAAACCCTTGGCAGTTCTTCGCTGCGCGGGCCTTTCCCTTCCTTGAGAGAGCCCCCAAGTGGCGATTTGCAGGATTTTATCCGCGTGTTTCCTGCCTGTGCTGGAATCTGATTCTGGGGAAAGCGAGGAAGGAGGTGAGAGAAAGGGAGGCCTCCTGATGGCGGGTCTCTTTACCTGCTAGAATGTGGAATTTCAGAGTTTGTGTGGGAGCAGTTTTTAACTTATTGTTTTTTATTGAAATATAGTTGATTTACAGTGTTGTGCCAATCTCTGTTGTACAGCAAAGTGAATCAGTTTTACACATGTATACATTTCTTTTTTAAGTTTTCTTCCCCATGGTTTGTCCCAGGAGATTGGGTCTAGTCCCCTGCACTGCACAGGAGGGAGCCGTGCTGACAGGTTCATGGACTTAGGTGTCTATCCTGAATAAAACAGGGCGCCAGCGGAGGGCTGGGTGAGGGAAGGGTGAGACTTGACTTAGGTTTTGCAAGTGTACGGGCAGGTGTACTGAGAAGAGTGGCGGGGTCTCTGGTGAAGAAGGAACCAGTCAGGAGACGGCCGCGGGCAGTCCAGGCGAGGAGTGAGGGTGGTGTGGACAGCTGGAAGGAGCAGGTGGTGAGGAGGAGTCAGATTCTGGCTCTGTTTGCGGATGAATTGGATGTGGAGTGCGAGAGAGAGAAAGGACCCCGGGATTTGTCCCCGCTGAGTCAGTGGGAGAAGGCGGGGCCCTTGACTGAGAGTGGAAGGCTTTAAGGAGGGAAGGAGTCAGGAGCCACAGGTGCCGTGGAAGCCACTAGGTCTGTGCGCCCGGAGGCCTGAAGAGGTCTGGCTGGAGGTGGAAGTTTGGGAGCTGAGTGGGTCGAAGGGGTTTGAGGCCCTGGGACTGCAAGTGGTCCCCCCGGGAGGGAGCACAGCGGTCTGAGGACAGGGCTCTGGCCAGGGCAGGAGACGTAGGAGGGACACCCCGAGAAAGGGTGTGCTAGAGGCCAGCAGTGTCAGCGCAGAAGAGGGCAGGTGAGGATGGAGAGCGGTGACCACACCAAGTAGCGGGGTGGGATCTCCAGCGCCCACTGTGTGCACGCACTGAGCCTTTAATAAACATCAGTAGACGCGATTCTCCCGCTTTACAGATGAGGAATGGGGTGAAGGGCAGCTGGGGAGGTCAGGCACCCAGCTGGTAATGTGGCAGAGCTGGCGCTTGCCCTCAGGCTGCCTGCCTCCACAGCACATCTGAAGCTCTGCACTGTGCTGCAGTGGGGCAAGTGTGCACACATGCTCATCTTGGTCGTTATTTATTTTAATAAGCATGAAATGTGTTAATAGCACATCAGAGTTGCATGAATGATACTAGTCAGGAGAAAAGAGGAGCTGACCTGAGTTGGATACACAGGTGGGAGAAATCATGGTTCTGACAGTGAATGACAGCAGTTTGGAGCACACAGAAACCGAGACCTTGGCCAGGGAAGAGGGGTCATATCCTGGGGCAGAGCTCAAGTCAGGACCCAGGTCTCCATGGCTCCACCTGCCTCTCTTGGAACCCACAGCCCACTTCCCATGGGTGCTCAGCCCAACCCAGGGTAAGCTGGGGTGCCGGAGTGGTGTCAGCTTACAGCCAGATTGGGAAAGACCGACACAGAATGATGGAGAAGGGCCGGGACTGGAAGTGGTGGATCTGAGCAGAGCGTATTGGTGTCAGGGCTCCTGGACAGGGGATTGAGGTACAGTGGGTGAGCAGAGGTGCTGGTAAGGGGACTGAGTGAGCAGGCTTGGGGGCGGGGGAATGCACTTGCCTTGGGGTGAAGAACCAGCAGACTTGAGAGCTGGGCCAGCGTGGTCACTGGGACCGCCGAGGGTGCCAAGAGCAGAGTGGGATGGGGGGCTCTGGGAGGCGGCAGAGCGCTCACCACGCGTCCTGTCCGAGTCAGCTTGGGCTGGCATAGTAAAATACCATGGGCCGGGCAGCTTAAACAGCAGGATTTTATTTTCCCCCAGTTCTGGAGGCCAGAAGTCCAAGATCAAGGTGCCGGCAGTGATGGTTTCTCTTGCGGCCTCTCTGCTTGGCTCGCATGTGGCCCCTCCTTGCTGTGTCTGTGCATGCTCTTAGCTCTGTGTTTGCAGCCCTGGTGTTTGCTTGTGTATCCAAATCTCCTTTTCTTATAAAGACACCAGTCAGATTGGATTCGGGCCCGTGCTGAGGGCCTCATTTTAACTTAATTACCTCTTTAAAGACTGTCTCCAAGTACAGTTAAATTCTGAAGTCCTGGGAGTTGGGACACTTCAACACAAAATTTGGGGGGAGCGTCAGGGCCAGAATTCAGTTCATAACGTGTCCCTCTGTCTTCCCACTAGTTTTTAACGAGTATCAGAGAATGACGGGACGTGACATTGAGAAGAGCATCTGCCGGGAGATGTCCGGGGACCTGGAGCAGGGCATGCTGGCTGTGGGTAGGTGTCTCAGCCTGCCCGCTGGGGCCTGGGGGGTGTTGCGAGTTTCCTGGGTGCTCATCCACCCTGTGGTTGAGGGCAAGCATAGTGAAAGGGTCCAAGATGGTTAAATCCAGCTGCCTGTGCAGTGGGAAATCAGGCTGCTTCCCGATCACTGTGTAGTTGTGCCCCCAGCATTCTTGTTTATATTTCAAGCCCAGCCCCGGGGAGGGAGCTGCAGTGTGAGCACCAGTGGGAGCACGACCAGCCGCTCTTCGGGAGGAAGATGACTCACATCCTGCCAAGTCTTCTCTAAAAATACATCCCTGCAGGCAGTTGTCAGATGTTTGTGATGGAAACACATGGAAAGATTTTTTTTTTTACTTGCAACAGCACAACAGGCCCTGGCTGAGGAAAGCTGGCATAGCTCCCAGGACGCTGTGCGCTTCCCACAGTGCCTGGGTTCTGTCCTCCAGAGCAGGGCCTGGCACGCTCCAGGCCAGTCCTCCCCCAGCCCTCCACCTGAGGGTTTGGCCCCTCTTTGTACCCACTTGGGACTCTCACAGGCTATCCGTCTCTGCTCTGCTTTTCTGGGAGCTTTCTGAGTGGGGCAGTTTCCCTGTGTCCCCCATGGTAGGTGTCATGGCCTGAGAACCCCAGTTAGACATTCATTCTGCTCAGACATCCTTCCCCCTGAGGGTCGTGCCATCCCCAGCGGGGCCCCTCCTGCCTGAGCAACCGTATGGTTCCTAACCACCATCCGCATTCCTTCCCTACACAGCTTCCTTCATCAAACTGGTTATCAGGAAAGGGGTTGCGTTGGTCTCCAGGCTCTGCATGTTTCCATTCGAGAGGGCTGGAGCCAGGCTCGTGGGATGATTGAGCCTGAAGGAGATGAGGGGGGAGGGAGACGGATGCAGTGGTTGTCTGATGGACAGCTGGCCTTCTGAGAGGAGGCTGTGTGCTCCATGCCCCGCTAGACTGAGTTTTCTGCAGATCAGCTTATGCTTTGTTTCTCTCTTCCAGTGAAGTGTCTTAAGAATACCCCAGCCTTCTTTGCTGAAAGGCTCAACAAGGCCATGAGGGTAGGTAATCCCCAGGTGCAAGGTCTGGGTGAGGGGGGTGTCTCAGCCCATCCTGTGACTGGGACCTTACCCAGGGGAGGAGGCTTGAGGAGAGCCAGAGGGGCTCTCCTCCAGAGGGGGCGGGGAGGGGCCCAGGGCCCAGGAGAGGTGGGGACTGGATGGTGAGGAGGTCCATAGCTCATGCCCTTGGGCCACTCTCTTTAGGGAGTCGGAACCAAAGACCGGACCCTGATCCGCATCATGGTGTCTCGCAGCGAGATCGACCTCCTGGACATCAGGGCGGAGTATAAGCGGCTGTACGGCAAGTCGCTGTACCACGATATCACGGTACGGGCCTCGGGGGCCGTCTGGGCTCTCTCCCTGCCCGCTCCCCTACCCCCTTTGCTCCTCCTCCTTCTCACAGTGCCATGGGCTTGGCCTCAGCCAGGCATGGGCATCTCGTCTGCGGTCCTCTACTTGCCCTCTTCAGTGTTCACTAGTTCCTCTGCATGCACAGCAGCGGCTTGTCAGCTCCTGACGGCAGGGAGGGTCTTGACCTTGCTCTTGCCCCACCCTCCATCCCAGCGTCCAGCACAACTGCTGTTCAGGAAATGGTTGGCAGAGGAGGGTCCACAGTCAGCATGAGAGACGTGCAGTGCCGCCCCCTACACACGTGTACACCTGGGGCCTGGCCTTCAGAGTCCAGCCTCCCTGTGGATCTGGCGTCCATCAGTGAGAGCTCAGGTCCCAAGCCCCCCCGAGCGTGCATGGCTCTGGCTCCCTAACGAGTCACCTCTTTCAGCTTTGTGGTGGAGGCAGCACAGGAAGGCAGTTCGAGCGAGGGCTCGGGGGTCACACCACTTGGGGTCCAATTCTGGCTTTTCTGTTAGTATTTGCTCACTACAGCTTGCTTAAACCTCCCTGAACCCTAGTTCCATCATCCTTAAGATGATCCCACCCCCAGAAGTGTTGGATCTTGAAGGAAGCAGTCCATGTAAAGCATGTCGTATGACATGTACGTGTCTAATAGATACTAGTGCCTCTTTATCACCATGTGCCAGAGACAGTCTGACAAAATTGATTTCTGTTGCAGGAGGAGTGGGAAGGAGGGGGGCTTCTGATAGTTAAATTCTGAACTCACATGAATCCTAAAATTGAAGTTGCCACACGCAGGTCCTGATTTCAGACTCACTGATGTTTGATGTTGGGCATCTTCTTGAGAGAAGCTCCTCTCTTTTCTTATTGTTTCTATAGAAACAATGCTGCTGATAGCAATCTTGTGTGTGCCAGTAGGCTGTGGGCGTCTGGAATAAGCCATAGGCCTTGCCCTCAAGGAAGAAAATGATTAGAAATTAGCTCATTGTGGCCTTACTTCTAAGTGCGGTGAACAGTTGGAGGAGAGCTCAGTGTGAACTGGGAGCCGAAATGGTAGCTGTCTCCTCCACCGGCTGGTCGTATCACAGCAGATGGCCTTTCCGGCACAGGACACAGTAGTGCCTTATGGTATAATCCCTGTTTAGCACAACAGAAACGTACTGAGCAAAGGCCGCCATCAGTCAGACCTGGGTAGGGGCGTTTCGGGCTGTTTAAACATTTTTGTGTTTGTTTTTCAAATTCTGACTTTGATCACTGGGGTGAGTACAGCTTTCAGTTTTTTCACTGGAGGAGACTAGGGAGGCTGAGCTACACTGTCCCCGGTCCATGCACCTGTGAGGCCAGCATGTGAGCTGCTCACCTGCTCAGCAAAATGGGAAATTTCATAAGATAGGGCCACCTCTCTGCACGGGCACTTTGGGCAGAAGAAAATGAAGAGCCAGGAAGCCAGAACTGGTTGAGCCTTTCTTCACTTGATGTCTGACTCCTTTCTGTGACCAGGGAGACACTTCAGGGGATTACCGGAAGATCCTGCTGAAGATCTGCGGTGGCAACGACTGAGCAGTGGCCGGTGGGTCCCTTCTGTCCACCCGCTGGCAGCAGCAATGCCAGGAAAAGGCCGAAAGAATGTCTGTCTGTTTCTAACACATCTACAAAGTAGCCCCCAGGTGTCACGGTTCAGACCAACTGCAGAGCCTCGGCCCCGTCTCCTCCCCAGCCCTTGACCGTGCTTGTGTCCGTGCCCGAGAACCTCGTCCGTCTTGAGCTCTCAGGACGCCTCCTCCCATCCCCACCTCCACAGCCTCCTGCAGCTAAAGTAGATGTTGTGTTTCCTGACTCACGCAGTCATTCCCCTTTTCTGATGGCTGAAACTCTTGGCTTCCTTCTAGTCATGTAATTTGTATGTTCAGAGGTTTTTTTTTTTTTTTAATATATAGTTGCAGACAGTTGCATACACGTCTTTGCTGCATACAAAGTTTGGGTGTGAAAGAGGTGAGGGGTTGGAGTGCCATGTCTTCACTGAGGAGTAAAAGGGAAAACCTTTAAGGGTATACTTTCTGCATCTGCTGAAAATGTGTCATGAGCTCTGTTATTGCCAAACTCACTCCTCTTTAGAAAAGAAAAGGCCAGAAAGTCATATGTTCTTTCTTTCACACGAACCGCAAGAACAAAGCCAGTTCCCTGCCAGTGACAGGGCTTCTTGTAATTGAGAATGTGCCTTAAACCTGAATGTCGATGGCCAAATGCTGTTTCCAAATTAAAGTCAGCCAGCTCTGGAACGTTCTGGAAGTGTTTTCTTGGTGCCAGTTTGCTTTCTCATGCTTCATGATTCTGCCCTGTAGCTTAGGGGTTCCATCCTTATTAGCTCGTGAAAAGTTATATGGCTTTAAGAAGAAACTTGTGCTTCGGAAACTCTGAATATAAGTAATTTGCGAGGACTGGGCCTCAAGGACATGAGAAATGGAGGTTCCTGAAATCTTTGCCCCGGGCCTGGATGCTGAAAAGGCACACAGGGTTTTTGGTAAGATGGGTACAGTGAGGTCCACTAGGGCAAGTAAGAGGAGTGTAGTCCTTCCCCCAGGTCTGGAACTGTCTCTTATACACATCTCCGACACAGAATGATGGAGAAGGGCCGGGACTGGAAGTGGTGGATCTGAGCAGAGCGTATTGGTGTCAGGGCTCCTGGACAGGGGATTGAGGTACAGTGGGTGAGCAGAGGTGCTGGTAAGGGGACTGAGTGAGCAGGCTTGGGGGCGGGGGAATGCACTTGCCTTGGGGTGAAGAACCAGCAGACTTGAGAGCTGGGCCAGCGTGGTCACTGGGACCGCCGAGGGTGCCAAGAGCAGAGTGGGATGGGGGGCTCTGGGAGGCGGCAGAGCGCTCACCACGCGTCCTGTCCGAGTCAGCTTGGGCTGGCATAGTAAAATACCATGGGCCGGGCAGCTTAAACAGCAGGATTTTATTTTCCCCCAGTTCTGGAGGCCAGAAGTCCAAGATCAAGGTGCCGGCAGTGATGGTTTCTCTTGCGGCCTCTCTGCTTGGCTCGCATGTGGCCCCTCCTTGCTGTGTCTGTGCATGCTCTTAGCTCTGTGTTTGCAGCCCTGGTGTTTGCTTGTGTATCCAAATCTCCTTTTCTTATAAAGACACCAGTCAGATTGGATTCGGGCCCGTGCTGAGGGCCTCATTTTAACTTAATTACCTCTTTAAAGACTGTCTCCAAGTACAGTTAAATTCTGAAGTCCTGGGAGTTGGGACACTTCAACACAAAATTTGGGGGGAGCGTCAGGGCCAGAATTCAGTTCATAACGTGTCCCTCTGTCTTCCCACTAGTTTTTAACGAGTATCAGAGAATGACGGGACGTGACATTGAGAAGAGCATCTGCCGGGAGATGTCCGGGGACCTGGAGCAGGGCATGCTGGCTGTGGGTAGGTGTCTCAGCCTGCCCGCTGGGGCCTGGGGGGTGTTGCGAGTTTCCTGGGTGCTCATCCACCCTGTGGTTGAGGGCAAGCATAGTGAAAGGGTCCAAGATGGTTAAATCCAGCTGCCTGTGCAGTGGGAAATCAGGCTGCTTCCCGATCACTGTGTAGTTGTGCCCCCAGCATTCTTGTTTATATTTCAAGCCCAGCCCCGGGGAGGGAGCTGCAGTGTGAGCACCAGTGGGAGCACGACCAGCCGCTCTTCGGGAGGAAGATGACTCACATCCTGCCAAGTCTTCTCTAAAAATACATCCCTGCAGGCAGTTGTCAGATGTTTGTGATGGAAACACATGGAAAGATTTTTTTTTTTACTTGCAACAGCACAACAGGCCCTGGCTGAGGAAAGCTGGCATAGCTCCCAGGACGCTGTGCGCTTCCCACAGTGCCTGGGTTCTGTCCTCCAGAGCAGGGCCTGGCACGCTCCAGGCCAGTCCTCCCCCAGCCCTCCACCTGAGGGTTTGGCCCCTCTTTGTACCCACTTGGGACTCTCACAGGCTATCCGTCTCTGCTCTGCTTTTCTGGGAGCTTTCTGAGTGGGGCAGTTTCCCTGTGTCCCCCATGGTAGGTGTCATGGCCTGAGAACCCCAGTTAGACATTCATTCTGCTCAGACATCCTTCCCCCTGAGGGTCGTGCCATCCCCAGCGGGGCCCCTCCTGCCTGAGCAACCGTATGGCTCCTAACCACCATCCGCATTCCTTCCCTACACAGCTTCCTTCATCAAACTGGTTATCAGGAAAGGGGTTGCGTTGGTCTCCAGGCTCTGCATGTTTCCATTCGAGAGGGCTGGAGCCAGGCTCGTGGGATGATTGAGCCTGAAGGAGATGAGGGGGGAGGGAGACGGATGCAGTGGTTGTCTGATGGACAGCTGGCCTTCTGAGAGGAGGCTGTGTGCTCCATGCCCCGCTAGACTGAGTTTTCTGCAGATCAGCTTATGCTTTGTTTCTCTCTTCCAGTGAAGTGTCTTAAGAATACCCCAGCCTTCTTTGCTGAAAGGCTCAACAAGGCCATGAGGGTAGGTAATCCCCAGGTGCAAGGTCTGGGTGAGGGGGGTGTCTCAGCCCATCCTGTGATTGGGACCTTACCCAGGGGAGGAGGCTTGAGGAGAGCCAGAGGGGCTCTCCTCCAGAGGGGGCGGGGAGGGGCCCAGGGCCCAGAAGAGGTGGGGACTGGATGGTGAGGAGGTCCATAGCTCATGCCCTTGGGCCACTCTCTTTAGGGAGTCGGAACCAAAGACCGGACCCTGATCCGCATCATGGTGTCTCGCAGCGAGATCGACCTCCTGGACATCAGGGCGGAGTATAAGCGGCTGTACGGCAAGTCGCTGTACCACGATATCACGGTACGGGCCTCGGGGGCCGTCTGGGCTCTCTCCCTGCCCGCTCCCCTACCCCCTTTGCTCCTCCTCCTTCTCACAGTGCCATGGGCTTGGCCTCAGCCAGGCATGGGCATCTCGTCTGCGGTCCTCTACTTGCCCTCTTCAGTGTTCACT
>SJYV01000238.1:8854-24447 GCA_006410875.1 Neotragus pygmaeus | reverse complement strand
CCATCAGGAACCACAGGCCTTCTGCTCTGTTTTCAAAACTTTATTTCTCGTCGGCTAGGACACACGAAAACTTCCAGATTGACCACTAATCAATTGTGTGCGTGCGTACGTATTTGCGTACACACGCCAACCAGCAGTGCCTCCAAGAATGACGTTTAATTTTAAAGCAGGAAACCTGCGTTTCTGAAATGCAATTGGGGCGTCGCGATGATGGGATCCTGTTAAAAACCTTGGAGCAGCTAGCGAGGTCCACAAGTCCACTGAGGATGACAGCATTAGGGGGAAAGTTGGAGCGTTGCTGAAACGATTTCGGGTTAATCAAAACAGGGTTTGACCTAATTGCCCTACAGACCTCTGCTGGCTGGTATGACCTGGGTCAGAAATTCCCCTTGGTGGCCCGGCCTGTCAATAAATAAGCCAGTGTGCTCGTATCTATCTATATTTTTTTAGAAAACAGACACGAAAGCATGAGACAGGCCTTCCGGGCTTTACAAGCAAATTCACATTAACGAGTCCGCAATCAAATGAAAGACTACACTCGTATCATGCAAGCCAAACTGTACCACGGAGGACCGATAAAATAAGCATTGAACAATGCTTCAGTTTCCACAGTGCTGACTCGCAGGCTGGGTCATTTTACTTCCGAAGCTTTTTTATTTTATTTTTTCCAAAAAGAGAGGAACAAGAGAAAAATCTATACAATCTGTTAATAAATGAAATTAAAAGATCTGTGTCCCCTGAAGAAGGATTCAGTATATATTTTCTGGGGGAATCTTTTGAATTCTCGTGCATGCTGATCACTGCAAACACATTTTCGTTATTCACATGCATTAGTTACATTGTAATCGAAACATTAAATGGTGTAATACAGTGCTTCCACTTTAAGATGGGACAGCCTATGTTTTTTTGCACGTGACAAATGCAAACCCCACACACAAAAGGAGATGAGAAAAATGCAATCGGGTTTAAAAAAAAAAAAGAAAGAAAGAAAGAAAGAACTGGCTATTAGTATTTTAAAAACGGCATCGATTTATCCCATGGGGCTTCCCAGGTGGCACTAGGGGTAAAGAACCCGCCTGCCGAAGCAGCAGCTGCAAGAGACGTGGGTTCGATCCCTGGGTGGGGCAGATCCCTTGGGCGGAGGGAACCCACTCCATTATTCTGGCTGGGGAAATCCCACGGACAAAGGAGCCTGGCGGGCTACAGTCCATGGGGCCGCAAAGAGTCAGACACGGCTGAGCACACACACGCCTATCGCATCAGGTCAGTTCAGCCGCTCAGTCGTGCCCGAGTCTTTGCAACCCCATGGACTGCAGCACGCCAGGCCCACCCTGTCCATCACCATCAGAAAGGACGCATATGCGGGCGAGGGGAGATTGCAATAGTTGCCTGAGACGCGAGGGGCAAGGGGATGGCTACAGAACACCACGGGGATTGCTCTGACGGGCAACCCAAGAGGGTGGCTGCCTGCGTGAGAAGCCAGTGGAGCTTATACTTGCAGAGTGGCTTGTGGACAGGGAACAGCTTGTCACTGGGAGATGCGCAGGAGGCCTGCGTGTAGGCTGGAGGGAACATTCTCAGTAATACCAGCAATTCATTACCTTATCACTCTCGACAAAAGGGACAGCTCAGCCTTGGGGTGGGTGAGGGGGGTCCTCAGGATGTCTCTGATGCATTCCCCACCCGGTTTTACCTCTGAGCTTCCACTTCCATTGCCCTTCTGTATAATGTTAGCATTTGATTGGGAGACAATTGCTTTACGACGTTGTGTTGGTTTCAGCCACACGGAACGTGAATCCGTCGTACGTATGCATATATCTCCTCCCTCATGACCTCCCTGCCGTCCTTCCAGCCCCCATCCCAGCCCCCTAGGTCATCACAGAGCACCGAGCTGAGCTCCCTGTGTTATCCAGCAGCTCCCACGAGCTGTCTAATTCACACCCAGGAGCGCGTATATGTCAACGCTACTCTGTCCACTCATCCCACTCTCTCCTTCCCCTACTGTGTCCACAACACTGTTTTCTCTGCATCTCCCTTGCCGCCATGTAGATAGGTTCATGAGTACCATCTTTCTAAACTCCAGGTGTGCGTGCAAAGTTGCTTTACTCGTGTCTGACTCGATGCAACCCCATGGACTGTAGCCCTCCAGGCTCCTCTGTCCATGGGATTCTCCCGGCAAGAATACAGGATTGGGGTGCCATTTCCTTCTCCTCTAAACTCCATACATATGTGTTAATATATGATATTTGTTTTTCTCTTTGTGACTTATATCACTCAGTATAATCGATTCTACATTCATCTACTTCATTAAAACTGACGCAAAAATCGCTCCTTTTATGGCTGAGTTGGAGAAGACTCTTGAGAGTCCCTTGGACTGCAAGGAGATCCAACCAGTCCATTCTAAAGGAGATCAGTCCTGGGTGTTCATTGGAAGGACTGATGCTGAAGCTGAAACTCCAATACTTTGGCCACCTGATGTGAAGAGTTGACTCATTGGAAAAGATTCTGATGCTGGGAAAGATTGGGGGCAGGAGGAGAAGGGGGTGACAGAGGATGAGATGGCTGGATGGCATCATTGACTTGATGGACATGAGTTTGGGTGAACTCCGGGAGTTGATGATGGACAGGGAGGTCTGGAGTACTGCGATTCATGGGGTCGCCAAGAGTCAGACACAATTGAGTGACTGAACTGAACTGAATATTCCACTGTTTGTATTTACCATAGCTGCATTGTCCATTCCTGTGTCAATGGATAACTTTTTTAAAATTAATTATATTTTTTTACTTTATTCTACTTTACAATACTGTATTGGTTTTGCCATACATCGACATCTTTACCCCATCTGGATATTATAATGTATGTTATGAGGTAACACATAATAACTTTGTTTTCAAAATAGCCAGCTGCCTCAAATCCATTTACTGGTCAATGTCACCTGTTTCCACTGATGAAGATTCCTCCTTTATCGTATCATACTTTCTTATCCATCTTTGGAAATATTTCTGCAAGTTAAACATGTACATTTACCAGCTTCTGTAATCTCTTGAGAATACTTTCAATAATTGCTAAGCCCCATTCATTGTTGCTTTTGAAAAATATTTCAACTTTATTTCACAGTTAACTCTGTTTTTTCTAATGTTATTTAATCATTTTTGTCTTCTAGGGCCCGCACGTCCTTCCAAATGTTTTGAATTAGAGTTGCAGGAATTATGTAAGCACAACACACGTTACACAGGGTCACGGGAAGAAAGGAGAATTCAAATGAGAATCTTACCCATTTTCATGCCCTTCTTTAACAGCTGCTAAAATTCAATAGCAGAGTACAGTTAGTGTCAAATGTCTTCTCTGATAAACTAGACAGAGCAACCACATTCTCACACTGAGTGCAATGAAGCCAGAGAGAGAAAGACGGATAGCGTATGATATCCCTCAGTTGCAGAATCTAAAAAGAAGCGATACGAATGAACTTCCAAAGCAGAAGCCTGCTACACAGAGTGCGTCAGAAAGAAAAGTATTGAATATTAACGCATATATATGGGATCCAGAAAAATGATGTGGATGAACCTATTTGCAGGGAGGGAATGGGGACGCAGGTGCAGAGAAGGGACTTGTGGACACAGTGAGGGAGGGAAAGGGTGGGAGGAATACAGAAAAAAACACCAACATATGTGAACAATCAGGTGTCGCTTGGAGAGCTGGTGAGAAGCTGCTGTGAGGCACAGGAAGCTGGCTCTGCCTGCAGGGATGGGATCGGGGCCTGGAGGGAGGCAGGATGTCTGCGCAATTATGGCTGAACTGAGGGCTGCTTGGCAGAAACCGACACAGCAGTTTACAAATTAAAAAGTTCTCATTTTTACATAAATTAAGAGATAATTTTATGCAAATTATGTTATATAATTTTAAATATATATATATATATTTTTTAATTTCAAACATAGAAAGAAAAAAAAAAACAGAGAAAGACTCCCAGACTTAAGAGAATGAATTTATGGTTGAGGGGTGGGAAGGATGCAGGGAGGGATAGTCAGGGAGTTTGGGATGGACATGGACACACTGCTGAATTTAACATGGGGAACAAGCAAGGACCTGCTGTCCAGCACAGGGGACTCTGCTCAATCCTCTGTAATAACCTAATGGTTCTCGGGGGAAGGATGGGGGAAGGGATAGTTAGGGAGTCTGGGATGGACATGGACACACTGCTGCATTTAACATGGAGAACCAGCAAGGACCTGCTGTCCAGCACAGGGAACTCTGCTCAATCCTCTGTAATCACCTTATGGTTGCCAGGGGGAGGATGGGGGAAGGGATAGTCAGAGAGTCTGGGATGGACATGGACACACTGCTGTATTTCACATGGAGAACCAGCAAGGACCTGCTGCCCAGTACAGGGAACTCTGCTCAGTGTCATGTGGCAGCCCGGATAGGAGGGGAGTTTGGGGGAGAATGGATACATGTACATGTATTGCTGACTCCCTCCACTGTTCACCTGAAACCATCTTAACATTGTTAATTGGCTGAACTTAAACATAAAATAAAAATTAAAAAAAAATACACAGTGTAACTTTCGGGAGTGTCCTATATTCACAAGTAGTCATGTAATTTAATTGATTAATTAAATCTTGGAAAATATAATAATAATTATATCAGTAATAATTTTTATCAGTAATTATTATCATCAGTAATATTTTACACCAATATTTATTATCACCAGTAATTATTATCAGTGATAATTTATTATCAATGATTAAATGTAGCTTTTAAGACCCTTGTTAACTCCTAACATTTTTATGTAAGCAGATTTTTATGTAGATTATTACTTAGGAAACAAAATTATTAAATGAGATAACATCATCTTTGAAAAGCAGTTGTTGATTTTTGTGATCATAGCAATGTCTTCAAAATATCAAAGAAATGAGGGCAACGCTGTAGCAGGGTCTGGACTAATAGCTTCAACTTGACACAGGCGGGCCCATCAAGCCCACATGCCTCATTCATTAGCCTTGTTTCCCAGAAGTGCATAATTTTTAGGCATCGCAGAACCATAGCTCTGACATTATCAAATTTTGTCATGAATAATGAGTTTTGCTCATTACAGAAAGTTGTCATGAATAATTAGTTCTGCTCATAATGCTTAGAAGGCTTGAGACCTCAAGCATACTCTAAATACTCCTTTAAGCAAAAAACCCAGCAGAAGGCCAGTAAACTGTAAAGAAGAGTATTGATTAAATCCTGTAGGAGGGTAAAAGTCGTGAAATAGGATTGTTTGCTCAAGATATAGGACTTTACCAAAAGCTTCCTTCCTTCCTTGAGAATAAAACTGAAGTGAAGGGAAGGGAAGTGAAGTGAATTCGCTCAATTGTGTCCAACTCTTTGCGACCTCATGGACTGTAGCCTACAAGGCTCCTCCGTCCATGGGATTTTCCAGGCAAGAATACTGAAGTGACTTGCCATTTCCTTCTCTAGGGGAACTTCCCGACCCAGGGATCGAACCTGGGTCTCCCGCATTGTAGGCAGACGCTTTACCGTGTGAGCCCCAAGGGAAGCCCTTTAAGAATAAAGGTAATGATATATACATGTGTCTGGGGTTCCCTGGTGGCTCACATGCTAAAGAATCTGCCTGCCAAAGCAGGAGATCTGGGTTGGATCCCTGGGTTGGAAAGATGCCCTGGAGAAGGCAAGGGCAACCCACTCCAGTACTCTTGCCTGGAGAATCCCATGGACGGAAGAGCCTGGCGGGCTATAGTCCATGCGGTCGCAGACAGTCAGACACAACTTAGCAACTAAACAGCAAAAACCACTTATAAAGGTAAAGATTTCAAGTCTGGAGGATAAAGATTTTAAGTCTGGAGGGCAGGGTAATCCAAGTAGCCAATTTTTCTGACTGACAGCATAAGTCAGGAGTCCCCAGTCTCTAACCCTGGATGATCTGTGGTGGAATTGATGTAATACTAAATGAAATGAAGAAAGAAAAAGAAAAAGTCACTTATTCATATCTGACTCTTTGTGACCCCATGGACTGTAGCCCACCAGGCTCCTCTGCCCATGGGATTCTGCAGGCACGAATACTGGACTGGGTTGCCATTTCCTTCTCCAGGGAACAGAAATAAAGTGCACAATAAATCTAACGTGCTTGAATCATCCGAAAACCAACCCCTGCCCCCCAGCCCCGGTCCGTGGAAAAACCATCTTCCACAAAACCAGTCCCTGTTGCCAAAAAAAGGATGGTGACGGCTGGTTTAAGTGTCTGACCTTTTAAATGGATGGTTGCAAAGGTTGGTTATTCTCAAACAGTTACACAATGGCCTAATACCACCATATGATTTTTAATATAGGCCTGATCTTTTTTTTTTTAGCATTAAAAAGACCCTTAAAAATTGTCCACTTAGGATACAGACAATATGTCCTTCTCCAAATGGATGTATTTAACAGCCATTAAATTAAAAGACGCTTACTCCTTGGAAAGAACGTTATGACCAATTTAGACAGTATATTGAAAAGCAGAGACATTACTTTGTCAACAAAGGTCCGTCTAGTCAAGGCTGTGGTGTTTCTAGTACTCACGTGTGGATGTGAGAGTTGGACTGTGAAGGAAGTTGAGCGCCAAAGAATTGATGCTTTTGAACTGTGGTGTTGGAGAAGAGTCTTGAGAGTCCCTTGGTCTGCAAGGAGATCCAATCAGTCCATCCTAAAGGAAATCAGTCTTGAATCTTCATTTGAAGGACTGATCTTGAAGCTGAAGCTCCAATATTTTGGCCACCTCATGCGAAGAGGTGATTCACTGGAAAAGACCCTGATGCTGGGAAAGATTGAGGGCAGGAGGAGGAGGGGACGACAGAGGATGAGATGGCTGGATGGCATCACCGACTCGATGGACATGGGTTTGGGTGGACTCCGGGAGTTGGTGATGGACAGGGAGGCCTGGCGTGCTGCGGTTCATGGGGTCACAAAGAGTCAGACACGACTGAGCGATTGAACTGAACTGAACTGAACAGCTGAGTGGCTGTAACAAGACTTTAGGGCTGTGTCCACCATGTCTGAGTGATCTCAGAAGATGGGCCACTCTCTTTGCTCAGAAGCTTTCGTTTCTTGATATCTGAAAATAAGCGGATTGCTGCAGTTTTTCAGGGGCTCATTCGTGTCCGACTCTTTGTGACCCCGTGGACTGTAGCCCACCAGGCTCTTCTGTTCATGGGATTTTCAGGCAAGAACACTGGAGTGGGTTGCCATGCCCTTCTCCAGGGGATCTTCCCGGACCAGAGAGAAGCAGGCGGATTCTTTTCCACTGGGGAAGTAGGAGGTCACGGTAGCAGATTTCTGAAGGACTCAGCCACACAATCGTGCCCTAACCGGGAAGGTCAGTTGGGGTGGACACAGTGACGCCCCCCCCCAACCCCATCCCCAGAGGCCTTGCCTGCAGAATTCGGCTCAAACCACATGAGTTCTGTTCATGTCAATGAAGTGCGAGAAAAAATGCATCCTGTTTGGGCTCGGCAGATGGTCTAAACAGGTGCACCATTTCGGGGGTAGGCTTGGCTCTCTCGCTGAGGACTGCACGGAACTCAGGGGTCATGCCTCTGAACAAGGGCCCACATGTCTGGGAACCCTCGCAGCCCTTCCTGGGGAAGGCCAGGAAGAAGAAAAAAAAAAAAAAGGAATGTGTTTTCTGTAGAATTTATGGCCTGCCAAAGATTCGTCGCACGGGCATCTGTTTGCTGTTATTGGGAACATGAGAAAACACATGCTACGGAAGGAGAAGTCACCTCTCCGGGGTCTAAAGCGAACTGCAGCAGGAACCCCGAGGAGGTGTGGGAGACATCAGACATGCAGAGCGCCGGGAGCTGGCTGCAGCAACGCGAGCATGGGGACTGGCAGAGGAGAGGCCCTTCACTGAGTGCCTCTTGCGCTCCGACCAGGAACTGCCACGAGAGCAGAGAAGGCCAAATTCCAGCAGGAGCTGCACCGTATACGGACGGCACGGGCAACTGCGTGTGCTGTCTGTCACTCAGTCCAGCCTGACTCTTTTGCAATTCTATGGACTGTAGCCCTCCAGGCTCCTCTGTCCCTGGGGTTCTCCAGGCAAGAACACTGGAGTGGGTTGCCAGGGAATCTTCCCCACCCAGGGATCGAACCCCCATCTCCTGCATTGCAGGCGGGTTCCTTACATTCTGAGCCACCCGGAGACGGCCAGCTGGGCTCCTAGCAAGCACTATTACCTCCACAGTTCAGCTGTGTGAGCCAGACAGACGTGCATCCAGGATTTCATTCCTAATCAATCACTCTATTTAAAATGCAGTTAAATGGCTCTATTTCTTGTAAAAATATAACCAGTTTATTTCTTGATATTAAAACCTTGTTTTATTGATAATGCTTCCTACTCTTTCCCGTTAAGGTAATAGTCTCCATATAGCTTATGATAACTTTCAGAACCTCTAAGCCACCTCCATAAGATTCGTTTAAAACAAGTTTTTAAAGGAATATGTCTTAATCCTTAAAGAAAAAATTGAAGACACGATTCTGAAGGCATCTTAGATCCTGTATCATTGAAATTTCTGTTGGGTTGGCCAAAAAGAATGGACTTGCTGTAATGAGAAAAAGCCTGCAACAAAGACTCAATGCAGCCAAAAAAAAAACCCCCAAAACTCCAATGTATCTTTCAATATTCCGAGAACTACATCTTATGTGAAGTAGTCTTAACACACACACACACCCAAGTTACTGAGCTGTATACATTAAATAATCACAGGTTTTTTACATGTCAGTTATACCTCAATAGAGTGACTTTTAAAAGGTATCAAAAGAACCACACAGTTACAAAAAACACACCAGGTTTTCAATCGGGTAAACAGGCAATCCCCTTTAAAAGTTACGACTGTCTCTTGTTTGAATGTGTGCAGTGGATCCAAACAGTACTTTGGTAAGGTTTCTGGCATTATGTGTCAGGTACGTAAAATATGAGAATGCCCTTTATTTGACAACTTCACATTTGGAAATCTATCCTAAAGATATTAAACCTAAAAGGTATAATCGTAACAAATATCAACAAGCATGAAAAAATTTTTGCCAACGTCTTAGTCAAAATAGGAACTGTTAGCAAAAAAGAGAAAAATGCCCAGCAATACAAAAAGCATGTAAGCAAAACATAAGACGGCTTGTTATGCAAATGTTAAAGTGTTTCAAAGGATATGATGGCTTAAAATGAAAAAATAAATTTATCTTGCTGTTGTTTACTCACTAAGTTGTTGCCAAATTCTTTTCCAACCTCATGGACTGCAGCCTGCCAGGCTCCTCTGTCCATAAGATTCTCCAAGCAACAATACTGGAGTGGGTTGCCATGCCCTCCTCCAGGGGATCTTCCTGACCCAGAGGTAGAACTTGGGTCTCCTGCACTGGCAGGTAGATTCTTTACTACTGAACCACCCAGGAAGCCCTCAATAAATTGATGGATTTTTATAAATACAGAACAAATCCAAAGCAACAAATCTGTAAGCAAGACAGGCCATACAGCACATAGCGATTGCCAATAGCTAGTCATCTATTTTTTTTTTTTTCAAAATTGCTTAGAAGTAATACAACATTAAGTTCATTTCATTTCAAGAGAGCATTGCCAAGCCATGCGTATCTTTCCAACCTTCATTTAGGTTTTAGGCCTGGCCAGGACATTGTTCTGAAGTCTACTCTCAGATTCCATAATATACCCTAGTGGATACACTAGCATTCAGCCAACCTCCAGCTTTCTATTAAATTTATTCCTACCATTTACTTTTTAAAGGAGATACATGGATGCTGCTTGGGCTTGCCTGGTGGACCCGATGAGAAAGAATCCACCTGCAATGTGGGAGATATGGGTTTGATCCCTGAGTGGGGAAGATTCCCCTGGAGGAGGAAATGGTAACCCACTCTAGTCTTCTTGCCGGGAAACCTCCACGGACAGAGGAGCCTGGCAGACTACTGTCCATGGGGCCACGAAGAGTCAGACACGGCTGAGCGTGTATACGATAACAAGGGTTTAGCAAATCAACCAGATGCCGGGCGGATCCGGTTCATTTCACACAGGGTTTGGTCCATCACACAAGCTTAGAAAAGATCTGACTGGGAAAGGGGGTGAACACAGGCAACATTGCGGA
Source organism: Neotragus pygmaeus (assembly GCA_006410875.1). Classification (NCBI taxonomy): domain Eukaryota; kingdom Metazoa; phylum Chordata; class Mammalia; order Artiodactyla; family Bovidae; genus Neotragus; species Neotragus pygmaeus. Next base: position 14,322 of record SJYV01000238.1, on the reverse strand, counting down.
TATACTCCCTCTCGTCATGGCTGTGAGCCTCGTGCTGCCACGTGAGACTCAAAGACCCTCATCTGTCTGCGTGAGTCATTCCAGGCACAGGAGGCATTCACAGCCAACAGGCTGAGACCAGAGAGGGAAGCGTGGTGGTCCACTCTCCATTGCGGCAAAGGAAGGGATAAAAACAAGAAAACTCTGCCACTGAGGACGGACACGTGCCTATACGCTCAGTCTTACCCTAAAAGAGACATACTCATGAGCACTGTGATTCTAGTTGACAAAATCCTGGGCAGACAATGTTTCTTTAAAATGTTTTGGGAGGCAACAATCTCCTGATTCATGTGGTGAAGTGAAAGCTTGAGTGACTTAAGTGAATGTCACTTATAATCATAATTATATTACAACTTGTAATGATACACAGTGACACCAGGGTTGCATGGTACAAACTGAAAAACCACAGCCAGATGACGCTGTGCAGTTTCCCCAGGGATGCAGAGACGGTGACTGAGCTTCTATCACATTTTTGCAGATGAGACAAAGTGAGCTGGAGAGTTCCATAAGACGTTTCTACGATGCTGAGTTTCTGGTAAAAATACTGAAAATACACTGCGTGTGATTTTGTAAATGAATCCACAAGTTCAATTAATTTTACGGGAAGAAAACTGACATAGACGTTTCTCCAAAGAAGATATACCGACAGCCAGCATAGGTGAAAAGGTGATCAGTTCTGCTAATTATTAGAGAAATGCGCATCAAAAATGTGAGTATTATCACCTCACACTGCACAGGCTGGCCATTACTAAAAAGTCTACAAATGATGAGAGGATGTGGAGAAAAGGGAATCCTCCTATACTGGTGATGGGAAAGTAAATCGATACAACCATAATGGAGAACGGTGTGGAGCTTCCCTAAAAAACTAAAAATGGAGTTACCGTGTGATCCAGCAATGCCACTCCTGGGTATATATCCAAAGAAAACTCTAACTCAAAAGCATGCACGTAACCCTATGTTCACAGAAGCCCTATTCACAATAGCTAAGACATGGATGCAACCTACGTATCCATCAACAGATGAATGGATAAAGATGTAGTGTGCGAACACACACACACACACACACACACACACGCACACACACACTGAAATACTACTCAGCCACAAAAAAGAACAAATAAATGCCATTTGCCGCAACATGGATAGACCTAGAGAATATTATACTTAATGAAGTAAGTCGGACCAAGAAAGACAAACATTATGCATCACTCACGTGTGGAATTAAAAAAAAAAATACAGATGAATTTATTTACGAAACACAAATAGACTCAAATACACAGAAAACAAACTCTTGGTTACCAAAGGGGAAAGGGTAGGTGAAGGGATAAATCATAAGTATGGCACTGAAAGATGTACTTTCCTGCAGATAAAATAGATATGGAACAAGGAATTACTGTATAGCACACCAAATTATACTCAATACCTTATAATAAACTATAATGGAAACGAGTCTGAACTTGTATATACACACACACATATACATAACTGAATCACTTTGATGTATACCTGAAACTTACTCCTTGTAAGAAAAGTTATGACCAACCTAGATAGCATATTCAAAAGCAGAGACATTACTTTGCCGACTAAGGTCCGTCTAGTCAAGGCTATGGTTTTTCCTCTGGTCATGTATGGATGCGAGAGTTGGACTGTGAAGAAGGCTGAGTGCCGAAGAATTGATGCTTTTGAACTGTGGTGTTGGAGAAGACTTTTTGAGAGTCCCTTGGACTCTGAGTCACATGCCACGTCTTACAGATGGATTTGTCAGTATGAGAGAAAAATTAGGACATTTCACAAAGACTTGTCCTGGATGAGGCCAGTATGTTTTGATGGCAAGCATATGAACGCAAAAACAGCATTTATTTGGAGGGGATGGGAAGACGTGTCCATCTGTCTTTCCCATAAGGCATTTAACTGAGAATTAATGGGTGTAAATCACCCCTCTTTGTGAGCTAAACAGTGAAGGAGGACTTGTTTGAAGGGCAGGGCGTGGGGATTTTAATCTCCAGGGACCCAGCACATTCACCCTAAGGCAGCCGGAGGAGGCAAGCAAACTGAGGCTGACTCTCTCCCTATGAGGCAACTCTTCTATTTCAACTTGAGACCCTGTTCCTTCCTTTTCTGTACTCAAGTAAAAACACTTCTGAATCTTAGCCACCCGTGTTGCTCACAAAAAATCTTGCCTCCCAGCGACACTTGCAGAATAGATTATTTTTTAATGACTCAGCTACTTGGGCTTGAACTGTGCCTATTACGACTTGCTTTCCTTGTTCTCAAAGTTAACAGATTTGCACAAAATGGTAAGTTGTTAGATTTTTTAAATAAAATGCCCACCCCGCCTCAAGAGTCTCTCATAATTCTACCCCCAGAGAGAGACACACACACGGAACATACTAAAGGTTTATCTCTGCACACCCTGGATCTTATTACATGTTTACAACATATTTATTCACATCTTTTCACAGCATTTTTCACGTCCAGAGTGTTACCCTTAGGTGTTGGACGCTACTCTGATGGATGAATGTAAGGCAAGTTATTGAATAATTTTTTTGTTGTGAACAATCATGGGTTCACGTTTTGCTTTATAAAGATAAATGGCTGATTTGGGACTCTACACATTTAAATCTATTCATATTTTCCAGATCTTTGTGTACTTTTCCAAATATTTTCATAAAAATAGGTCTTTCGAAGTAAATCACACTATCAAGAAGTATCAATTCAGTCGCTCATTTGTGTCTGACTCTTTGCGACCCCACGGACTGCAGCACGCCAGGCCTCCCAGTCCATCACCAACTCCTGGAGTCCACCCAATCCCATGTCCATTGAGTTGGTGATGCCATCCAGCCATCTCATCCTCTGTCGTCTCCTTGTCCTCCTGCCTTCAGTCTTTCCCAGCATCAGGGTCTTTTCAAATGAGTCAGCTCTTCACGTCAGGTGGCCAAAGTAATGGGGTTTCAGCTTCAGCATCAGTCCTTCCAATGAACATCTAGGACTGATTTCCTTTAGGATGGACTGGTTGAATCAAGAAGTATATTTACCTTAAAAATGAACATATAGTGAGTAAATATAATGTAGGTTTGAGTATATTCATAAATTTATAATACCAAATTGTATTCAGTTTCAGCCCTTTAAAAAATATGTTATCACTACTTTGTTAAATCTTCCCGAAAGTAACTAAAAAACAGATAAAATCTTAACAAGTAATTTTTTGGCAGGAATGATAGTAGTGAGGTTTGATTTTTTTAAATATATTTATCAGTTATTTTTCTCTTATTTTGGAAACTGTCTGTTCATATCTTTATTCACTTTTGTTATGACAGTTATGAAGGCTATTTTGAGGGGGTCAATAAGAGATATCTTTTTTTTTTTTTTTGGCCTATTGATGTATGACCATTTCTTTCCAGGNAATATCTATAGTTTATCTATTTTTTTTTTATTTTACAAATGAATTAATTGAAATTTTGCCTTATGTTATTTACAGGCTATACAGAATCACAGAAATGTATGTCTTCCCTTTGCACATTTTTCTGTTTCTGTGTTGAGGTAGGGCATACTTAACATTTCATGGAAGAAAAGATGTAAGTTTGAGTAATTTCAGACACTGGTTACATAATTCTAAATTATTCAAAATGTTATAAAAGCACATTGATGATATAGCTGGAATATTACTGAATACTCATTGGAGTACTGGAAAACAATACTAATTGGACAACACAAACATGTGGCAGGCAGAAACTCATTACATAGATTACTTTTAAATTCAGAATTACTATTAATGTTCTTTATATTTTCAAATAAATTTATTAATCATTTAATTTCTGTCATATTTCTGAGAACCAAGCATTGATTGAATAATACAAAACATATAGTTCTCATGATATTTCACTGATTTAAAACTTTAAGTCCTGTACAAACAGTATGCAATTTAAGTGTTGTTAGAGATTATGGTATCTGATATTTTCACTATTTCATTTTTTAAGACCTCTGTCTGAAGTAACTACATCTACCTGCGTGCATGTTAAGTCTCTTCAATCGTATTCGACTACTTGCAACCCTATGGACTATAGCCCCCCAGGCTCTCCTATCCATGGGATTCTCCAGGCAAGAATACTGGAGTGGGGCTGCCATGCCTTCCTCCAGGGGAATCTTCCCCACCCAGGGATCAAATCTGTGTCTCTTATGTCTCCTGTGCTAGCAAGCTGGAGACATTGCTAGCTGCTAGCTGTCTCCAGTCTCCTGTCTTTACCACTAGCACGTTATGATAAAGATCATTATTTCAATGAATTCATCATCTGAATCCTAGAAAAACAGCTTTATAATACTCAGTTCAGTTCAGTCGCTCAGTCGTGTCCGACTCTTTGCGACCCCATGAATCACAGCACACCAGGCNATTTTTCTCTTATTTTGGAAACTGTCTGTTCATATGTTTATTCATTTTTGTTATGACAGTTATGAAGGCTATTTTGAGGGGGTCAATAAGAGATATCTTTTTTTTTTTTGCCTATTGATGTATGACCATTTCTTTCCAGGTAACCATCATTTGGATTTTTACGTAGTACATTTTGCATGCAAAAATACAATACAATATCAAGGTTCTCCTTTACATTTTCCTTTATTTTTTTAAAAAATATAAATTTATTTTAATTGGAGGTAAATTACTTTACAATATTGTATTGGTTTTGCCATACATCATGAATCCGCCACAGGTATACACATGTTCCCCATCCTGAACCCCGCTCCCTCTTCCCTCCCTGTACCATCCCTCTGGGTCGTCCCAGCCCACCAGCCCCAAGCATCCAGTATTATGCATCAAACCTGGAGTGGCGATTCGTTTCATATATGATATTATACATGTTTCAATGCCATTCTCCCAAATCATCCCACCTTCTCCCTCTCCCACTGAATCCAAAAGACTGTTCTGTACATCCGTGTCTCTTTTGCTGTCTCGCATACAGAGTTATCGTCACCATCTTTCTAAATCCCATATATATATGTGTTAGTATACTGTATTGGTGTTTTTCTTTCTGGCTTACTTCACTCTGTATAATCGGCTCCAGTTTCATCCACCTCATTAGAACTGATTCAAATGTATTACTTTTAATGGCTGAGTAATACTCCATTGTGTATATGTACCACAGTTTTCTTATCCATTCATCTGCTGAATGGCTGCGATTCAAAAGTCTCCAAGCAGTAAATGCTGGAGAGGGTGTGGAGATAAGGGAACCCTCTTACACTGTTGGTGGGAATGCAAACTAGTACAGCCACTGTGGAGAACAGTGTGGAGCTTCCTTAAAAAACTGGAAATAGAACTGCCTTATGACCCAGCAATCCCACTGCTGGGCATACACACCAAGGAAACCAGAATTGAAAGAGACACATGTACCCCAATGTTCATCGCAGCACTGTTTATAATAGCCAGGACATGGAAACAA
>SJYV01000236.1:0-10551 GCA_006410875.1 Neotragus pygmaeus | reverse complement strand
AGGTGACTGGAATGAGACGAGGTGGGATCAGAAGAGGAGAGAGCAAGCTAGCCAGTAATCACTTCCTTTGTGCGCTCCACAGTCTGGACTGCTCAGATGTGTTCACGGAGTTATACAGGGAAGAGCAGAGGGAGGAAGTAGACAGAGGTGGCCAGGAGAATAAAGGAGCGAGATGAAAAGGAGGGAGACAGATCCGGCCAGTAACCAGTTCCCTGAGTGTTCTCCACTGTCTAGAACACACAGAGATTCACAGAGTTGGGTAGAGAAGAGAACGGGGAGGGAGGAGACAGAGGCTACCTGGCAGAGAAAAAGGAGAGTCCAAAGGAGGAGAGAGTGGTCAAGCCAGTAATCTCGCTTTCAGGTAAAATTGGGTACTGAAGATTGAGTTTTTAAATGTACAAAATTGACAACAAGTACCAAAATGCAAAGATTAAAAATCTGGAGTAGAGATTGGACTTTCAAAACTATAATATTAAAGAAAAGAAGAAGAAGGAGAAAAAAACCAACAACAACAACAACAAAAAGCCACAAGAATTATTTTTTTTTAAAAAGTCAACCACAAAAAGACTATATACAGCGTTTGCTTTAAAAATAGGGTTTTTCTTTTTTGAAAAGTAATAATAGGTTATAAACATAATAATTAGAGAAATAGAGGACTTAAAATTTAAGAAAGTTTAAAAAAGAAGAAGAAAAAGAAAAGACAAAAAAATAAAATTTTAAAAAAGGAAGAAAAAACAATCATGCAACCACATCGACTAAAAAAAAAAAAGATTGATCATAAAAGTATTAAAGGTATATCTGGCCCTTTCTCTGGCATTGTGGGCTGTGTGGGGTCACTACCAAGGCTGTTCCCTCTGTTTAACTTCCTCTGTTTGCTGGTCTCTTCAGTGTCTGATTTCCATCTTGACACAGGGACGGCAGTGGTGGACTCCGTGCTGGGCTTCCTCTGCTCGTGATGCACACCACTCAAGTTCTATGTTGCTCCACTGGGGAACTGTCTGAGACTGGCCCTAGGCTTCATGCACCTCCCCGGTCTAAGTCACTCAGGCTCAGCGCTCAGGTAGCCCTCAGAGGCGCAGATTTGTTTGGGCCTGCATTTTGTGCCCTTCCCAGGTCTGAGTAGATCAGGAGTTTGGCGAGTGCAATCTCTGCAACTTATGGCCTTTCCATGCTGCTCAGTTTTCTGGGTGTACCGCTGGTGTTCCTTCTCAGGAGGATGATGACTGTCCAGAACCCCCAGAAGTCTTAGTTAGCAAAGAAACCTGCTTGCAATTTGGTAGGTAATGTTTCTCTTGGGCTGCGATTGCCCGCTTCCAGCCCTTAAGGCTCTGGCTGCCTGTCACCAGAGGGGGATGGTTTGCAACCGGCTATTTCCCATCTGTCCTTTGTTCTGTGCGTGGTCCTGGTGGTGTCTTATGTTCGAGCCTTTCACGTGGTAACTATCCCACTGTCTGGTTTGCTAGCCCAAATTAGTTCGCTCTGGCCACACGCGGGACGTTCTGGCCCAATTCTCAAAAAAGCACTGCAGCCCTTGCCTCCTGCAGCCCAATTCTTAGAAAGCACTGCCGCCTGCGCCTCCCGTTCCTCCCTGCCCAACCCCCACTTGCTGGTGGCGGATGCAGGCGTCTGCGCTGCTTTTCCACTGGGGGAGTTACTGTTGGGATCGTAATCTGTTGGTTTTAATTATTTATTTATTTTTCCTTCCTGTTATGTTGCCCTCTGTGCTTCCAAGGCTCTCCACAGACTCAGCTGTGAGAATGTTTCCTGGTATTTGGAAACCTCTCTTTTTAAGAGTCTCTTCCCAGGACGGGATTCCCTTCCCGGGACAGAGCTTCCTCCCTACCACCTTCATCTCTTCTTTCATCTTTTATATTTTTTCCTACCTGTTTTTGAAGCCAATGATCTGCTTTGCTGGTTGCCTGATGTCCTCTGCCAGCATTCAGAAGTTCTTTTGTGGAATTTACTCAGCATTGAAATGTTCTTCTGACGAATTCGTGGGGGAGAAAGTGGTCTCCTCGTCCTATTCCTCTGCCATCTTTGAGACTTTTTAAAATACAGACTGTTGTAGAAGTTCCTTTGCCTAAAAATCTAGTCCACAGCCTCCCTAAGATCAAAAATATCAATAAAAAGCTCTAGCCATATGAGTGGGTACCTGACTCATAGCTAAAGATTTGGGATAAAAGCCATGGAGTTTCTGCTTTTGTATGTCTACGTAAGTATATAGATGTATGTTTGTGTATGTGTGATCTTTTCCTACCTGCAGAGGGTATTACCAAAACTGTTTGTAAAAGAGCTAAGGACTATGTTATCAGTCATAACTTTAAAATGTATGTGACAGAAATAACCAAATTCTTTGATAATTGCATTATAATACATTATAATGAACACTAATCAGAACTTTAACTTGGTCATTTTTTGTCTTTTGTCATTAGCAGGCAGTTATTGTTTTACTCTGATGCTTTGACAAAAGTGTACCTGCAAAAGTGGTTATCCTCAAAAAGATTCGTGGAAAAGATTTTGAAAACTACAGGCTTCTGATAACTAAGATCAGTTTGTCTTCAAATAGGAACAGCAACAATGGACCTTTCAAGTGCTTCCTCAAGGTTACCTGCACAGTCCCAAACTATGTCATGTGATGGTGGCCAAGACCTGTCCCTGTTATCTTCCTCCCCCACATCAGGAACATGGCCCATTACACTGATGATATACTGTCTTGTTTTGTTTGATGATAATATATCACACTAACATGTGAAGACTTGCCTCTGCTGCAGGACACTTTACAGACTTTGCTAGAACCTCTGAAAGAGAGATGGGAGTAAACTCACAGAAAAGTCACGGCCCAGGCACCACCATAAAGTTTTGACAAGAGTTGTTTAGCAGGGTAAGACCTGTGTTGTCCCAGAAGCTGTGTTTGATAAGATGCAAGCCTGTACAATCCCTAATGTGAAAGAGATGCCAGCTTTCATAAGGATTTTATGCTTTTAGAGGACTTTTCTTCCCTACCCAGCACAGTGTTAAAGACAGGGCACACATGGGACCAGGGGTCAGAGCAGCAAGCCAGCTGTGAGAAGGTAAAAATACCAGTGAAGCCAATTAAAGCTCTGGGCATGTCCCAAGCAGAGCTATCCTTTGGGTTGGATATGTCTATGACTCCAGAAGGTATGGGTCAGGCACCATGACAGAGAAAACAGAGGGAGAGAGTGCCCCTCTGATTGTGATCCCAGCTCTGGACAATGGAAAGCAAGCACAGGTGATTCATGAGTGGGCCCCTGTGGGCCAGGATGTGTGGAAGGACATTTGGTTTTGCCCCAGAGGCAGTCCTCACTGTTTTCCGCGTCCTGGCTCATAAGGCACTGACACCCCCTGGCAATACAGAAGTTGACGCTCCAGCTCAGGTATGAGCCTTAGTAGCTGATCCTTTAACAGATACAGTGGATTGGGGTTTATAAAAGGGGTAGCCACCATAGTGCTTGGGTAGGACGGCATGTTGCCAAGGATGCCAAATTGCCCTTGAAGTACGGTGACTTGGTTAATGCAGTAACAGCACGTCCTGTGTGCTCTAAACAATGCCCAAGGCAACATTACGGATGATTGGACCCATCTACCACAGTTCTCAACTGGGGAGGCATTGGTAAATTGATTATATTGGCCCCCTCCCTACAAATGAGGGCTCAAACATGTCTTGGTTTGTGTGGACACTGAGTGTGGTTTAACCTAAGCTATGCAAACCAGGCTACTACTGTTAGGGGATTAGAGAAGCTGAGGACTATGTATGGACACCCTCCTAAAACAGGCAGTGATCTGGGCATCACATTTCAAAGGGCATCTGTGTAAGACTAGGCGAAAGAACATGATATTAAATAGAGGTTCTATCTCCCCTACAATATGCAAGACAATAGGGCTGGTAGAAATAAAAAATGGAATATGAAGACAATACATTAAATTACTATCAAATAAAATCACCTTGGCAGGGTGAACTAAAATACTCTCTCAGGCTTTGAGACATTTGAATGATCAACCAGTAGGGCCTGTTGCCCTATATGCCTGCTTAGGGATCCCTGCCAAGGCACCCAGTACTGTAAAGTTATGGAAATGGTGGGAAAAAAAACATTGCACAGGGTCTCACCATGGATCAATCTGTTATGCTGCTGAGAACACCAAGCCCCATCACTCCTGGGAATTATCTCCTGGAATTTGCAGTGGGACATCTCACCCAGATCAAAGACTTTGCACCCCTGGGTGAAAGGGAATTATTCAATCTCTTCTGGGATCCCATTGTCCTGCTGCAAGCTGGACCTATTGAAACACATGGCGGCACCCGGAATAGAACACATAGTATTGACAGAGGAGAGAAAGTGGGAGTCCTGATCTAATATATCTCATCCTCAGTCCACCTTGCCATGCCTAAGAGTACTGCCTACCCAGTAGGTGTGTGGTGTGCACAAGCAGGCCAGCTTCCTAAAGCTGTCAACTGTCTCTTCAGGGCTAGGTGGGCATGTTCTGATTTCCACTGGTACAGTCATGTTCTGTTTCCCACTGGTACACACATAGGCTGCTGCTGCTGCTGCTAAGTCGCTTCAGTCATGTCCAACTCTGTGCGACTTCATAGAAGGCAACCCACCAGGCTTTGCCGTCCCTGGGATTTTCCAGGCAAGGACACTGGAGTGGGTTGCCATTTCCTTCTCTAATGCGTGAAAGTGAAGTTGTTCAGTCGTGTCCAACTCTTTGTGACCCCATTGATTGCAGCCTACCAGGCTCCTCCATCCATGGGATTTTCCAGGCAAGAGTACTGGAGTGGGTTGCCAACACACATAGGAGCCCTTACTAAATTCACCCAGCAAGGCTTCAGTGATAGCCAGCAAGGCCTATCTTTACTAAATACCAAAAGTTCTCTAATAATGAGAAAAGCTGTCCTCAAATTTAAGATCCTGGTGGGTAAGTGGGAAAATCTACTCATCTTATGGCCACCCAAGACAAGCAATGTAGATTTATTCCCTTCCTTATTAAACTTGTCACCTACCAAACTGTAATGATCTGCCTCTTCTCTGAGGTGTGGGAGTCAATTTTAGATTACACCCAGGAAACTCCCAAGGAGTTTGTGAACCAAAATATGCACTTGTGTCACTTCCCTCTGATTCCTCCATGACAACCTGTACTTCTTCCATAACCACTGTGTGTTGTAATTATCTGTGCCTTTACCTAATTTTCCTTTATAGATAACAAGCTACTTAAAGACAAGGAATTTGTCTTATTCATCTTTGTAGAAACCTTGCTCCATTTACCTTACAAATATTGTCCATCAGGAACTGAGTTGGGGTGTTGATATAATCTGACAAGTGTGGGATGTAGAGGAATGGTGGGAAGCATTGTGCATATGAGTGGAGAGGTGGGATAAAGACCGTATCAATTAGGAACACCTTCGTCTGCAAGTAACAGAAAAGATGAGCAACCATAAATTGAACAATGAAGAATTTATTTTTCTCATATAACCAAAATAAGGCAACTACCAGCAATTGGTAAGCTACTCAGCTACACCAAAAAGTCAAAACTCCTGCTATATTTTTGTTCAATATCCTTCACAGATTGATTGCCTTTTGTCCCCATGGCTATCTCCCCATGGGTACAAGGTAGCTTTTGCATATCCAGAAAACTTGCTGATTTCAAAGAAAGAAGAAAGGGGGAATGGTGGTCAAGGGCCAAGCCAACTGTGCCTGTCATCTTTCATAGGGAAATAAAATAGTCCCTGGCTTATCAGCATCCTCTACTTACATCTCATTGTTCAAAACTGGATTGCATGGCTAGAAACAAGAGAAGCTGAGAAATACAGGAATGTGATTAAAATTTTTGGCATGGGCCTAGATATATGCACTTTGCCACTATAATAAACTCCAGACTCTCACTGAAAAGAAAGAAAGGAGGAATGCCTCTTGGAATAATAAACAGTCTCAGGGGTAATCTGTGCCCCAAGATAAGATCACAGATATAAAAGTTAAACTGGGCATCTTTAACCCAAAGTCTGTGAGTGAGCAAATGAGCAAAACAGGAAGGTGATTTTTGTACAGGTCTATATTACATACCTATGAATCCCTAGGATATTTTCACTTCTAAAAGGAAATATGCTTTCTACCATTGTTCCTGGATCATATGGCATCTTGCGCTGCCACATTCTTTTGACACAGATGAGGACATATTTTAATATTCTATTAATTCTACCATCAGAGATCCAACAGTCACAGGGATGGATGGATGACAGTTGACATTCAGTCTCAATGTCTGGAGGAAATAAAAGGGTGAGAGGGAAATGGACAATGGGGAGCTAGCTCTGTCCCAGATGAGCAGCCACTATTCAGTTCTACTCAGTGATGGCTACTATGGTGGTATGCTATCAGATTTTTCAAGAGAAATGTGGGTTCGCATGTGAAATATCCTGATCAAATATTAATAATGAATGTAGGAAGTTTAAAATATATGAAGGCTACGTGTTTTGTCCCCTCTGAGAGAAACTTCCAAAAATGAGAGCTCTCACTGAAGGCCAAGGTCAACCATGCCCCAGATCCACTGCAGGTCCCAGCATTTCCCATAGGCACATTCATTTCCCACCTCCCAATGTCTAGATGTTTCCATCAACTTTGACAAACCAAACCATTTTAAATGAGGACACTTTTTATTCTAAAGCTGGAGTTTATTTTTAAGAGCAACTTATATTAGTGTTGGAAAGTTCTTTTCAATTTTTTACTAATGTTAAACTATGTACCTTTAACCTTTAGTAAGAATTTCTAAAATTTTATAGCATCAGGTTTAAAAAACAAAACCAGGTATTTCTGGTCATCATAAAGAGCAAATATTGATGCACTTCATGGTGAGATGACTGCTTTTTTGTTGAGTCTTTCATTTATTTGTTTTCATTTAGAAAGTGCGGTTTGCTTTAGAAGTAAGACCAATGGTCTGTTTCCAGCTCAAGAAAATGCTGGACTTCTTTACTCTGTCAAATTTTCCAAAGTAAGACTTTAATAAATAAAACTCTGGCTTATCATCAAGTATTTTGATTTTTCTTTTCTCTTCTATTGTTTCCAACTTTCTCATTTCACTCTGGCCCTAGGCCTTTCAGTTCAGTTCAGTTCAGTTCAGTCACTCAGTCGTGTCCAAGTCTTTGTGACCCCATGAATTGCAGCACGGCAGGCTTCCCTGTCCATCACCAACTCCCAGAGTTTACCCAAACTCATGTCCATCAAGTCGGTGAGGCCATCCAGCCATCTCATCCTCTGTCATCCCCTTCTCCTCCTGCCCTCAATCCCTTCCCAGCATCAGGGTCTTTTCCAATGAGTCAACTCTTCCCATGAGGTGGCCAAAGTATTGGAGTTTCAGCTTTAGCATCAGTCCTTCCAAAGAACACCCAGGACTGATCTCCTTTAGAATGGACTGGATGGATCTCCTTGCAGTCCAAGGGACTCTCAAGAGTCTTCTCCAACACCACAGTTCAAAAGCATCAATTCTTCAATGCTCAGCTTTTTTTCACAGTCCAACCCTCACATCCATACATGACTACTGGAAAAACCATAGCCTTGGCTATAACAAAGCCGAAAGTAATTTGACAAAGACTATGCTAGCTTCACAACGTAATATTCTTGGTGATTTATGTTATTGTAACTAGCCAAGGCAACCATGCCCCAATCTAATACTGTTTTTCTCTCATTGTGATAGACGTACACCTTTCAAACTTTGCTGTCTGATCTTAGTACGTGTATCTTTTATCTGCATTTCTGGAATTGGACCACTGTACAGTTTTCTCACCAGCTTCATAATATTCCTTTTCCTCTGGGAAATCCTTTGGATTTTCTATGTCCTTTTCTTCTTCTCCCAGATATAAAAAAATAAAAACAATAAAATAACTAAAGGTAAAATACATTTTTTCAAAACATGGTTCTTCCAACTATACATAACATCCATCAGCATAAAGTTAACTTCAGGGACTCTGCCCATATATGTATTTGTACTTTATACAGTTCTTTAAATGATCTGTAAATGATCAGAAGTCAGTTTTCTAAATGATCCTCATTTTTCTTTCCTACTTATAAGCACAATATACACCACCTTCTCATGTTTATCTAATAGCTATTGCTCCTTGAATTTCTTAATTTCACCATCACAGTGATTAGGTTCACTATGGCAAAAGGCATTAATTTTCCTTAATCATGAAACAGATATGAACTGAAATTTGCCAAATATCTCTATTTACAAATTATGTTATTTGTAGTTCTAAAAAACATTTGTCACCACTTATAAAATAAAAATATGTGTGGGCTTTCCAGATAGCTCAGTGGGTAAAGAATCCACCTGCAATGAAGGAGACACGGGTTCAATCCCTGGGTCAGGAAGATCCTCTGGAGGAAGGCATTGCAGCACACTCCAGTATTCTTGCCTGGAGAATCTTATGGACAAAGGAGCCTGGCAGGCTACATAGGGTCACAAAGAGTCAGACACAACTGAAGAAACTGGGCATGTATGCATAATAAAAATATGTAATCAGGCTAGTTTAAAGAAAAAATGAGCAGAAGTCAAAAATCTTTTAGAATCGGAATAAGATAATTATTATCCCAGAGCATAAAGTCTGGCTTGAAGTTTTCTGGCACGCAAAGGAAAAGAAAACCAGAAAATGATGCAAAACTCTGATCACATAATCAAATAAAGTACATGAGTTCATCCTTCAATAAGCAAATCCACTTAATAAATATTTGTAGAAGACTTACAATGCCTCAGACACCATGCTTGCTGAGTGGATAAAAGATAGATGATATAAAAATGACTTGAAGAGCCCACCATCCAGTAGAGTAGACAGACATAATGATGACAATGGAATTAATTAAATTTAGCTATTGAAATATGTACAGGATGTTACAGGACCACTTTCTGGAGTCAGGATGTTCCCTCTCCTGAAGGAGAAGCAGGTGACTGTGTAGGACTGAATCTACAGTCATGGACTGGATACCCAAACTAGAGGACAACCTACACAAAGAATATGTGGGATTTCAAGTGAGAAAACCAATGCAGTTTGTATTCAATAAACACAATCAATTTGGGTAAAATTTTAGTTGTTTTCCTCTTTATATTTGCCAGCATTTCATGAGATCTGGGTTCGATCCCTGGGTCGGGAAGATCCACTGCAGAAGAAAATGGCAACCCACTCCAGTATTCTTGTCTGGAAAATCCCACGGACAGAGGAGCCTGGTAGGCTACAGTCCATGGGGTCGCAAAAAGTTGGACACATCTGAGAAACTTCACTTCACTTGTATTTGTGTTGTCTCAAGTTCAAAATCCATTCAATTCAAAATGACTGGATGTGTACCTAAAAAAATAAAAACATGTTCTGGGCTATATAAAATATATTTAAAACATGGGCCATGCATCTTCATTCAAGAGCAGTTCGCACAACCTGCAGTTTTAAGACTGCACATCATTAACATTTGGATCAATTCGACCTGGAGGGAATTTGAACAGTAAGGACTCAGCCATGTCCAGCAGAGCCCCTTCATGGATGGTGTGCCTGCGCATACAGGCACAGTGTCTTCCTCAATGTGATGGTTAATCTTACATCAATTAACTGGCCACAGGTGCCCAGATTAAATATTATTTCTAGATGTGTCTTTGAAGGTATTTCCAGATGAGATAAGCATTTGAATCAGTGGACTCAGTGCTCTCCTCAGCGTAGGTGGGCATCATCCAGTCCACTGAAGGTCTGAATAGAACAAAATGTGGAAGAAAGAAAAATGTGCCCATTTTTTCCCTACCTCACTGCTTGAGCTGGGACACCTCATCTCATCTTCTCCGGTCCTCAGACTGGGATTTACACCATCAGCTTCCCTGGTTCTCAGAACTTCCTTTGAATTTTGACTTAATTACACCACTGGCTTTCCTGGGTTTCCAGGTTACAGACAACAGATTATGGGACTTCTCAGTCTCCATCACTGTGTTGACCAATTCTTATAGATATAGATATAGGCATAGACACAGATACACAGATATATACAGAGATATATAAACATACAGATATAGAGATATGTCTATGCCTACCTGCCTGCTAGTTCGCTTCAGTCATGTTCAACTCTATGCGACCCTATGGACTGTAATCCACCAGGCTCCTCTGTCCATGGATTTCCCAGGCAAGAATACTGGAGTGGGTTGCCATGCCTGTCTCCAGGGGATCTTCCTGACCCAAGGATGGAACCCTTGTCTCTGGGGGTTCTGCACTGCAGGCAGATTCTTCACCACTGAGCCATCAGAGAAGCCCCAGATATGTCTATGTCTATGTCTATATCTATCCTTTTAGAACTAACACCCAAAAAAGATGTGCTTTTCATTATAGGGGACTGGAATGCTAAAGTAGGAAGTCAAGAAATACCTGGAGGAACAGAAAAATTTGGCCTTGGAATACGGAATGAAGCAGGGCAAAGACTAATAGAGTTTTGCCAAGAGAATGCACTGGTCATAGCAAACACCTTCTTCCAACAACACAAGAGAAGACTCTACACATGGACATCACCAGATGGTCAACAC
>SJYV01000228.1:0-10481 GCA_006410875.1 Neotragus pygmaeus | reverse complement strand
CATCACAACCTGAATTAAGGGATATCCCTTTCATGTCTGCTTGTAACATATGACATGTAACTTGGGGGCTGTGGGTAGGCTGCATTTTACCATAGACAAGATACCTAGCATTTAGGGGGAAAAAAAAATCAGTGTTTTTTTCCTATCCACTTCTTTTCCCTTTGAACAAAAACTTTCAGGGACAGATCACAAACCCGAGTCAAACATCCATCCTGTTCTAAGAAGCTTGGTCACAGCCGGGAGGCAATCCGGGTCACTACACAAAACACTCTTCTTTGTCAGAGCACTTTCTCGTAGGACAAAGGCATTGGTTTCAAGAACTCCAAGTTTTGCCTCTGTCAGTTTTGTTTAGTACCATGTGCCAGGAGCTCACTTATGCCTGGATCTTTGGCCTGACTTTTATAGGAAATTTTCCCTGAGTGACACATAATAGCTTCACTAATCACTTGCTTCAGTGCTCTCAGTGACTTCCCAGAGCTGAAATGACCCTGTCGCATTCACACCAGACAGGAAGTAAGATAATATGGGCCTGCCCTGCCCCAGAATTTATGAGGAATAGAAAGGGGGATTGGGGACGAGTGTTGTGCTATTTTTTTTAATGGCATCAAGAATTGACACTGTCTCTCAGCGTCCGTGAGAACACTCAGGAGAAGGGGAAACTGACCAAGTATCTTCACTAAACAGGCTTTTTTCTGTTAACAGCCTATATAAAGTTCTCTTCCTGAAGAATTCCTTCCTCTGTAAAGATTCAAGGAGGCAGATGTAATTCAATCCCCCACTGTACCTTTTAAACCCTGAAGAATGAGTGTTTACAAAGCAGGATCTTTTACTAGATANTATATAAAGTTCTCTTCCTGAAGAATTCCTTCCTCTGTAAAGATTCAAGGAGGCAGATGTAATTCAATCCCCCACTGTAGCTTTTAAGCCCTGAAGAATGAGTGTTTACAAAGCAGGATCTTTTACTAGATATTGTAAAAAGAGATGTCTGAGCATCTGTTTCGCCAAGAAATTAAAATGGAGTCTTCGCCAAGGAGCATAAATATACTTGGCAGAAACCAAAGGCTCAGTAGCAAAGATAAAAGTAATTGTTCCCTTCAGCCAATTGCTCACACTTATTGCAAAACATTTATCTTCCCCCACAGTGAGTTTTCTCCCATCATGCAGTCAGCTCTGGGAATTCTCATCCTCTGGGTCTTGGAAGGTCTGTGAGGGAGACAGGGGTGCTCTGAGCCATGGAATTACATCTCTGCCACTTCAGAAGCATACAGGCCCACAGAGGTTCAGTAAGCGAGCTGAGACATTTCATCTCTCAACAACCTGATATTTTTTCCCCTCTAGAAGTGACCAATTTTTAAGAAAGACATTTATCTTTTAACTATGTCATTATTTTTACTGCTTTAAAATCAGATTTGATTTTCTTCAGCTCTCTGGGCTTTATATAAATGTCAGTAAGCAGAAAAGATTGTCAACACTTGGACAGATGATCAATTATCAAGAGATTCCTCAGCTTTACATTCAATGAAGTGACTCAACCACTGCTTATGTAAACACTGGTGCTTAAAAATTTTTTTTCCCCAACAATTCTATATGTCCGTAAAGACCGTCACCCTGGGAGTAAAGCAACCACAGTGGTTTGATTCTGGGCAAAACCTCTTTGTTCTTCATTTTCCTATGCGTAAGCCCAAAACATCAGAGAACTAAAATTTATATACATTCACAATTGAAATTAGTTCTTTTAAACTAGTTAGAGCATACTATCATGATTTAAAGGTCAAAAACTGTCTAACATTTCAACAAAAACTTGTCATCACCAGTAACTAAAATTAGCTAATATTTCTTGGCAATTAGTTCAGGTTATATACTTGACAATACTACCACTGCATTTCTTTTTAAAATAGCCTCCAACTTTTAAAGCTCACTGGATCACTGATTTGTTTAGAACCACAGTCATTTGTGTACTTACCTCACTTTTCTTCTGACTGTGGGTTCCAAGGGGGAGGTACCTCAAAGCGTTGTTCAGGGAAACCAAACACCGTTCCTGCCCTTCCAGAGCTAAGAAAAGTGCTGGGTATGGTATCCCCACCCCAATGCGCTGTCCTCACCCTCTAATGGCCAGATTTTTCTCTCTCTTCTCCACTCACTGCTACCCTTGCTAAAAATATCAGCATTTCTTTTTATTCATTATTCAGCTTTTGTCAAAAGCTTCTAGAGCAATCACCCCTGATCCTTTTTGAAAGGAGTAATGTACATGATGGGCTTCCAAGGCAGTACTAATGCTGAAGAACCTGCTTGCCAATTCAGGAGACATTGGCAAGGTCCCTGGGTGGGAAGATCCACTGGAGAAGGAAATGGCAACCCACTCCAGAATTCTTGCCTGGAGAATCCCATGGACAGAGGAGCCTGGGAGGGGGGGGCGGTACAGTTCATGGGATTGCAACGAGTTGGACTACTGAAGTGACTTAGCACACACACACATAACGTACATGATAAATCACTCCTTTAACTCATAACATGACTGAACGACTAACACTTTCACTTCACTTAATTCAAAACAATATACAATAGGTTATGACTTGGGATGCTTAGGGCTGGGAGGTAGAGTACAAAGAAGTAAGAAGGTCTCTCCCAAGAGAACGATTAAGCTAGGCTATTGGTACGATTGTGATACTGTAGTTCACTTTATATAAAAACTGCAGATTTTAGGTTATAAATTAGTTTTAAAAGTCGAACATCCTAGAAAACATTTTTTAGTACCTTAGTAATACTATTACTGATATCTTTCACCCGGAATACTACAAATAAAATGGTATGATGCGACATGGTTCTGCTCATTTTATTGTCTGACAAGTAGTTATACAAACACAGGATTTCTTTTAATCAGTCAAGCAAATCAAGTTTATTCCAGGGAAAAGAAAAAGTAAAATAGAAACAAGTTGAAATCTATGACTAAGATTTTTCAGATGAAAAATCACTAAAGAGTACTACCTTCCACCTTTCTTTAGCAAACTTAATGCACTAAAACTTGGGTTTATACAGACAAGAAACTAGAAAATATTTCTTCTTTGATAACATGAAGGAAAGTTTATTTACATATTCTATTTTTCTAGTTCTAGTAAGCAGCTTTATGAATACAATTTTGATATTATATGTGTTGTGAATGGAAACAGCCTCCCTTATGAGTAAACACACATCTTCCAAGATTTTAGCAGAAAATAAAAGTCCCAAGGAAGTCATTTAGGTTTCCTGTATGTTAATTCCCACTGAAGCTCTGACTCAAGAAGAGACACACTGGCTCCCATTCTCAATCTTTGACTCCCCTTGACTCTGTTGAAATAGGTATAGTATTGTCTTTTATACTATGAATGCATATATTCATATTGCTTTTGATTTTGCTATTGTGGCTTATCATTGATATTTTAAAAAACGACTAAATAAAAGAGAACGTAGGAAATAAGGAAAATCCAAAACCCTAAAATAGGCACATTTTTAAAGTATATGTTTCTGCTCCTAAAATAACCTCCCTCTGGCCCTAAAGGACTGTAGAACTTTGTGGACACTGTGCCCGCTTGCATCTCCTCCAGTTCCCCACTTTTCTCAAGTTTGCCAAAAAATCATGGAAATTACATTCATAAGAATCAATCTAAAATGACTTATCTTAAACACCAATTTTAACCTTTTTCTTGTATTTCTTTTCCTTAAATTTTCTTCACCCCCAAGTTATCCACTTAAGCCTAGTTTCCCATCTGAGGGACACAAATAATTTATAGAGACATGGTGATGAGAATAACAAATTGGCACTCCCTTCTAGCCTGGGTTACTGATTCTCCCACTTTTATATACAACTCACGAAATATAAACCCAGCTGTGTGTTATCTCCCAACTGGATAACAGCCATTGCATACACACAGTAGTGTGGCTTGCTTCACATACCAGCCTTGGAGGGCATAGAATTTAGTGACTCAGGTTGCCCAGGTCTCCACAGAACCATCCTGAGTATGTGGAGGACAAAGCCCCCCACCAAATGAAACATTTGAGATTAAAGAAGCTGTAGGACTAACCATTTGAGCAGCAAAGAGGGTGGTGGTGGGGAGATATTAGGAAATATATCTTTAGATTAATAGCCCGTTGAGAACTGGGATTTGACTACATGTTGTCTATGACTCAGTGTGGAAGGTTACCAAATTCCATTCATGGAATTTTATTCATATCTGAAATGTAAACTAGGGAAAAGATTTCAACAGCAACAACAAAATAGCAACAAACTAGCAGTGATTCGAATAGGTTCTGTGTTTCCATTTTCTGTAGAACAACTACAGTTCAAGAGTAGTAGTTTCTTACAAATTGATTAAATCAGTATCCCAATGAGCATAGCAAAAAACGAAAATTGGTGACTTTCCATTTTTTTCAGATGGGTTCTTTACTCCTTTTTCACCTCATTGCTGTCATATAAAAGTTCATTGCTCTTCCTAAGGAAAAATTTGTATTGAGAGTAAAGACATCTTAAAGAGGCTGGTCTTTTTTACAAATTGGTGTCCTGATCTTTATAAACTTGCCACAGATAAAATCCCTTTCACAAGAACTCAGCCATAAGCATCCCAACCCACTGCCCTTAAATCCTGATGGGCAGCTCCATCCTAGGTATTCACGTTATGTGACCTTCAGAATTATCTTCCATAAAGTATATATGGATAAAAAGGAAGATTTTCAGGGACTTCCCTGGGCTTCCTTGGTGACTCAGAGATAAAGAATCTGCCTGCAATGCAGGAAGCACCAGAGACATGGGTTCGATCCCAGAGTCGGGAAGATCCCCTGGAGGAGGAAATGGCAACTCACTCCAGTATTCTTGCCAGGAAAATCCCATGGATAGAGGAGCTTGGTGGGCTACGGACCATGAGGTGGAAAAAAGAGTCATACAACTGAGCAACTGAAAATACACACACACATCCTGGCAGACCAGTCCATACTTCCACTGAAGGGGGCATAACCAAAATGAAAAACAAAACCAAGACTTTCAGTGCTTAACTGTGGCATTTCTGAATGAGACTTTTCTTTTTCCCAATGACTTGTCACATTAATGCCTTAAACGATCTTCGGTGAGGAAATTTTCTACCCAGTTAGTTATTCAAGCGTCTCTTACCAGCCGTGGAATGGAGCCTGACATTGATACTTGTCATCTCAGAGTGAGCCTTCAGTACATTTAAACTAAATTATGATGCTTCCATAACTTCTCTTGGCTCTGAGAATTATTCTACTCAGTGATGAAATGAGAGAGAGAAGCATGCTCTGAGCAAACGTTAGCACAAGAGGAATTGAATTCAAGTGCAAAAGCTTTAATTAAGCTTATTTATCAAGAAAGGAGAGGCATGAAACCCGTGGGCTCCCGCGTGGCTTTTATCTCCCAGGAGCCCACATTCTCGTTTGGCCTGTTCCTTAGCTTGCACAATTCCTTAAGGAAAACAACTCTCATTTCTTCTGATCTCTCTCATAAGTCAGATACTAATTAATGGCAGAAAATTAAATTCTTGGGGGTAATCATCCAGGGAATTCTTTGGGTGTTGTTTATTCTTGCTTTGATTCCTTTTTGAATGTTTGTTAAATATGCCAGGAAGCACTGTGCTTTGATGCTCAGGATGCAGTCCTTGTATTTTCACCAGGGGCATTTTTGCACACAGAGGACAGTGCCCCTCACCAGGTGACAAAGCAGCCTGGCTGTTTACTGTAGGAATGAAGCACCTCTTCAGTCAGTTTTCAAAGTGTATACTGCTTCTGGGCCGCTTTGGGTGCCGTTTCCTCAGGACAAACCTCTACTCTTACTAGGTCAATAAAGACTCACAGCCCTGGTGTCTTTCCCCACCAAACACATGACCTTGGGTGTGTCCATAGGCCTAGAAGAACAAGGTGAAGTTCTGACACCCAGACCCACCAGTCTATCCCTGCCTCCGTGCGGACAAGCTCAGGCACAGTGGGCTTGAGGAAGCAGCCTTCTGCCAGGAGAGCTGTTTTACCAGGTGTATTTTTTGGAGCACCTGAACCTTGACTTTCATCATTAAGACTTCCCGGAACTGATANGGTGAAGTTCTGACACCCAGACCCACCAGTCTATCCCTGCCTCCGTGCGGACAAGCTCAGGCACAGTGGGCTTGAGGAAGCAGCCTTCTGCCAGGAGAGCTGTTTTACCAGGTGTATTTTTTGGAGCACCTGAACCTTGACTTTCATCATTAAGACTTCCCGGAACTGATAGTCTAACAAAATACCTGGTATTTATGATGTACTCATTATATGCCAGGCATTTAGGTAGACTTGGCTCATATCATCTTCATCACATTTCTAAGGAGTAGGTTCCTAATCCTATAGATGAGGAAATAAAAGATCAGAGAAGTTCAGAAAGTTGCTCGAGATCATCCAGCTGAGCCATGAAACCTAGTCTCTCCAGTAGAAACTCCAGTATAGACGAGGTTCAAGTGCAAGCAGTCTGAGTTCCAGAGACTGTACCATCTTTGGGTAAGTAGTTTACCCCTTGAAGTGAAAGACTTAAAAAAATTTTAAATTACTAAACAAACATACAATTAAGTAACAACAACAACAACACTGCCTACAACTTAATGCAGGGTTTTATGCGAAAATCATAGAAGAGTTAGTTGAGAATGACTGGGTTATTTTAAAATATCACGTACACCACATAAAAACATACCATGAGGTTCATACATAAACTTTCTCCTCTTTAAGGGGTTAATGAAAACCTTTCACCAGGTAAGGTTAAGAGAATCACCTTTCATCTGGACCAGTGGAAATGTTCTCCTCCTTGTTCACTCTCCCAGTCTATTTATCTCACAGTGTCCTTGCCCCTAGGTGATCAGGAATTGTTCAAAGTTTATTTTAAGCACGACATCATAATCAATAGATTACTGAGGTTTGCACAGTGCCTGCTGTAGACTTTTTTTTAAAGAATTTTTTGATGTGGACCATTTTTAAAGTCTTTATTGAATTTGTTACAACATTGCTTCTATGTGTTGGTTTTTTTGGCCGCAAAGTATATGGGATCTTAGCTCTCCAACCAGGGATCAAGCCCATGCCTCTGGCATTGGAAGGCAGTCTTAACCACTGGACCATGGGGAGGTCCTCCCCCACCTTTTTCTTTCACCTCACTGAATAGTTTCTCTCTGTCATTCTCATCTCGTCCCCTCCCTCATTTGCATGATCCTGTAACATTTTCTTTATATCTGTTCCAAGAACTCTATATCTTATATTTCTTTTTGTGCTGTGTTCTATCCTCTGTGGCAATATAGAAATTATTTTATTTTTCTTCTTCAGGCATAAAGTGTGGTTTCCTGACAGAGATCTCCAGCCAACACTGTTGGTGCCCCATCCTATCCTCTCAGCATTCACCTCACTGATGACTTGGAATGCCTGTTTCTCCACCTGGACAGGGAGCATGGTAGAGTTAGTGACCCTGAGAGTAACACTCAATCCATTTAGTAGATGGAAAATTGAAAGATAAAAAAAACTTCCTCGCTCCTGACTAGTATAACCCTGAGGCATGTTCTCCATCCTCTCCCAGGGTTCCCCAGGTGCCATGCAAATCCATGTAATACCATCAAACATACTCCTAGGCAGAGCAGTCCTGCTAGCTTCTGTTCAGTCATTTCACAAAAGGCTCAGTGGGGACTAGAGAAGCTGGCCTAGGTGAGATGGTGCCAGTGTATTAAAGTATCAGATGATATGGATGATAAATGTTGATTCTGTACATTACTGGCAAGCATGTGAGAAAACATTCTCATGTAACCTTTGTTGGAGTGATAAATGGTATGATTCTTGGAAGACAATTTGGCAAAACTCTGCATATATTTTGGCCCAGAAATTTCCCTTTTAGGAATTGATTCTGCAGAGATACTTGCCCATGCATATCTAGAAACTTTCATCATAGTATATTTATAGTAGCAAAAACAATGTTCATCAAAAGGACACAAATATATTGTGGTGCATTCATATAAGGGAATACTTCACAACCTTAAAAAATGAGATGAATCTATGTAGATTGAGGTAGAATTTCTCCAAGATATACAGTTAAGAAAATGAAAAGGCCCAAGAGGAACGGGATATATGAATACTTATGACCAATTCATGTTGTTTCACAGCAGAAAACAACACAACTTTGTAAAGTTAATTATCCTCTAATGAAAAATAAATACAAATAAAAAAATTTTTAATGTAAAGGGAAATTACAAAACATTGTCTCTTTAGTTTTTAAAAATTATATACAAGTAAGCCAGATCATAGTCTTCCCTGGTGGCTTAGTGGTAACGAATCTGCCTGCCAATGCAGGAGACACGGGTTCAATCCCTGGATCAGGAAGATCCTTGGAGGAAGAAATGGCAATCCACCCCACTATTCTTGCCTGGGAAATCTCATGGATAGAGGAACCTAGCAGGCTACAGTCCATGGGGTTGCAAAGAGTCGGACATGACTTAGAGACTAAACAATAACAACAAAGCCAGATCACATAGAAAGATACTTAATATTCTATTTTCTGGATAGGAAGATGCCGCATGAAAAAAATACCAGTTTTAAGTTATTTGGGCTTCCCTGGCGGTTCAGATGGTAAAGAATCTGCCTGCAATAAATGGCATGCCATCTCGATTAAAAAAAAAATAACATCAGATTTCATTTCTAGAGCTAGATAAATGCGTTTTAAACTTTGTGTTAAAAGATAAGTAAATAAATCTGCAAGAATAGCCAGGGAAACAAAAGTCTGAAAAGGATGAACAATATGGGGGAAAGGCATAGACCCTATCAAACATTAACATATTACAGAAGCCTCTATAATTCAGTTGTATGGTACTGCTACATGAAAAGACAGACTGATGGAAAGCTAGAAAGTACAGAACTAGAGCCAGATGATATAGAAATATAATAAATGATATAGATGGCATTTCAAATCAGGAGAGAAGACCACTTTAAAAGTCCATCTTTTTGATTAAAGTTTCTGACTTAGAAAATTTAGAATGAGTAGCCATTTAAACACAGATAAAATTGGATTCATATTTCATAGCATATGCCAGAATACATTCTAAATGGATCAAGGGTCTAAATGTATGAAAATAACCCTTATTAGCATTAAAAGATAACATGAGTGAAATCACTTAAAACCTGGGAGTGAGGAAAAATGTTCCTATCTAGGACTCTATATCCAGACACAATAAGAAAAAAAAAAAAAAAGGCTTCACATGGCAAAAATCTTCATAAGCTAAGGCAAAAGACAAAAGAGAAATTGGAGGAAATGTTTGCAATGTTTATCATGGAGAAATGAGCTGTTGGTTGAAGGGTACAGACCTCCAGTTATAAAATTTATTAAGTTCTAGGGCTCTATGTACAGCATGATGACTATAGTTAACAATATATATACTTCTCGAAAGTTGCTAAGGAAGTAGATCTTAACTATTCTCACAACAACAACATGGTAATTATGTGAGGTGATGGAGGTGTTAACTAATCTTATTACAATAGTCATTGTGCAATATGTGTGTCAAATGATCACTTGTACACTTATTAAACTTACACAATGTAAGTTTAAGGTGTACTGGTGATGCTAATTGAACAATTCATCTCAGTAAAACTGGAGGGAAAATGATAACCACCTGATGGAAAACTTGGGAGNAAAAAAAAAAAAAAGGCTTCACATGGCAAAAATCTTCATAAGCTAAGGCAAAAGACAAAAGAGAAATTGGAGGAAATGTTTGCAATGTTTATCATGGAGAAATGAGCTGTTGGTTGAAGGGTACAGACCTCCAGTTATAAAATTTATTAAGTTCTAGGGCTCTATGTACAGCATGATGACTATAGTTAACAATATATACACTTCTCAAAAGTTGCTAAGGAAGTAGATCTTAACTATTCTCACAACAACAATATGGTAATTATGTGAGGTGATGGAGGTGTTAACTAATCTTATTACAATAGTCATTGTGCAATATGTGTGTCAAATGATCACTTGTACACTTATTAAACTTACACAATGTAAGTTTAAGGTGTACTGGTGATGCTAATTGAACAATTCATCTCAGTAAAACTGGAGGGAAAATGATAACCACCTGATGGAAAACTTGGGAGAGACATGAATAGAT
The DNA here is from genome assembly GCA_006410875.1 of Neotragus pygmaeus. Classification (NCBI taxonomy): domain Eukaryota; kingdom Metazoa; phylum Chordata; class Mammalia; order Artiodactyla; family Bovidae; genus Neotragus; species Neotragus pygmaeus. The sequence goes on along the minus strand of SJYV01000228.1, from coordinate 360 downwards.
AATCTCCAGAAAAATAAAAACAGATGCCCTTTAAACATAGGAAAATTTTTTTTACATCATTCATGCTAAGAAAAATTAAAATACAGCGAGATATTATTTCTCTACCAACAGATTGACAAAAATGCAAACTCCTACAATTTCTTCTGTTCACCAGGTTGTAGAGAAACTGGAACTTAAATATATTGTTGGTGAGAATGAAAACTGTGCACCACTGAAGATGGGAAAATTTAGCAATAATTAGGAATATGATATGTATTTACCCTTGACTCGGTCATTCCACTTTTAGAAATGTATCCCAAAGGAAAAGGTTATATATACACAAATTATTTATTATGACATTATTTATAATAGCAGAAGATA
>SJYV01000227.1:0-43193 GCA_006410875.1 Neotragus pygmaeus | reverse complement strand
TGTGTGTGTGTGTGTGTGTGTGTATACACGCGTGCTCAGTTGTGCCCAACCCTTTGCTGCTCTGTATGTATGTGTGTATGTGCATGTTCAGTTGTGTCCAACTCTTTGCTACTTTCTGTGTGTGTGTGTGTGTACATGGTGCGTGTTCAGTTGTGTCTGACTCTGCTACTTCATGGACTGAAACCCGCCAGGCTCTTCTGTCTAAGGAATTTTCCAGGCAAGGATAATGAGTAGGTGGCCATTTTCTCCTGCAGCAGATCTTCCTGAACCAGGGATTGAACCTCTGTCTTCTGCATTGGCAGGCAAATTCTTTGCCAGTGAGCCACCTGGGAAGCCATTTATATATATATATTCTGTTCCATTGATTCATCAGTCCTTACGCCCATCAATCCAGTGCAGCTTTATAGTAAGGCTTGAAAGAGGTAGTGTTTTTCAGCTTTTTCTTCTTTGTCATGTTTTCTCTGAAAGTGAAGTTGCTCAGTCATGTCCGACTCTTTGCAACCTCATGGACTGTAGCCTATCAGGCAAGAATACTGGAGTGGGTTGCCATTTCCTTCTCCAGGGGATCTTCCCGACCCAGGGATTGAACCCTTGTCTTCCGCATTGCAGGCAGACGCTTTACCACCTGAGCCAGGATTTTGGTATACATCTCAGGATATGTTTGTTAGTCACTGCAATCTTGTCAGTCTCTCTGAGAAACTGCCCTGCAGTATCTATCCAGCTTGACCATTCTAAATTCTGCTTATCATCTTGTTCATTCTGCAAAATTGCTGGGCTCTGAGTTCTTCATCCCTCTGTTGTGATCTGGAAAAACTGCCTGCTAGAATGGCTCTTGTCACCATGGTGTTCCTTCTCCCCTCATGCCCAGTTGTTTCCTTAATCTCAGGGACCACAGTTTCTCACTGCTTGTTCTCTGATATTTGAATATAGTTTGTTCAGTTTATGTTGGGATGAGTCTCATTATTCTCTCTTGACCTAAATTGTAAGCCCACAGTTGATTCTTGAGTTAATTAAAAAAAAAAAAAAAGGCTCTTCTCATGCTGTGCCAAAAGGAGCAAAAAGATATCTTTAACCATAGACGCTTCTTTGATTGCTACTTTATTTGTTTATTTTGGGGGCTGTGCTGTGCAGCATGCAGGGTCTTAGCTCTCTGACCAGGGATTGAACCCGGGTCTCCTGCCATGGAAATGTGATGTCTTAACTATTGGACTGCCAGGGAATTCCCTGAGGGTATTTTATTGAACAGCTTCTGAGACCAGAGGATTAATTTCTCTGGAAGTTTTCCTAAGGAATATAGACTTGGATTTCTAAAGTCTCTTTTATTCTCATATCTTGAGACTAGGAAACCAGTCTCAACAAACTCTACTAGATTTCATTTGCAGGAACTATAAATGTGAATGAATTGTCTCTCCTCCCAGTTCATCAGATTTACTGACTCTCTGGCCTACTTTTGAAGCTGGTCCCTATAAGCAAAGAATAGGTACCAGGCCTATAGGTATTGACTTACAAAGTGAAGTCATTATTTGTTAATGATGGGCTTGTCATGCCTGACTAAATGAGAATTATTCTCAATTATGACATTCAAGATGCAGACTTCATTATCCAATTATCCTGATAAATGGATTGACAGATTTTTATTAAACCTATGCAGTTAATAATATTGACATGAAAAGTAGAGAGACTCAGTTTTTATGTTTCTGTTTTTTCCCCCGCAATTTGAGGACATCTAACCAGGTGCCACCTAGAATGCATTTAGAGTACATAAGTGTAATTTATTAAATTGAGGGCTAGATATAGAAGAGAAAGAAAAACGGCTTTTTTATAGAACCCGTTGGAAAACATAATACCAAACAATAATATTCTAAAACAAATAACTGCAGTTAAAATCTTCACTAGTTCATTCAGTCCTGTGTAAATCTGTTTTGCTTAATCTTTTTTTTTTGCAGTCTGCTTTGAAGACATCATCCACTTAGGTGTATAAAGGGACCTAGAAATTTTGACTTAGTTCATCCTCTAGTACAGTTGTAATATTGTGTAAGTTATCTTAGGTCAGTAGTCTGTCACCCAGAATTTATTACATAAAATATTTAGATTTGTTATCTTTTCCATGAGAATCTTAGACTTCAAGGCAAACAGCAGAGGAAAGCCGAGCCACCCATTTGGCAGGAAGACATTTTGGATGTCCTTCATTCATTGTTATGGACAGAAGTTTTCATCTGATGTTCTTAATCGTTGGCCTGAAGGAGTACTTTTAGTTCCTAAAGTATTTGAGACTAATTGTCACAGATTTTACTTATGTGAAAATGTTTATTTCACATTCATTTTTGAAGAATTCCCTGTATATAAAATTCTGTGTCAGTTGCTTCAGCACTGTAAAGATCTTGTTGTCTGATTGCTTTTAAAAAGGTAATTTTAATCTTTGTTCCTCTGTGTATATGGTCTTTTTTTTCTTGTGACTACTTTCAAGATTTTCTCTTGATGTTTGAATTTAAATAGTTGGACTATAATGTACTTAGGTTTGGTTTTCTTTGTATTTATTCTTCTTGGGGTTAACTGAACTTCAGTGTGCAGACTGGTGTTTTCATCAAGTTTGGGGAAGTTTGGCCATTATTTCTTGAAGTTTTTTGTTTTAGCTTCAGTCTCACTTCTGGGGCTCTAGTTAACAGATTTGATAGACCATTTGCTGTTTCTCACTTGTCCTTTCCATTTGTCTTTAATAATGTTTTCTTTCCATTCTTCAGATGGATGGTTTTGATAGCCCTTTAAGTTCAGTTAGTTTATTTCTTCTCCAGTCTGAATGATATTCAGTAAGAAAGTACTTTTCTGTTTCAACCTTGTTCTTACAACCCACATTTGTAAAGGGCTTAGGCCAATGGATTTATCAAAGTTGTATAACTAGTTTGTGATGTAACTGAAGTTAGAACTTACATCTTGATTCTTTGCAAACTTTAGACCTTTTCTTTCTATAATTTCTGAACTTTATATTGTAGTAAGTTGCAGTCTTTTTAAATATTCATGCTGAGGAGTTAGAAGATACTGCTTAAACATTATACAGTTGCAGAAAATTAAAGGTAAGTTCTTATTTGTGGTTTAAAAATGATTTTTAACAGAAAAATATAAGTATCACTGAAGTCAGTAATACCTTAGAAACTTACAGATGACATTACTCCAGCAGTGAAAGTAAGCCTGTGATTATTCAACAGAAAAATTCAACTTTAACTATAGAAATTCTAACATCACGACTTTCTGGAGTTTAGGCTATGATACTATTCATGGTCTTGGAAATTAACTTTTTGAATACAACCTCAGTTAATGGATGTATTTTGTGTAGATTTCTGAAACTGATTTTTATGTCATCTTTGTTAAAATTAAAACACTGTATAGTTGGATTAGAGGAATAAAAATATTGCCAAGGCCAGGATAATTATCATATGCTTTCATATCATATTTTATTAATAATATTGTAGTTTCTAAAGTTCCGGCAGAAGTCCTGAGAATCTTGATATTTAGAAAAAGTATTGCATATGAATGATGTTCTAAGTGGTGAGAACTGTATTTGTCTCTGTCCTTCAGTTTAGTTTGATATTGGATTACTAGAGTTTAAAGATAACAGTTTTAATTATAAACCATGTTTTTTATTCCTTATAGTTAAAATGAATTAAACTCATGGAAATCTGTAAAGCAACTACTATTTAAAAACCAAACAGTTTAAGTGAACTGCTTCTTCCCTACTCAGTGTAAATGAATGATGGTTAGATTAGGAGATGAAACTATCAGTAAGATGAAGATATTTAAAATGTTTTTTAAAGTGATATGCATGGGGTGGGTTGAGAATCTGTGGTACTTGATGATAACCTACCTGGTAAAGGCCATACTTCTCACTATTTTCTTTTTATAAAGACTGGTAGGAAATTCTAGTGAATGTGGCTGGAAGACAGTAACTTCTTATTCAGGACTTCAGATGGGCCAGTTCTGTTGAAAATCTGTTTTTGAAACAGCTGTAAATGGTGCAGTTAAACTCAGAGATTCCATGAAAAAAGGAATAGAGTATTTGATGTCATAAGTTTTAAGGTTTTGGGGGATTTTTAAGGGGATGAGTGGAAATATTTAAGGGCTTGGGCTCTGACATTGGTGAGACCTGGGTTTAATTTCTAGCTCCATCACTTACTAAATAGTTGACCTTGAGTGAGTTATTTTCCTTCCCCGTTTTCTTATTAAAAGGAATAAAGTTGAATTCTATACTTTGATCTGTTCTCTGTATCAGAGGACGACTACAGTGGAGATTGAGTAGTAGATGAAATACACGCAACACAGGATCAGCTCAAATGTTAGATTAAGTATTTGTCCACATAGTTTTTAAAATTTAACGTTAAAATTCTGCAGTATTTTATCTGAGCAAGAGTATATATTATTTGTGAGTTATGAAGTATACTTTGATGAGCAGCTGTGAACCCACTCTTGACTGTAAGAGCCGGAAGGTTGTTAGGTGTACCCATTCCCTCTGTGATTCTCCCTGAACTCATCCTGCCTGGATCCCAGAAGTAAGTTTCCTTTAGTTGCAGTTGCTTTCAAAAAGTTCGAAAAGCCACACATATATGTGTTCCTGAACAGTGTTCAGTTTTGTCTTTTAGCTTTACAAAAATACAAGGAATGTAGTGTACTTGCTTTTTAACTTTTGATTGCTTTTAAGATTCCACCATGTTATATATAATCTATTTATTTTTTCTGCTACTCTATTGTAGTCTTTCGTATGGCTTTATTAGAATTTTTTACATTTGGGATTGAACATTAGTTTTCTCTAGTTCTTTATGTATGAACGATATGTCAATGAACATTTTAATACATGTCACTTGTTGCAGAGAGACTTGTTATTACTCTAAAGTTTTAAAAGATAAACTTGATTTTTAACTGCTGATGTAATAAATTTGCTTTTAATAGGGAATTTCTCTAGAAAAAAGTAAATTTTCTTATTGAAATAGCCCTGTTTCATAGACTAATTTATTTCATACAAGTCATTTATTATTTATCACAGGATTGGCAGTATATACTGTGATGTTTTTAAACAACTTTATTATAAAGTATAATTTGCAGACAATAAAATTCACCAGCCTTACATTTGCAGCTTGAGTTTTGGCAAGTGTAGCCATCACCTCAGTTATGACAGAAGACCCCCCTGCCGCCCGCTGAGGCTCCTTGTGCCCCCCTGCAGTCTGTCCTCTCTCCTGGTAACTGGTGGCCACTGGGCTGCTTTACATCACTCCAGTTTTCCTTTTCTTGAATTTCACATAAACAGTAATCCCCTTATGTGTGTATTATTTTGTAATTGTTCCACCTTTCCTGAATATTCTGTCCTCTTTCCTCTTTGTATTTTCATTTTGGAAGAGAGAAAAAGGGAGTGAGGGAGAGAAAGAAAAAAGTATGTGTGTGTATTCAGCCTCACTGGTTCTACTCCTCTCACCAAGCAGCTCTGTCCATGGACAACATTCTTCATTTTTGTAGTGATTTTGATTTTAATACTCTCATTTGCTTTTTTAGTTTCCGTCTCTCTCCTTACATTTCCTGTCTGTTCCTGTACTTGTCCACTTTTACCATTCGAGCCCTTAGCATATTAATCGTACTTATAATTGCACAAGTGGTTCCACTTAAAACATTTTAGAGACCCTGCCTCTTTCCTGTTACTAGCAGTCTTCAGAGGATTCTTATATAGGGTCTACATTAAAAGCTTAATGTTCACAGTCACAGTGTCCATGTTAGCCGAAAAGTGGAAACAACCTCATGTCCACCAACTGATGACTGGATGAGTATGTATCTGTATAATGAAGCACTGTTAGATGCCACAACATGGATAGACCTGCAGGCCAAGCCAGTCACAGAGGACTAGATACTGTATGGTTCCACTTGTATGAGCTGTCCAGAATAGGTAAATCCAGAGACAGAAAATAAGTTAGTGGCTGCCTAGGGTGAGGGTGTGAGAGGAGTTGTGTGGGGTAGGGGGTATGGAAGCATTAGGGGAGTGACAGCTGAGGGGTTTCTTTCTGCAGTAATAAAAATGTTCTGAACTTGACAGTGGTGACAGCTGTGCACCTCTGTACTTTAAGCCATTGAATTGTGTGTTTTAAGCGTGAGGTATATGAATTTTATCTTTTCAAAATTCTTGCCGTTGATATTTTTAATTTTTAATTGGAGGATATTTGCTTAACAATGGTTTATTATATCTTAATGAAGCTGTTAGAAAATATAGCTGATGTATTCAGGAATGCTAAGAGTTCTATGATGCCATAAAGGAATTTTATGGGAAAATATGGATACTTTTCTAATGGCACTGACTTCAGAAGATGTGCTGTGTATCTCAAACTTTTCTGAGATTCAAAAATAACATGTTAATTAAACTCACCTCAATTTTTAAAAAACCTTAGTCTTTGTTAGATATTTGGCCTGAAATTATAGGGTTAATGTTAATTCCAGCCCCATATCTTCATTTGTCAAGAAAGTTTATGTCAAAAAGACTTTATTCAAAAAAGAATTCAAAATAAATACCTAAATCCATCTACAATTTCCTATATGTCCGTTAAATGCTTATAAGTTACTTATGGACATTTTGCAGTTATATATCCAGAAATCAATGTTTTGCTCTCAAGCTTATAAGGCCAATTAGAAGATACTAAGAAAGCCATAATTTGGTGGACCTGCTCTCTTGGGCTGATCAAGTGCTGTGGTTTTAAGTGGAAAAGCGAAAGTTATTTTACTTGAGATAATCTGACTACACTAGGTCCCTCCTTTTTAATTTTTTTAAGGTTTTAAGCTTTTAAGAGATTCTGTGCAATGATGACTGATGACTAGTGATGTATTTAAAATGTGGACATCACTAGTTTTGTGACATATAGAAGAATATAAATATTTATAATTTTGAAAGCTTAGTTTGAATTTAATGTTGGTGAAAAAGCAATTTACTTTTCAAAGATAGTTTCTTTTTTTTTTTGCACAGGTCACATACTATACAGGAAAACTTTAAAAAGAAAATTCCTATTAATAGTTTTGTTCTATTATTAAAGTGAAAAACTGCTTAAACTGGTTTGCTTTTAAGGATGAAGCTTTCTGAATATGTAAGAGAAAACTCTTAAAGTTTGGCACATCTTTGGCACAAATAACAAACTATCTAAATTGCTGTACTAGTGTAATCACTATTTTTCTGCTCTTGGTAAAAGTGGATGGGGGTTGTAGTAATTGTTCACAGTCAGGGTATGTTAAAGGGACAGTTTTATTAGACTTGGAAAATATAGACATAAAGTCATCAGGTTGGTGATAATATAGATCTTGTAGTACTTAATTTTGTAGCTTAATTAAGAATATAATTGGCCTAAATATCAACTCAATGATCCAGAAATGCAAATAATCCGGTTTATATCACAGTTATCAGTGGCCCTGTCTTTCATGTGGCAAACTCTTAGTTACTTTTTTATGACTCTGTTCTCAAAAGAATATGTTTGGAATCTGTAATTTTTAACATGTAAAGCCTGCATTATTTTGAAGTTGATACTGAAAACCTATAAACTTCTGACCTTGAGTAGAATTTTCTGTGTATAACCATTACATGCAGCTGGTGGATTCAAAATTGCCTTTTCTTGTACTCTGCTTTGTGAAAAATAGTATGTATTGGACGTGAGTGTATGACAGTTGACATTTATCAAGGATAACAGGAGCTCATTTTCACATTTTAAAAACTTTGAAAGCTTTGCATGTGTACACATACTCAGCATATGTTCCTAAGATTTAAATATATTTTCCATCATGTATCAATCTTTAATGAACTTCACATATTAAGCTCATACTATGTGAGTCCACCTCCATAAAATTTTGTCTTTTATAGTTGAAAAATCATTCCAAGTAAAAATGAACCTAACGTTTTCCAGGTAGCACCCTTGTTACATAATGTGTGATTTGTCATTACTTTCATTGCTGTACTATAAAATTTGCCCCTCATGTAGAAACAGCCTTATAGAATCTTTATTTTTGCTACATCGACTGCGGCTAAGTCACTTCAGTCGTGTCCGACTCTGTGCGACCCCATAGACGGCAGCCCACCAGGCTTCCCCGTCCCTGGGATTCTCCAGGCAAGAACACTAGCATATTGTTATTGGTTTAAAAAGATTTTTATAGAGCTAGTTGTTTCATTGGAGGGTGACCATAAATAGAATTGGAATTGGATGATTCTTAATCTTGTTCTTAGCCTTTTAAAGTTTTCTTTAAAATGAGATTGTGATAATTTAAAAGGACTTTATAACTGCAGAGTTCATAATGTGTTGGCAAGCTTGTTAATGAAAATAACACCTTTATGGTTGATGCAGGTTTCAGATACTGCAACCCTTGGATATGTTGACATGCAGATCACATTGACTTGCTGCAGGGTAACAGGAGATATGCTCTGACTTCAGAAGATAAATTGGCCATGCGGAGTTGTAATCCTACTGTCTTCTCATTTCTAGGCTTGATTTAGTAGTACGAGGTCTTTGATTTTTAAGCCCTGGGAAATAAGTTAAAATATAATTTTTGTGCATATTAGAGTTTATATTTTGGCTTTTGATAAGCCTGTTATGTGGTGTAAAGTTACCATGTAAATTGTAGGCATTTTATTACTAAAGTAACTCCCAATTGTATTTGAAATATAAGAAGCCTGAGTTTTGTCCCTTTTCTGTTTTTCTTTCAGCAGTTGAAAAGTAAGCCATTTTATTAAGAATGATGAGAAATGAATGGGATTTTAAATTTAGGCTAGTTAAATTGCCAGTGTCTTTATATTTTTAAAAAATTGCAGTGAAATTAATTATGAATTTTAACATGATTTTTCAAAGAAGAAATTGTCCTTAAATTGCAACCCAAGTGTCCTTTCTAATAAAAGATACTGTTTCAACAAATTATTTTGACAGAGAAATGTACAGTATCAGAGAAGTTTAAGGAAAATATTTGAACTGTTTACATAAGAGCAGTTTAAGACCACTACCAAAACTATATTTGTAGATCTGAGCATCTTTGAGAATTTAGTGCTTCTCAAATAACATCTGTAATCTCCTGTTAGACCCCAAGGTTTAGATTTGCCTAAGTCTGTTTTGCTAATATCAGAGTTGGAAAACACACAAATACATTGTTTCCTGAATTTATTTGAGTTGTAGAGGTAGTTATTTTATAATTATTCTCTCTCTCAAATAATTTTGATTCTGTCTGTAAATCATAAGATTCTTGTGGGAGCCATCTTTCAGGCCTACCATTTGCCCACCACTGAGTTTTTTTTTTTGAATGTGTGATTTTTTTTAAAACTTCTTTCAGCAACCTTGTAAAGGTGATGGTATATCCACTCTCAAGAAAAGAACATTAAGATGCAGAGATTTAAATTTGGCAAATACCGTATTGGGGCTTAGATCAAATCTGTGTTCTTTCCCTTTTTTACTTCGCTGTGCTGCCTTCTGGTTGGATTCATCAGTCCCTGCACCCCGCCCTAGTTCAGTGATTATGTGTGTGGTGTCTGGTCTAAGAATTAATCCTAATCTATTGAGTTTTGTTTAAAATGTGATGATCCAGAGAGACGTTGTGGGGTGGGAGGTGGGAGGGGGATTCAGGACTGGAAGCTCGTGTACACCTGTGGTGGATTCATGTCGATGTATGGCAAAGCCAATAGAGTATTGTAAAGTAAAATAAAGTAAAAAATTAAATAAAATGTGGGCTTAAGCATCCCATGCTAATCACATCTATTCACAGTTCCGATATTTGGTGCTCAGATAATGGCCAATATCATCTTTTTTATACTTATATTTTATTCTTTTAGAACATTGTTGCTCTATATGTATTATATTTTCATGGCTGTTGATTATCTTATTAATGATTGTAATCATTTATTTTAAACTTATTTGAAGATTTATCGGGTGGTTAATTCATCTTTTGGAATCAATGCAATTTCTTGGCCATCTTTCTTAGTTCAATTTTTTAATCCACTTGGTAAGTTTAGTTTATAATTTGTATCTTGAGTGGGAAGTTTCTGTTTTTTGATGCACTTCGTGTGTCCCCCTTTCCCTGTCTCTGGCACTTGTGGCTTATTTGTGTTGCATTCAGAAATCATTCAGAGAGGCAATGGCACTCCACTCCAGTACTCTTGCCTGGAAAATCCCATGGGCGGGGAGCCTGGAAGTCTGCAGTCCATGGGGTTACCGAGGGTCGGACACGACTGAGCAATTTCACTTTCACTTTTCACTTTCATGCATTGGAGAAGGAAATGGCAATCCACTCCCGTGTTCTTGCCTGCAGAATCCCAGGGACGGCGGAGCCTGGTATGCTGCCATCTATGGGGTCACACAGAGTCGGACACGACTGAAGTGACTTAGCAGCAGCAGAAATCATTTCCACTATACCGTTGGCCTATTTTCAAGATTCTATTCTGAGGTATTATTGTAATATCAGAACTATGCACGATGTAGGTTTTGTATGTACATGTTTTCTTTGATATACAGTGGGTTTACATCCCAATGAGCCCATTGGAAGTTGAAATGTGTCACTGCCCAGTATCATGAGAGAGCATCCTACTGCTTTTGGCCAGCTGGGAAAAAATAAAAATTCAGAATTTGATGTAGGGCTTGACTGAATGCATATCCCTTTTGCACTGTTGTAAAGTTGGAAAACTGTAAGTTGAACTTTTGTAACTTGAGGACCAACTATATTCCCCCTGCCTCCTTTTTTTCCCCTTATTTAACTGTAGGTAACAGTGTGATATAATCAGCTAGGTAGCTATTGACAGCTTTTTTTTCACCTTTCAGAAATTTTATGTTTGATTTCTACTTAATGAGCCTTGCTTTTTGTTGTTACCTTGTGCATGATTTAATTTCTTGGGTTTCTTTGCTAGTTCCTAGCGCAAGAGCTTCAGAGAAGGCAGTAGCACTCAACTCCAGTACTCTTGCCTGGAAAATCCCATGGATGGAGGAGCCCGGTGGGCTGCAGTCCATGGGGTCACTAAGAGTCGGACATGACAGAGCGACTTCACTTTCACTTTCCTGCATTGGAGAAGGAAATGGCAACCCACTCCGGTGTTCCTGCCTGGAGAATCCCAGGGACGGGGGAGCCTGGTGTGCTGCCGTCTATGGGGTTGCACAGAGTTGGACACGACTGAAGTGACTTAGCAGCAGCAGTAGCAGTGCTAGAACTTAGTAGGTTCATAGAGTCATCAACTTATTGCTGTATGTTTGTTCTGTGTCTTGGTCCACAGACATGTTTGTTAATGTTTGTTATGATTGTATCTTTCAAGATTCAAAAAAAATATTTTGTCATTATTATATTAAGAGCAAGGGGGGAGAGTGTTGTTGGTTGAAAGCAGATTCTACTACATCATCTAATCAGGAAGTCCTTTGTTCTTTTGATCACACAACATGCCTTATTTATATAGGCCTGCATATAGTAGATACTGGATTGTTTATTAAATGAGTGTGTAGAGAATCTTGGAGAAGCTGTACTGATATCAAACCCTCAATCCCTACTTTAATCTAGGACAGTGCTTCTCAAAGGTTGGTTTGTGAACCCTTGAGAGTCCCTGAGAACCTTTTGTGGAGTCCACAGTACTAAGATTGTTTTATAGTAATATATTTTCCATTTTCATCCTGTTAATGCACTGATGGTACAAAAGCAGTGATGCATAAAACTGCTGGTGTCTTAGCATGAATCAAGGCAGTGGCACTACCAGACTACTGGTAGTCAGTTACAGTTTTCACTCCTCTGTGCTCAGACTTAAAGGAGAAGAAACAAAGAAAAACCTCACATAAACTCCACTGCTTTATCACTTGGGATTGTCTTTGATGAAGGAACAAAATATGCTCTTTTCATTAAATCTTGACAGTTGAGTACTGTATTTTTAACATTCTTTTAGTGAGAATGGAAAATATGCCAAAAGCACTCCTGCCTACCAAAGTAGGATGGTTGTCTTGGGGAAGAACACTTGTGTGATTGGCCTTTATACTGAACAGGCCACTTTTTTTCATGAAATATCATTTTTACTTGAAAGAATGACTAACAAACTATGGCTTTGAAATTTGGGGATTTGGCAGACAGTTTCTTAAGGCTGAGCAAGGTGAACCTACTGCTTTAATGAAAGCATCCAAGAGTATTTGTTGACAGTGATAGAGCTGGAGTTTTCAAGTAGAAATTATGTTAATTTTGAATCTGTCACCGTGACTGTACTCAAGGACTTCATGAATGAGATGGGTGGTGATATTAATGTGGAGTTTTTGATATTGTATAATGTATCAGTATTTGAAAATCTGCTTATTCAGTGAACCCGTATTATCCAAATGATAATGTATGCTGTTGCAGAATCATGCTTGGGTAAAAGTTTTTTCAGCGTGTAAGTTAGTATTTTACTATAACAGTATGAACATTTACTGATAGGGTTTCAGATTGCACTTTGCAACTGACCTTTAAGAAAGTACCACTTTCTTAATGCCAGGGAGTGCTGGCAACAGCAGAAGCTAGGAGAGGGTCGAGCAGGTCTCCCTTTGGAGCCTTCAGGAAGAGAGTGGCCCAGTCATGCTGTGTCCTTTTTGGATATTGAGCCTGGAGAACTTCAAGAGAATATCCTGTCTGTGGTGATTCGTTACAGTAGTCACAGGAGACTTAGTACAGTAAGCAAGTCTGAGTAAGACGTATTCAGGGTGTGCCTCATGCTATTTTGTTTTGTTGTGTTTTTTGCAGTATTTTGTAAGTTCGAAAGTATTTTCAAATGAAAACTGAAAGTACCACTTGTCATTTTAGCATAATATCAAGGAACATTATTTATAATGAATTATAAAAGGCTGTTGAAATAGTCCTTCCTTTTACAAGTACATATATCTGTGTGACTGAATTTTCTTCATACATTTTGATCAATATGATGTATCACAGCAGGTTGAATGGTGTAGTAGATAAGAGGATTCAGCTGTCTTCTGTTGTCTGACATTAAGGTTTGTAAAAACGTGAAACAGTGCCACCTCTCATGCGATTGTTTTGTTTCATGTTATTTTTCATAAAATTGCATACAGTAATGTATAATGGACTTGTTTTTAAATGTAATATTTCAAGTGTTTCTCAGTATTAATTTCTAATGTAGTAAATATTGATAGACAATAACCCACATAACCAAAGCTTTTTAGAGTTCAGGAAATCTTGTTATTAAAAAGGTGGAGAACTGCTGACCTGGTGCATTTGGCTAGAACTGTACCAGCTTTTGACTTAAACCTTGCACCTCGTTGTATCTTTGAATAGCTATGTGACATGGTGTACTGTGTCTGGTACTCAGTTGTTCCTGCTTTTAAATTACATGAAAGTCTTAGTTGCTCAGTTGTGTTTGACTCTTTGCAACCCCATGGACTGTAGACCGCCAGGCTCCTTGAGTCCATGGAATTCTCCAGGCTAGAATACTGGAGTGGGTTGCCATTCTTTTCTTCAGGGGATCTTCCCGACCCAAGGATCAAACCCAGGTCTCCTGCGTTGCAGACAGATTCTTCACCACCTGAGCCACTGAGGAAGCCCTTTGAATTACATATCAGCCATTACTTTTCAGTGGAGATGTTTTATAGCACAAAATACAATTTGTGATTCTACATGTACTAGTTTGTTGATTTCCTGGCACTGGGTCATCAGCTTTTTGGAGGCCAAAACAAACAAACAAAAAACCCCCAAACAATAACAACAAAAAACTTGTCTATTTTGATCAACAGTTCATCCCAAGCATATTGGTATAGGAAATGCAGTTTCCTTTGTGTGGCTAACACTCAGGGTCTTTAAGATTCCCTGGAGAAGGGAACGGCTAGCCACTCCAGTATTCTTGCTTGGGGAGTTACAGGGAATGAGGAGCCTGGCGGGCTGCAGCCCACGGGGTCCCAAAGAGTTGAATCGACTGAGTGACTAACACTTTCACTTTCACACTTAAAAAAAAAACCAAGAAAAACTTTGCTCCTCCCCAGTTTTATTAAGAAAATTGTTGACATATGTCACTGAATAAGTTTAAGGGGTTCAGCAGGATGGTGTGATTTATACATATTGTGGCATGCTTGCCACTATGGGTTCAGCTACATCCATCATCTCACATAGATACGATAAAAGGAAAGAAGGAAGGAAAAAAATTTCCTCCTTGTGATGAGAACTTTTTAGGATTTACTCTTAACAACTTCTCTGTGTTTCATACAGCAGAGTTAGTGTAGTCCTCATGCTATACGTTAGGTCCCTGTTACTTTGTGACCACTCTCAGGATGCTTGCTGAAGTGGGTTTTGCTTTTACCAGTTTAGTTGTTATGAATGGTTTTACAAGGGTTCATAGTTAAAATTTTGCCTCAAGTGTTCTCTCACGATAATGAGATGAGCACCCCTCTTCATTTATTCCACACGCATAGGCAGGTTTGTGAAGTACACAGAAAGGCTCTTTAAGTCATGCGTCATAGAACTGACCTTTGAGTAGGAAAAAAAAACCCCACACTACGTTTCATGTGAGATTATTTGAGTGATGATCTTTTCATCCTGTTCCTCAGTAGTTCATGGTCTAGCTTGCTGCAGATTTCTTCCCTTGAACAATCATGACCTAGAGGTGCAGCTTCTTAGCTCCACATAGTATAGTAGGTATATTTTGGAGGAGAATAGAAGGCAGTTGAAGTTTGGTTTGGACTTTGGCTTTTTTAGCCATGCTACCACTACACCACCCTCCAATAGGTAAATGATATTAGGACTGCATTCTTATTTTCTTTTTGGACTTTGGTATATATGTTCTCATTCACTGTTTGTATTACTGTCATCCTGAAATCAATAGTGACTTTTGGAGATTTATTTGAAGAGAGAACTTCTGTCATGAGACATATGACTTCTAGGCATATGGAAACATTATTAAAAAAAAAAAGAATTCTTTTGAATTTAAGGTTATTTATTCTAGGAGTGGAATTATAATCACTGAAGAGTAACTATGCTGTGAAGTCAGAAAAAGAAAAAAGACAATGGAAACAGCAAGGACTGAGCACAGACTAACTGTAGTCTACATGATGGCCCATTCAGGAAGTCTTATGAGTCAGACTTGCCGTGTCGTGTTGCTCAAGTAAGAGACCATCTGCCCCAACGTCTTTTCTTTTAGAGAAGGAAATCTGGCTAGGATGTTTTTCCTGTGATACCTTATTTTTTCTTTTTCTACCTTCAGTACCTGTTTTTGGAAAATTAATTCAAAGTGCTTCATCATCTTATATTTCCCTATTGTTAATTTTTGAGATGTTAGTCTTACAGGGAAACTCAATGTAGCTGCTCTATATTCTTGATATTGGTGGACAGAGCTAACTTCAGGACTGCAGGGGGAAGTGTCTTGGTACTTCAGGCCTTTTGACTGCAGGATCCCGCTTTATCGGTGTCTGCCTTGCAGCTGACCCTGGCCCTTGCTCCTGCACCATTCACTCATTACGTGACTAGTGCTGCTTTCGCAACAGCTTTGCTGCTCTCAGTCGTTTGCTTGCCAGGTGGCTAATGGCGTCATTTCTTTAGTTTTAGCATTTCTTTAAAAACAATTAAAAAAAATTTTTTTTGACTCTGCTATGTCTTTTCCTGCTTTGCGGGATTTTCTCTAGTTGCCATGAGCAGGGGCTACTCGTCATTGTGTGGGGCAGGCTTTTCACTTGTGGCTTCTCTTGTTACTGAGCTCAGACTCTGGGGCGCACAGACTTCAGTACTTGCGGCCTGTGGGCTCAGTAGCTGTGGCTCCCGAGCTCTGGAGCACAGAGGCTCGATACTTGTGGCTTGCAGGGTTACTTGCTCTGTGGCCTGTGGGATCTTCCTGCATCAGGGATCAAACCCATGTCTTCTGTGTTGGCAGGTGGATTCTTTGCCACTGAGCCACCAGGGAAGCCCTTAGTTTTAACATTTCTTAAAATATCTTTTCTTCTCTTAGACAGATAGCCTGGAATAGGAGAGAATGAGGCACATGCTGTGATCATCTCTCCTTTATATCTTTATTGCTTATTAATTAAATTTATATCAGATTTTATTTCTGCTCTGTGCACACACCCCTGTAACTCCCCACTGCTTATCTTAATCCAGAGCTTTACCGCGTAGCTCAAGGAGGTTGAACACTCTTCTTCCTTCCTTCCTTCCTTTCTTTTCTGCTTATATTTTCATTATGTGCCAGGGGACAGCCTTAGGTATAAATAATACTTTTGATGTAGAGCTATTTACATCTGTCAAAGAAAAAATAAAACCACAAATCCAGAAATACAGAGAGGCCTTAAAAAAGAACCAGCAATATTTGCTTTACCCGGAACCTTTGAAGGTACTTGAATAACCTCTTCAGAATCTTCTGAAGGTGCCTGCTTACTCTTTAATTACACTTATTTATCTTAAGGACATAGACATCTATGACAGTAGTTTTATTCTATCTTTATGGTTTTATGTTAGCAAATAACTGCCATTCACCACGCTATTTCAGTGGGAAAATATTTTGAGTTCCAGTCAGTTATCTGTACACTGAAGATAGCCTGAATAGTTCTGGCTAATTCATTTGTCTGAAGCTTTTTAATTTGTTGTTGTATGGGATATTTGTAATGATTTGTTTTTCAAATGAGAACAAAATTGATGTTGCTGAACGTACATCTTTGTTCTTGGTATGGTGTACTTTGGAGGGTTCACCATTTTGCCCTATTCCAGTTGCTTGCTTTGTATTGGTTTTCATTCTCACAATAAACATAAGAATATGGAAGATGTGATTATTCCCAGTGTTTACAAGCGATCAGCTTTTTTATAGGTGACGAAAGTCTGAGTCCAACAAAGCCCTGCTGTCTTTTTATTGTATCACAGTACGTCAGCTGAAGAATTCAAACCCTTGAGTTTTATTTTGATAGATATCTTGAAGGCAGCATATTTTTTTTGGAATGGAAATATCTAAGTGAAAAATGACATGTTGGATAAAAGCAAAACTGTTTTACAAGGTATTTAGCCCTATCCCCCTAGTCTTCTCTGTATTTTAGGAATATTGTGGTTGGTCAGAAGTATAGCTGATGGGCAGGAAAGAAAGAGGAGAATTGAAGTTGGAAACAGGAACGCAGGGAATGGTGGTATTAGGAGTGAAAAGAGAGAGGGAGTTTGTGATAAGATAGTCTCTACACGTTTTTATCATGGTTTAGAGCTGATAGTATAGAAAGTGGAGACAAATGTGGATAAGGTGTAGTATTGAAAATAAAGTATGAAAAATGCATTAGAATAAAGGAGGGGATGGCTTTAAAAGTTATTTATTTACTTTTGGGTGTGTTGGGTCTTCGTTGATGGCAGGCTTTCTCTCGTTGCAGGGAGTGGGGGCTGCCCTTTGTTGGTTCTTGGGCTTCTCCCTGCGGTGGCTTCTCCTACTGTGGAGCCCAGGCTCTCGGCGGGGGCTTCAGTACCTGCAGCTCGTGGGCTCTAGAGCACAGACTCAGCAGTTGTGCAACATGTGGAATCTTCCCAGACCAGGGGTTCAGCCCGTGGCCCCTGCATTGGCAGGGGGGTTCTTATCCATGGTGCCACCAGGGAAGTCCTGGACAGCTTTTTCTAATTGGATAATTGGGAATGGTTTCACCAAAGGTGATAGTCATTTGATCCTGAAGGATGACTAAAAGTGTTTCAGTATTGTAGATAAGAGAGGGATAGAGGGGACATCTAAAAAGAAATAAGTGACTTAAGGGTTAAATACAAATAGTAGCTGTTTTCAGGAATATCTTTGTCAGAATCTTTTTTCTTTTTAGGCCACTAGGGTGGTGAAGGTGGTGGTGAGGAAGAAGAACAACTAGATAGTGTGTTGTTTAGGAATGGAATAATTTATTATTAAAAATAATAAAAATGAATCAGGTTTATGAAGTTCAAGCTTATGTCTCATTCCTGTGAATGAGAGTGATTCAGCATGTTAAATTGTTAGAGTCACTCTAACCTTTAAAGCAACGAAAGAATTACCCAGCTAGTTAGTATGCTGTCGGGAGAGGGTAATTTGATTTCAGTGGAATTGGCTTGCTTAACTCCCTCTGCACAGTGTATATTTGTGAACTTCATCTCTGTTGCTCGTGTAGAGGTTGAGAAGTCTCTTGGCAACAAGCTTCCAGTTGCATCTAGCACCTGCCTTGGCTAATTGGTATGCCCAGTTCTGGTACTAGAACCTCTGGGGAGTTTGTGTTTGAGTTTAGCTTCATCAGGCTTAAACCAGAGCATCAATGTAAAGGGGCTTCGGGGTCAGCTGTTGATTGACAAGGAAGAGGCAAGCAGTACGGCTAGAGAAGAGAGAATGAAACCTCATGGTGAAATAGCTGTTACTTCATGTTTGGATGTTTCTCACCTCAAGTTATATATTAAGATATTGTATTGCTCTCTGCTAGCCCCTTTCCAAATCTGCGGGCACTGATAACTAAAGATAGAGGAAAAGAATTGACCAGGACCTGAGATTTATACTGGTTTGTGGCAGATGTCCACACCAAGGTAGTTTACTCTTGATACAGTTTATGCTTTTCCCCTGTTTTTAGAGAACTGTAGGCTAGTAGGTTTCCTGTCAGTTGTGCCTTCACTTTAACACTTTCCAAATTGTGTTGTTATCCTTCATTTTAACACTTTCCAAATCCAAATTGTGTTGTTATAATTGTATGTTTTCCTCTTCTGCTTGCCTGAGAGTTCTAATAGTCCGACTCTTTGCGACCCCGAGAGCTGCAGCCTCCCAGGCTCCTCCGTCTATGGGATTTTCCAGGCAAGAGTACTGGAGTGGGCTGCCATTTGCTTCTCCAGAGGATCTTCCCAACTCAGGAATTGAACCCGGGTCTCCCGCATTGCAGGTGGACGCTTTACCCTCTAAGCCACCAGGGAAGCTTGTTCTAATAGTGGGTGGTGTCATTTATCTCTTATTTCCTGGTCCCAAAATGGTCTGGGCATGCAAATGTTTGAACAGAAGTGGAATTAGATTTAAAAAATGGATTGCATTAGGTGATTTTTAGTGCATCCTACTAAACATACCAGGTTCTCAACAACAAAAAGATGTTGCAAGTCAGTTTTTATTTGGACCTCCAACCCCCGACTTTCAGCTCTTATCCTCTATACCAAGATTCAGTTAAAATGTAAAGGTAGGAGATAATCACTGGTGAGGAAATGTCCATACTGGCTCCATGTTTATGGACTCACCTCCTCCTTTGCTTTTTCTTGTCTCCTAAACACATGCATTTTATTTTGTTTCCTTTCTTTGCTCCATGGTGCTGTTTCTCTTGGAGCTGCACAAAAGACTGAAATAAAACCTCTAATTTTATATTTTAGAAGGTATATTCTTGTAGGATTAAGCCTAACTGGTGATGACTATCTGTATACTATATTTGAGTAAGAGTGTCACTTTGGAACTTATATTTTGGGTAGTGTGTTTATGTACGGATGTCTCATAAATCTTTCCCAAGGGTAATTTTTTTCTAATTGGCTTAATCAGTCTCTATTTTTATATAATGTTTCAAGCAGTTTTCAATAAATAATTCAAATTCACAGTTGTATGAAGATTTTTTTAAGTTACTGAGATTCTCAGGAGACTCCCAGAAATACTCCCTAATTGACATATTTAATCATACCTTATATAATATGTCAGACAGACAAGCCTGATAAATAAACCAGGGTATTGGTGGGATAGTCAGAAGTACTTAGCTCTAGCATTTAATCTTGGGAAACCCAAGAATGAAAATACTTGACAGGCTATTTTGGTTATAGTTGGGGCTTCCCAGGTGGCTCAGATGGTAAATTGTCTGCCTGCAGTGCGGGAGACCTAGGTTCAATCCCTGGATCGGGAAGATCCCTTGGAGAAAGAAATGACAACTCACTCCAGTACTCTTGCCTGGAAAATTCAGTGGATGGAGGAGCCTGGTAGGCTGCAGTCCATGGGATTGCTAAGAGTCAGACATGGCCAAGTGACTTCACTTTCTTTCTTTTTCTTTCTTTTGGTTATAGTTAACGCTTTTCTGAACTAAGCTTTTTTCCTTGCCATGTGAGCCACTGTTGGTATCAAGCAGAAATAAGGGTCATGGTTAGTAGAGGGCCATTTATTTGGTGTCTGAATAGTGGTTGATTTTTAGAGGCTTGAGGGAAATAGCAGCATTAGTACCTGCTGAGCTGGAGCACCTCATTGCCTCTGACCCTAATACTGCATGTCCATAAACCCTCGTGTAACAGCTACGCAGTGTTCTTACTGCTGAGCTGAGAAATTCTCCAGTTAACTTGTTAGCAGAGATGGTGTGATTCAACAGTGTGATTGGTTACATTTTTTTTGGAGTAAGGGATGAAATGCCCAAGGACCATCTGATACATATTTTTTTGATTATAAAATTCTAAAAATATTATAATCCTAGCTCTGCCGTCTAGTATCTGTGTGTGATCTAGATGCTGTTTTATCTATAAAATAGGAGTAATACATACTTTGGAGAATTGTGAGAAATTATACCAAATATGTGATATGACTAGCACTGTACTGCCACAAAAGTTATGTTTCCTTCCTCCTCCTTATTGATTTAGGAAAATGAAATATTTTAGTTGGTCTCTATCCCGTTGGAGATTTACTGGGTAACGTACCTCCCTGGGCCTCCCTGGTGGCTCAGCTGGTAAAGAATCCGTCTGCAATGTGGGAGACCTGGGTTCGGTCCCTGGTTTGCAAAGATCCCCTGGAGAAGGGAAAGGCTACCCACTCCAGTATTGTGACCTGGAGAATTCCATGGACTGTAGAGTCCATGGGGTCGCAAAGAGTTGGGCACGACTGGGCGACTTTACCTCAGGTTCACTTTCCCTCCTTACATTTGGCTTGTCGTGCCTTTTCTTAGGTGGCCTCACCCCCCGCCCCAATAACTTCTTGCTCACCTAATGGACACCAGCATTGTGGATCGATACCGCTTTCTTTTGGACATGGAGTACTTCCTGTATCTTTGACCATCTTCATAGTTTGTTCTACATAATCAAGATTTCCCCTCCTGTCTTAACAGTGAATAACCAAAAGGAAAGGTAGTTAATGCTACTAAGCCACACGTCATCGTTTTTGTAGCTTTTGAGCTGCCAGATACAATTCTTTGATGCTTTTAAAGAACGTCCCTTTTCTACCAGTTTGTTGTACTCTGTGCGTATATAAACTTAAACCTGTACCACAGCTTGGTTGTATTGTATAGAAAGGCCTATAGTATTTATAGAGGAATTTTATCCAGTTGCTGTAAGATTTTTGCTCATTTTAAATCTGATTTATCATGAATCTACTTATGACTTTTCCAAATAATACAGAAATAGGTAACATTATATTTTGAGAACATTGAAAGTTATTATAAATTTCTAGTATTCTATATTGAAATAGTTGTATAGAATATTTTGCTTAAATGTCATTTTAAAGTGTACACTGTCAATGTATTTAAGTAGTATAGCATAGAACTTTTAAGTAGAAATATTTCATATAAGGAAAATAATTGTAAAAATGACTCAAGGATCTAGACAGTTGAGTTTACATTGAAAGACAAAATACATTTTGGGCCTTTGAATCTGATTCAATGAAAAGTGTTTTGCTCTAGTCTTTCGTTACTGTAGTGTCAGGGATGTGAAAAGCCTTCTGTGATTGGATTGCGTCCTACCTGGAAGTGTGGTTGAGGTGATAACTCCAGTTTAACTGTCAGCTGGGGAACATCTACATTCACAACTTCAAAATATATTATGAACCTCACTATTGGATAACAGTACAGGTTGTTTGGGAGTAGGGCAGGTGTATTTTGTGGTCCTGATTTCTTTTCAGCTTAACTGTGTGGATGATAGTCTATCTGTAGGGGATCAGAGTTTAGAAGGGGCTCAGTATCAATAGACTGTCCTGATGTGAGCGGTACTGGGAAACTCTTGCACTGTATTTTTTCCCCTTTGAATTTGGATCTTACCAACTCAGACTAGATGGGCTATAATTTAAGATGTAAAAATGTAGGCTGTACAATTACTGATCTGTGCTTCTTAACTTTTCTGGGGAGTGGAAATTAATCTACTCGTGGGCCTGGTTACATATTCCATTTCCCCCTCCCACCCTAATTCTTGATGAGTGACTGAAAATGGTCTAGATTTAGTGTGTATATGCTGTATATGCCAGGAAAGGAATAACTTACAAAACTAGACAATATATCCCCCCAGATAAATATAGTTTGAGTGTGGCTCCACCAGTGAGAAGTAGACAACAGGCCTGGCAAGTAAAACAAATGTTTTTTATAGTTTTTTGTGTTCATAAATAAGATTAATACCGAATGAATAGGAAACAGTGCATGAAGAGTTTGTTGTAATCATCTGTTTTTAGGAATTACTATATTATTGAATATGTGGAAACTTGTTTTTTGGGACTGAAATACTTCTGTTTGTTACTTCTCATGTTGAACATTTTCTTTAGTCGGGTGACATTTAGAGATACGTTTATTCTACTTTGATTTTTTTGTTATACAGTATTTTGTCATTCAGACTTGTGTATCATGTGGTCTTTTAGGTACTGTATAGTGAAGGTAGTACCAAGGTTTATCTCTATCTAAGTAAGAGCTAGAAAAGAAAATCTGTCAATCCTGTTTCTAAAAAATGAAATTGGAAAATTATTTTATATCTTAAATAATTATACCTTCATGTTTGAATAAACACCAGTACTGTGGTTTTAAATTAGAATCGTGCACTGGTACATTTTTGGATAATTGTCTATGTTACTAGAGATCACAGGACTCTGTGAAAGCGTAAACTCAGTAACATGTATACTGCAATCATATACACGTTATAGCTTGTTGTTCTGTTAGATCAAGAGAAGGAGAGCCACGTGTGTATTTGGACATAGTTCCTCAGTTGTGTCGGACTCTTCACGACCCCCATGGACAGGCTCCTCTGTCCATGGAATTCTTCAAGCAAAAGTACTGGAGTGGGTTGCAGTTTGCTTCTCCAGGGTATCTTCCTGACCCAGGGATCAAACCCTGGTCTCTTGCATTGCAGGCAGATTCCTTACTGTCTGAGCCACCAGGGAAGCCCATATTTGGATATAGTTGACATATTTAGGTTTCTTTTATATGTACATAAGCATTATCTTTACATGAATGATATGTGCACCTGTCTAGTTTACATGATAATTGTGATTACTGACTTCTTTCATACTAAGATTTTCATGGTTTTGATTCTCTATTGATATAATTATTGTTTCTAAAAATTCATTTTGGTGACGTCCTATATCGGCCAAACAAGTAACAATTTAGAAAGTTTAATCTTTAAACTTTTTTGTAGATCAGAATGGAGGAAAATCTCAAATACAACTGCAGGGGTTGAATGTTCCATTTACTCAGTACTTTTTGAGGCATACTTACTGATCATCTGTTATATGCTAGGCACCTTAAGCTCTACTGGAGATCCAGCTTATGTGTAACAGCAAAGTTAAGGAAATAGTACAAAGAATATAGAATAAATTATGGCTTTCAAGTTAAAGAAATGCTGTTATTCACTAGAGAGTTTGTTAATTTTGAGGATTCAGCTTGTGTTTAACATCAAAGTAAGGAAATAATATCTAAAATTTGGAGTATAATTTTTTTAATTATATTTTTAAAATAAATGCTACTATTCACTGGATGGTTGGCCACAAAGTTTAAAAATAACCTGTGAATGAAATAAAAATATAAAGGTAATTGTATTCAGACATAGCTAGTTATTCTATTTCTGTTCTTTTAGGAATTCTAATTCTGTTCTTTCTTAAAATATGAAAATTGGAAGTAAAGCTGAACATGCATTTAACTTTATTAGGAAATAATTTTAAACTTAAAGTTGTAAGAAAAAGAATAGTACCAAGAATTAAAAAATTTTTGCCCAGCTGAGATTCACCCAGTGTCAACAATTTACTAGTCTCTTCTTCCCCTTCCTTACCCCTCTTCTGTTCCTTTCTCTCTCACTCACTCACTTATAAGTATGTAAACCCTCCCTCCAACCATTGGAGGGTCCTTTGTGTACACAGTGGCCTTTTTGTCCTAAATACTAAGAATAGGGATAGTTTCTTAAATAACCACAGTACAGAAATCAACTTCAGTAAATTTAACATTGGTAAAATATCTGTTGTCCATATTCTAAATTGCCAATAGATCTAATAATGTATAGCATTTTCCCTGTCTAGAGCACAGGATTCATTATAGGGTCAAATATTGCATTTAATTATTGTTTCTCTTTAGCTTTCTTTAATCTAGAATACTTAAAGACTTTGTTTTTTATGACATTGTCATTTTTGAAGAATATAGTATTGTGACATTGTGGGATCTGGTTACCCTGTAAAATCATAACGTTGGGCCATTATTTAAGTTCTTTTCTCTCCTTCATTTTAACTTATGTTGTGAGGAAAAAAACACCAAGTTCTTGAAACATAACAGTTATTCAGCCATTATGTTTTTTTAACCAAAATTATTGGTAGAATAAATTTTGCTAATTTAATTCATACCTAGGACATCTGTAAAGATGATAATGTAATCTAAAACTCTGATTTTGTTTTTTTCTGAAGCTGATTATTTTGTTTCTTGTGTGAAACTTTGCTTCTCTCTTCCTGGCAGGATTGTGCCACCTAGTGGAAGTTTATGTCCTTCTGTGTAGGTCTCAAACTGTGGATAGAATGCAAGATGTGTTTTAACAAATTAAGAAAAAGTAGTTTGGCGTGTTTGAGCTTCTCTGTTGTCTTGGAATTCTTTATAACAGCGTCTTCATAAACAAGAGTTTGGGACAAATAAATTTCTTGTTGAGTGAAGGCTTAGTTCAGTTCAGTTCAGTCGCTCAGTCTTGTCCGACTCTTTGCGACCCCATGAACTGCAGCATGCCAGGCCTCCCTGTCCATCACCAACTCCTGGAGTTTACCCAAACTAATGTCCATTGAGTCGGTGATGCCATCTAACCATCTCATCCACTGGCGTACCCTTCTCCTCCTGCCTTCAATCTTACCCAGCATCAGGCTCTTTTCAAATGAATCAGCTCTTTGCATCAGGTGGCCAAAATATTGGAGTTTCAGCTGCAACATCAGTCCTTCCAATGAACACCCAGGACTGCTCTCCTTTAGGATGGACTGGTTGGATCTCCTTGTAATCCAAGGGACTCTCAAGACTCTTGTCCAACACCACAGTTCAAAGGCATCAAGTTTTCTGCGCTCAGCTTTCTTTATAGTCCAACTCTCACATCCATACATGACTACTGGAAAAACCATAGCCTTGACTAGATGGACTTTGGTGACAAAGTAATGTCTCTGCTTTTTAATATGCTGTCTAGATTGATCATAACTTTCCTTCCAAGGAGTAAGTGTTTTTAATTTCATGGCTGCAGTCACCATCTGCAGTTATTTTGGAGCCCAGAAAAATAAAGTCTGCCACTGTTTNCTCTTGTCCAACACCACAGTTCAAAGGCATCAAGTTTTCTGCGCTCAGCTTTCTTTATAGTCCAACTCTCACATCCATACATGACTACTGGAAAAACCATAGCCTTGACTAGATGGACTTTGGTGACAAAGTAATGTCTCTGCTTTTTAATATGCTGTCTAGATTGATCATAACTTTCCTTCCAAGGAGTAAGTGTTTTTAATTTCATGGCTGCAGTCACCATCTGCAGTTATTTTGGAGCCCAGAAAAATAAAGTCTGCCACTGTTTCCAATGTTTCCTCATCTATTTGCCATGAAGTGATGCGACTAGATGCCATGATCTTAGTTTTCTGAATGTTGAGTTTTAAGCCAACTTTTTCACTCTCCTCTTTCACTTCCATCAAGAGGCTCTTTAGTTCTTCTTCCCTTTTTGCCATAAGGATGGTGTCACCTGTATATCTGAGGTTATTGATATTTCTCCCAGAAATCTTGATTCCAGCTTGTGCTTCATCCAGCCCAGCGTTTCTTAAGATGTACTCTGCATATAAGTTAAATGTGCTAAAATTATGAGCTACTGAGTATTTCTTTTTCCAACAAGAAATGCCCTTTTTAGAAATAGCTGTTCTTTAAGGTATTTTAAAAATACCTTATTTAAAAAAATACATTGTTTTTATCAATGCAACTTTAATCAAGGCATATTTCCTTTCTACCAGTTAATATTAAAATAGTTGTTGCTCTGTGGATCTTGTCAAAATCCTCCCACCTGGATTTTTCTTGTTACACATCTACTTTGTAAGCAGGATGTATTCGAGCTTACATATTATTTACGGAGTCTCAGCTTATTTTGAAGTAGCGGAAGAAAAATACATTGGATGATGAATGCTAAATGCTAAAGAAATGGTCTACAGGGAAAAAAAGCACTACTTTGAAAATAGCTTGAAAATAATTTTGAGATTTATCATTCAAAGACTTTTTACCAGTTGGCCAGATAGATCTTATTTGTATATAAGTATAGTTTAGTATTTTATCAACTGGAGAGTTGATGGTCTCTTTTTCTTACTAGATATGAAAAAGATGCCTTGTTCTTTGTGAGATATTCAGTATACACATTACTTGGTCTTGAGAAACATTTGTCCCAGGGTTGGACATTCTGTCTAATTAGTGGAGTATAAACTCTTGAGGTCTTGAGAACAGTTGTGTACTGTAAAGAATATTGAGACTTATCCAGCCATTTAAGGAAAGTAGTCCTGAATTACAAAGTGCAGCCATTCAAGCATATTATGCCTTTATTAGAGTCACGGATATTTTACAGTGTTTTTATCTTATTATTCTCTTTTAGTTGCTAATGTATATTCACGATGAGTGGGTTAGGAGAAAATGCCTTGGATCCACTGGCCACTGATTCACGAAAACGCAAGTTGCCATGTGATCCTCCAGGGCAAGGGTAAGCAATTTATTTCCTGATACTTCACCAAGATCACCTCCCCTTGCCTTTATTTGTTTGGTTTGAAGATAACATTTCAGCTTTCTGTTATTTGCTTTCTCTGGTTAGATTTTTATTGTTTATTTGTTTAAATATATACTAACTGTGACATGGTAAGAAGCATTTCTCAATGGAGGATGTGGGAGTTACAAATAGATAAGATTATTACAAGTAAGGATCTTTAGTATCCTTTAAGAACATGTTATAAGTTGATATTTTGGCATTTGTGAGGTTTTATCATTCTTTTCCTGAGTGAAGTTAGAAGTTTAAAAAATAGAAATGAAATACTACATTTTATGCAGTGATACTTCATAGCTTTTTCAGTGTTTGCCGAGGTCAGTATCACTTAAATTTCACTCTCAGGGTTGCAAAATAAAAAACAATCTTATCATCAATATAATTCATGAGACCTTATTATTAATAAGTAGTTATTGCTGTTTAATTATTTGTTAATTTTACTGTCTCCTTGTGGTAAAGACTATCCCCATTTTCCAGAGGATGAAGTGAAGCTAACTAAGGCCACCTGGCTAACAACAGGTGGACTTGAATTTAGGTTTGCACAGATTTCAACTGTGTTATACTAGCTCTCCAAGATATTGTTTTGGGAGTCTCTGTGGGCTGAATTTACTTTCCTAGTATATGGATGTAATAGTATTGTGTAGGTACTGATTCTGCTCACAGCTCGTTTGTGACTGATATGTTTATGGTGTTTTCCCCCCATTTCCCAGCCTTGCCTGCAGTGGTGAAAAGTGGAGACGGGAGCAGGAGAGTAAATATATTGAAGAATTGGCTGAACTAATATCTGCTAATCTTAGTGATATTGACAATTTCAATGTCAAACCAGATAAATGTGCGATTTTAAAGGAAACAGTAAGACAGATACGTCAAATAAAAGAGCAAGGTAATACAAAGAAAGAAAACAGTCAAGTCTTTTAGCAGGAACTTGTTCACTGGGTCCACGTTTGTCTCTTGCTCCGTTGTTGCTTAGATGGGCGCTGCTACTCCTTGAGGGCTAGTCGCCCCCGTGGGGCTCGAGAGTTAGGTCTGTTTGACCAGTGAGCCAGTTGTGCTCCCAAGGACGGAGTCGCCAGGACGGGAGGGAGGCCAGGGCTGCTCACCTGTGCTTTGTTGGTTCCCTTTTAGGAAGCAGTGAAATAGTGCTGTTAGTAGGGAAAGAAAATCTAGAGTATCTTCTGTGCTCCTGGGTAACTCAAGTTTAATTGTAACCCTTAAAAGTTGTAGCGTCAGGTTCTTATCAGAAAACACTGTTTATGTGCACATGCGCATCGGTCTGTGTGCCTCTTTGTTCTGGGAGCAGTCTGAAGGTGCATTTAGACTGTAACTGATACATATGCTATTTGTAGTACTGCCTTATGTCTTTTCAGGAAAAGCTATTTCCAGTGATGATGATGTTCAGAAAGCTGATGTATCTTCCACAGGACAAGGAGTTATTGATAAAGACTCCTTAGGACCACTCTTACTTCAGGCAAGTATAAGATTTTAGTTCTAAAGTAAGTGGTATTGAATTTAAAAAAAAAAGATAAAATTTTGGGTAGGATATGAGAGTAAAAAGAAAATGTTTCTTTTCATGAGATAGAACTCAGTATTTTGACTATGATTATAAAATGCTCTTATGTTTAAAATATATGTAACTCATGAGGTCCTATATACCCACTCCCGCCATGCAGTTGGGCATATTTTTTTTATTGACTTTTTTGGTGCATTTTTCCATAATTGATAGTATGGTGCTATAATTTCATATTTTAGAGGAATTTTTAAGACATTAGATATTTTTTATGAGTAGTTGTCTTTAATAGATCTAGTTAACCTGTTGTACTTTACAGAAGGTTTCTCTTACTTTAAGTGATGGCTAGAAGCCCTTTGTTAAAACTCACTTATCAGATAATTTTGTTCTAGTTGGTTTGTTCCATCTACTTTTTAGTGGATTAGTTCAGTTCCTCTTTGTAAATTCTCACTACAGAGTGCTCTAGTTTCTATAGTTTGACTTGATACCAAATAGAAACGGGGAAAGCATTCAAGGTGATTTTTTTTTTTTTTTAATTTTTAAAAACTCCTTTGAAGAAGTAATTCTTCAAAAATCAGATTATAAATTGATTCAAATTTCGTCTTTGCTGTCATCTTTTCAAATCATCTGTATTTTTCCTGCTGCTAGGTTTTATCAGTTGTGTCCAACTCTGTGCGACCCCACAGACGGCACCCCAACAGGCTCCTCTGTCCCTGGGATTCTCTAGGCAAGAATACTGGAGTGGGTTGCCATTTCCTTCTCCAATGCATAAAAGTGAAAGTGAAGTTGCTCAGTGTCCGACTCTTAGCGACCCCATGCACTTTAGCCTACCAGGCTCCTCCATACATGGGATTCTCCAGGCAAGAGTACTGGAGTGGGGTGCCAACCCTTTATTGATGTTGCTAATGTTAATAGACATGATGGCTGATAGTTGTTAAATCAACAGTTTTTTTCAAATTCTGTTTAGTACTAAGGCTTCCATAACAAAATGCCACAGGCTGAGTGGCTTAAACAATAGAAATTTATTTTTTACAGTCCTGGAGGCTGGAAGCCCAAGATCAAGGTGTTGGCAGTCTTGGTTTCTCCTGAGACCTCTCTCCTTGACTTGTAGATGGCTGCCTTCTCCTTGTGTCTTCATGTGGCCTTTTCTCTGTGTATGTGCATTTCTGACATCTGTCTCTCTTCTCATGAGAACACTAGTCCTGTTGGATTAGAGCCCTACTCTTATGACCTCACTTAACTTTAATTACCTCCTAAAAGGCCCTATCTCCATAGAGTCACATTGAGCTTTAGGGCTTCAACATACGAATTGTGGTTGGGGAGGGGATACAGTTCAGTCCATAATAGCCAGTGTTAACATATCCCACTTCAGGCATTGGACGGCTTCCTATTTGTGGTGAATCGTGAGGGAAACATTGTATTTGTGTCAGAAAATGTCACCCAGTACCTGCAATATAAGCAAGAGGACCTGGTTAATACAAGTGTCTACAATATATTGCATGAAGAAGATAGAAAGGATTTTCTTAAAAACTTACCAAAATCTACAGGTAAGTTTTTAAAGTATATTTTCCAAGTAAGTTAAAAAATTTTTTTCTTAATCATTTCTTAGAAAATTGAATATACCTTTGAAAGTCAAGTGATGACTCTATAGAACAGGGAAAGCTGTAAATAGCAAAATTTACAAATATGAATTTAAAATTTGGTATACATTTCATGGGTCTAAGATATACAGTGAGTTATAAAATATGTGAGATACCTGTTGAATTTGAACTTGAAGTTATTCCGGTGTTTTATATATTGTCTCTTTGAAATGTACTGTGGAAGATGCATAATGAGAAAATATATACAGCTCAAATTCTTTTTTTCTTATTGACAAATAGTTGATTTATAGCTTAAATTCTTGATAATAGTCATAGACTGAATTACCAGCCTTTACAAAACTCCTTTCTATTTGTTTCCTAAAGTTAATGGAGTTACCTGGACAAATGAGACCCAGAGACAAAAAAGCCATACATTTAACTGCCGTATGTTGATGAAAATACCACATGACATCCTGGAAGACATAAATGCCAGTCCTGAAATGCGCCAGAGATACGAGACGATGCAGTGCTTTGCCCTGTCCCAGCCGCGGGCTATGATGGAGGAAGGGGAAGGTGAGAGCCATCACTTGCCCATGATGTTTTATCAAGCAGTAGCAGCCAAACTTATTTAATTCTTCCTGCTGAATCCCACATTCTTACTTGCCTATTGAATAGAAGCATCAAAGGTTAACTTTTCTGTTGTAGATTTGCAGTCCTGTATGATCTGTGTGGCACGCCGCATTACCACTGGAGAAAGAGCATTTCCATCAAGTCCTGAGAGCTTTATCACTAGACACGATCTTTCAGGTAGAAACTGTGCATGTGTGTACATTTTGTTCAATTTGGAAATTTTTATAAGTTAACTTTTTACAACCTGTTCTGTCTTTTAAGTGCCCACGCCCACTGTCATGAATACTTTGCATGGATTATTTCTGGTGTTTGTTATACAACCCTCAGAGAGATTCACTAAAACCATAGGCATTTGAGTTGGGTGTGTTTGAAATCCCTCAAATAAACTAACGACAAAAAAAGGTAGAGGTACCTGGCTTTCTCTCCAAATTGCATTTCAAATCAGAAGCCAGTATTTCTTTTCTATAACTTCGAACTCATTTTTCATAAACACTTTTCAAAAATGTGGGTTATTTAATGAGAATTACTGGGAGTAATTCTTGATCTGAGCATGAATTTTAATGTTGGTCTGCCCTTTTGCCTATGAGAGTAAAGAATGAAAGCCATTGTAGTTAAATAAGGCACAGTGATGAAATTAAACACAGTGGCAATTTTCTGTTAAATAGGGAAAGTTATTACTATAGACACCAATTCACTGAGATCCTCCATGAGACCTGGCTTTGAAGACATAATCCGAAGGTGTATCCAGAGATTTTTTAGTCTTAATGATGGGCAGTCATGGTCCCAGAAACGTCACTATCAAGAAGGTAAGGAATTTGGAGGTTGATTCTTGATCTCATTTGTCATCATGTTTGGGGGCTGTAGAGCCTTAATACGTGTGACAGTAGTTGTTTTCGTCTGTGTAGGGGAGGAAAATGATTGTTGAACATTGTTATTTTAGCCTGTTCCTAATTTTGGTGAGATTCAGCATTTTGCTGGATTTTGAGGATGTTGGACTTGCATATTTACTTTCTTTTTTCCCCTGTATGTATTTGTTTTGCCAATTGTATTTGCGACTAATAGGATATTTTCCCCAACAGCTTATATCCATGGCCATGCAGAAACCCCACTGTATCGATTCTCTTTGGCTGATGGCACTATAGTGACTGCACAAACAAAAAGCAAACTCTTCCGAAATCCTGTAACAAATGACCGTCATGGCTTTGTCTCAACCCACTTTCTTCAGAGGTAATGGTTGATTACTTGAGTTCTCATGTTAAATGCAGCAGTATTCTCAAGATGCTTTATTGTTAATGTAAAAAGGAAGAAAAATTAATGAGGAAAATAGGTTGTTGGGTTTGCTCAAGTGCACTTAGATTCCTGTAGTATGATGTTTATTTTTTTAAGGTTACATTTCTGTGTGAGGAAAATAGGTTGTTGGGTTTGATTAAGTGCACTTAGATTCCTGTAGTATGATATTTATTTTTTTAAGGTTACATTTCTATGTAAGAGTGAGGGTTTGTTCATTAAGTAATTAATTCCTGGGAAAGCTGGAGGATAGGAAGGCTAATGGGTAAAAGAATACATAAACTCTGACTATCTGTGTTACTTTTCATTTCTAATGATACATTGCTTTTAAGAATGGAATTTAAAATTTGGAGGTAGACTTCAAGAAGAAATGATTATTGTTACTATTGCTAACAGTAAATGAGCAACACATGAAGGAGCAGGAGGATATTAACCCTTAAATTATCTTGAGTAATTTGTAGATATCTCCAGGTTAACCCCTCAGTATAGGGGAATTGCAGGGAATTGCATGGGACAAGCCCCACCGAGATTCCAGCTAACGTAACTTTGGGTTCTTTATGGTGCTCTCATGGTGTCACTTGTTTAGATTCTGTGGCTTATTAAAATGTATGTTATTAGATTAATGACTGATCAATATTTAGATTGTTATGGTCGCTAGGTATTGGGATGATGCTCAAGAAGTTAAGTTTCTGGGACTCTTCATCTTTTTTTTTTTTAAGTCAGACTCAGGCTTTTAACACATGCCTGTAATTAAAAAATTTTCAAATTCATTTGGCTGTTTTGGGCCTTAGTTGCGGCTCGTGGGCTCAGTAGTTGCTGCGTACAGGCTTGGTAGCCCCATGCCGTGGGGGCTCTTAGTTCCCCAACTGCAGGTTGTCCTGGCTTCCTCTGCACTGGAAGGCAAACTCTTCATCGTTGGTCCACCAGGGGAGTCCCCGTGCCTATAATTTTTTAGTAGAACTTTGATGTTCTGTTTCTTTGCAGGGAACAGAATGGGTATAGACCAAACCCGAATCCTGTTGGACAAGGCATTAGGCCTCCAGCAGCTGGATGCAACAATTCAGTAGGCAGCATGAGTATGTCACCAAACCCAGGCTTACAGATGCTGAGCAGCAGGACTTTCGGCTTAACTGATCCTGGCACCTCGGGGCAGATGAGTGGAGCCAGGTATGGGGCTTCCGGTAGCATAGCCTCCATGAACCCTGGGCCAGGCATGCAGTCACCATCTTCCTACCAGAACAGTACCTACGGTCTCAACATGAGTAGCCCTCCACACGGGAGCCCTGGTCTCGGCTCCAGCCAGCAGAATATCATGATTTCTCCTCGTAATCGAGGGAGTCCAAAGATGGCCTCACACCAGTTTTCTCCTGTTGCAGGTATTTGTGTTGCATTTTTTTTTTAAGTAATTCTTGTTAATTTATTTTAAAATAGAAACTTAGAACTGGTAAGTGGTGTTTGTTACAGCATATGATCATTTATTTCTTTTCCTGACTTTTTTTTTCCAAATCCAGGTGTGCACTCTCCAATGGGATCTTCTGGCAATACCGTGAGTCACAGCTTTTCTAGCAGCTCTCTGAGTGCCCTTCAAGCTATCAGTGAGGGCGTGGGGACTTCTCTTTTATCTACACTGTCTTCGCCAGGTCCCAAACTGGATAATTCTCCCAATATGAATATAACTCAACCAAGTAAAGTGAACAGTCAGGATTCTAAGAGTCCCATAGGCTTGTATTGCGACCAGAATCCAGTGGAGAGTTCAATGTGTCAGTCAAATAGCAGAGATCACGTTAACGACAAAGAAAGTAAGGAGAGCGGTGTGGAGGGGTCTGAGAATCAGCGGGCTCCTCTGGAAAGCAAAGGTCACAAAAAGTTGCTGCAGTTACTCACCTGTTCTTCTGATGACCGGGGTCATGCCTCCTTGACCAACTCCCCCCTGGACTCAGGTTGTAAGGACTCTTCCATTAGTGTCACCAGCCCCTCTGGCGTCTCCTCTTCCACCTCTGGAGGTGTATCATCCACATCCAACATGCACGGGTCACTGCTGCAAGAGAAGCACCGGATTTTGCATAAGTTGCTCCAGAATGGAAATTCACCAGCAGAAGTAGCCAAGATTACCGCCGAAGCCACTGGGAAAGACACTAGCAGTACGACGTCTTGTGTAGAAGGAAACGTCAAGCAGGAGCAACTCAGTCCTAAGAAAAAGGAAAGTAATGCTCTGCTTAGGTATCTGCTGGACAGGGACGATCCTAGTGACACACTTGCCAAAGAGCTCCAGCCCAAAGTGGAAGGTGTGGACAATAAGATGAGTCAGTGCAGCAGCTCCACCATTCCGAGCTCGAGTCAAGAGAAGGACGCTAAAATTAAGACAGAAACAAACGAAGAGGTAACTTGTCTTCTCTATGTTCCAGCTTGATCCTTGTATTTCATCTTTTCTGTGTTTTAAAGGCAGTGGGTTATACACAAATTCTTACTTTGTTTTTTAGGTTTATTTAATGGAAGTTAATCTGGAACTGTCATTTTTTTGGTAACTCTTCTGAGCAGCAGTAAAGTATATTATGTAATTTAGAAATATCAGATGTGTATGCTTTCAAATGTGACTTCACCTCATTAGCAGCCAATTTGAAATTTTTCATGAAGGTTTTTGTTGGAATGAGCACATTAGGTCATTAAGTGTATAGAAGAAATGGGGAAAAAAACCTTCTGAATTAAGGAAGATAATTTTGATTTTTACCTAAAATAAAGTTTCATGTACATGATCACATTCTGTACAAACATTTCCCAGAGATGTTAATATGCACCTGAGAAAATTAAAGTCTTGGAGAAGTTCTACTGTTAGGTTATCTGTTTAATTTTTTTAATGTTTCCCAAATGTATTGATCAAAACCCCTTTTTAAAGCATAGCCATGAATTTGTTGAACATCAGCTTGTCTTTTATTATTAATCGTATGTGTTTTCAGAAGTAT
Source organism: Neotragus pygmaeus (assembly GCA_006410875.1). NCBI lineage: Eukaryota > Metazoa > Chordata > Mammalia > Artiodactyla > Bovidae > Neotragus > Neotragus pygmaeus. The sequence continues at coordinate 8,382 of SJYV01000227.1, read as the reverse complement.
TTGTAGAGGCAGACATTGCTGTCAGCTCATGATTCTGACTAATGTTTGCTGGAAAATATCCTTCAGTTTGAGAATTAAATATCTAGAGTAAATTAAAAAATGCCCCTTTGAAAGTATTTCCAAACCTATCGATTTATCTCAGTATTTGAATCCGTGTTTTACTTTTAAGGTAGAAGTGTAGGGATAGTCATAATCAGCCAGCCTCTACGTTGGGCATTACCATTTAGGGTAACTATTGTATTTTACTTGTTCCCATTTCATTTCTTCTGATGAATATGTTTATACCTATGTATCTCGTAATGAACACAGGTTAATTAAAAAAAATATTTTCAGGGATCCGGAGACTTGGATAATCTAGATGCTATTCTTGGTGATCTGACTAATTCTGACTTCTACAATAATTCCATATCCACAAGTGGCAGTAACCTGGGAACTAAGCCACAAATGTTTCAAGGAGCTAATTCTCTGGGTAAGAAAGAACTAGATTTTACTCTTGTTGCCTTTTGAACTTTCCTGCACACCTGTGTGTACTCTTACATTAAGACTAGGGTCCAACTTTAAAACGTGTACTCTGCCTTAGTTTTTTTGTTTTTTACTAATTTATAACATAGATGCTTTAAAAAGCTTTTTGTACAGTTTCCTATTTCTGACTAATAAGAGGCCAGCAATCATGGAGCTTATAGGAAAATAGTCTTCTTTGGTTGCTACAGGTGAGTCGTAGGTACTAGGTCCCTACTAGTACCTTTATTTGTCTTGGCCACAGAGAATCAGATTAAAAAGCAAATCAAAACCTGTCCTTTGATACTAATTTACTTTGGTGTTTGCTGGTTTCACCTAACTTTTCGCCTGTAGATGAGTACTTCTAGATTTATCAGTGTAACAAGGATATATTATATGTATCAATTGAAAAAGAGTAATCCCACAATTATCTGGAAAGGTGGTTATTCATTTTTAGTGGCACTGATTCCTCAACTTATCTGGTTACATTTAAATGTAAAATTTTAAACTTTAAGTATGCATACTGAAGAACTTCCAGGACCTTGAAACATTGGTAGAATCTTTACTATTTAATACAAAGTGAAGCTGAATGTGAATGACCATGTCAGGCTGTAGAAAAGTGCCCAATACTTCAGCCAACACCAGGACTCTTGTTTTCTTACTTTATTTGAAATAAGAAGCCAATTTTCTTTATTCTTTTGAATTTCTTTTGGTGCTAAATGTTTATTTTGTAAAAGAAGACGGTGTTCATTTTGAGAAGAAAGATACTCTTGGGTGGGTGGTATTGGTATTTACATTTTGTACTTAATTGTGTACTGCACCATCAGAAGATACTTATGTATCATGCTTCTGTGTTTTTAACAGGTTTGAGGAGTCCGCAGTCTGTGCAGTCTGTCCGTCCTCCGTATAACCGGGCAGTGTCTCTAGACAGTCCTGTTTCCGTTGGCTCAGGTCCTCCAGTAAAGAATATTGGTGCTTTCCCCATGTTACCAAAGCAACCCATGTTGGGCGGCAATCCAAGAATGATGGATAATCAGGAAAATTACGGCTCAAATATGGGTCTGTTATTTCTAATTAATATCAGCTCAGTTCAGTTGCTCAGTTGAGTCTGACTCCTTGTGACCCCATGGACTGCAGCATGCCAGGCTTCCCTGTCCACCACCAACTCCTAGAGTTTACTCAAACTCATGTCCATTGCGTCAGTGATGCCATCCAACCATCTCATCCTCTGTCATCCCCTTTTCCTCCTGCCTTCAGTCTTTCCTAGCATCAGGGTCTAATTTAAATTTCTTTTGGGAAAAGCAGATTTAAAATACTTAGAGCCACTGAAATAGAGTTAAATAGGTTTTTGAATAACAGGAGCATGTTTCTTTCATGAGCATTCTTCGCTTATTCTGTCTTGGTGATTTAAACTCTCAAGGAGGCTTTCTGTCCAAGATGTTTTCTTTTCTTTATTTTTGGCCGTGCCATGTGGCATGTGAAATTTTAGTTCTACAACCAGGTGTTGAACCTGTGTCCCCTGCATTGGGGCCATGGAGTCTTCACAATAAAGCGAGTCGTAAATTTTTTGATTTCCAGTGCATAATAGTTAGGTTGCATTATACTGTAGTCTTGCTCTTTTAAAAAAAAAAAAAAAAAAAAAAAAAAAAAATATATATATATATATATAGTTTTGGCTGTGCTGGGTCTTTGTTGCTATGTGGACTTGACTCTAGTTTTGGCGAATGGGCACTAGTCTCTAGTTGTGGTGTGTGGGCTTCTCGTGGTGGCTTCAGTTGTGGTGGTGCACAGATTCTAGATACATGGACTTCAGTACTTAACAGCTCCTAGGCTTTAGAGCACAGACTCAGTAGTTGTGGCAAGTGGACTTAGCTGCTTCAAGGCATGTGGGATCTTCCTGGACCAGGGATTAAACCAGGGATCCTTCTGAATTGGCAGGTGGATTCTTTACCATTGAGTCACCAGGGAAGCCTATACTGTAGTCTCTTAAATGTGCAATAGTATTATGTCTAAAAAGAATGTTGTTGTTTGTGTCTAACTCTTTGCGACCCCATAGACTGTAGCATGGCAGGCCTCCCTGTCCTTCACCATCTCCCCAAGTTTGCCCAAGTTCATGTCTGTTGCATTGGTAATGCCATCCAGCCATCTCATCCTCTGATGCTGCCCTCTTCTCCTTCTGCCCTCAGTCTTTCCCAGCATCAAGGACTTTTCCAATGAGTCGGCTGTTCACATCAGATGACCAAAATACTGGAGCTTCAGCTTCAGTCCTTCCAATGAGCGTTCAGGGTTGATTTCCCTTAAGATTGACTGGTTTGATCTCCTTGCTTTCCAAAGGGCTTTCAGGAGTCTTCTCCAGCAACACAGTTCAAAGGCATCAGTTCTTTGGCATTCTGCCTTCTTTATGGTCCAGCTCTCACAACCGTACGTGACCATTGGGAAGACCATAGCCTTGACTGTATGGACCTTTGTCAGCAGAGTAATGTCTCTGCTTTTCAACACACTGTCTAGGTTTGTCATAGCTTTCCTGCCAAGAAGCAGCTGTCTTCTTATTTCATGGCTTCAGTCACCATCTGCAGTGATTTTTGGATCCCAAGAAGAGGAAATCTGTCACTGCTTCCGCCTTTTCCCCTTCTGTTTGCCTTGAAGTAGTGGGGCCAGATGCCATGATCTTAGTCTTTTTAATATTTAGTTCTAAGCTGGCTCTTTCACTCTCCTCCTTCACCATCAAGAGTCTTTTTGCTTTTTGCCATCAGAGTGGTATCATCTGCATATCTGAGGTTGTTGATGTTTTTCCCACCTGTCTTGTTTCCAGCTTGTAACTCATCCAGCCCGGCATTTCCCATGACTTGCTCAGCATATAGGTTAAACAGACAGGGTGACAGCAGACAGTGCTGTTATGCTCCTTTCTTAATCTTGAGCCAATCACTTGTTCATACAGGGTTCTAACAGTTGCTTCTTGACCTGCATACAGGTTTCTCAGGAGACAGATAAGATGGTCTGGTATTTCCATCTCTTTAAGAGCTTTTCCATGGTTTGTTATGATCTACACAAAGGCTTTAGCTTAGTCATTGAAACAGAGATAGATGTTTTTGTGGAATTCCCTAGCTTTCTCTATGATCCAGCAAATGTTGGCAGTCTGATCTCTGGTTCCTCTTCCTTTTCTACCCAGCTTGGACTTCTGGAAGTTCTTGGTTGGCATAATGCAGAAGCCTAGCATGCAAAGTTTTAACCTTGACCTTACTAGCATGGGAGATGAATGCAGCTGTCTGATGATTAGCACATTCTTTAGTACTACCCTTCTTGGGAATTGGGATGAGGATTGACCTTTTCCGGTCCTGTGGCTGCTGCTGAGTCTTCCAGATTTGCTGACATATTGAATGTAACACCTTGATGGCATGATCCTTTAGGGTTTTGAATAGCTCTACTGGAATTCCATTGCATCTGCTAGCTTTATTAACAGCAAGATTCCTAAGGCCTACTTGACTTCAGTCTCGAGAACATCTGGTTCTGGGTAACTGACCACACCATCATAGTAATCTGGTTCATTAAGATCTTTTTATGGTTCTTCTCTGTATTCTTTTCATCCCTATCCCTTCAGTGTCTACTAGGTCTCTACCATTTCTGTTCTTTATTGTCCTAACTTTGGGCAGAATGTTCCCGTGATAGTTCCAGTTTTCCTGAAGAGGTGTCTAGTCTTTCTTCTTCTTGTGTTTTCTTCTAGTTTTATGTACTGTTCATTGAAGAAGGCCATCTTGTCTCTCTGTTCTACTCTTTGGAACTCTTCATTTAGTTGGATGTACCTTTCCCTTTCTCCCTTGCTTTTCCTTTCTCTTCTTTCTTCAGCTATTTGTAAAGCCTCCTCAGATAACCACTTTGCCTTCTTGCTTTTCCTTTTCTTAGGGATGGTTTTGTTTGCTGTCTCCTGTACAGTATTATGGGCCTCCGTCCATAGGTCTCCAGACACAGTGTTAGCTAGATCTAATGTCTTGAGTCTTATTCGTTACTCCACTGCATATTCATAGGGGAGTTGACTTAAGTTCTACCTGGCTGGCCTAGTGGTTATTCTCACTTTCTTTAGTTTAAGCCTGAATTTTGATATGAGAAGTTTGATGATCCAAGCCACAGTCAGCTCCATGTCTTGTTTTTGCTGACTGTATACAGCTTCTCCATCTTTGGCTACAAAGAATGTAATCAACTTTATTTTGATATTGACCATTTAGTGATGTCCATGTGTAAAGTCATCTCTCTTGTTGTTGAAAAAGGGTGTTTGCTATGATATGTGCATTCTCTTAGCAGAATTCAGTTAGCCTTTGCCTTGCTTCATTTTGTTCTCCAAGGCCAAACTTGCCCGTTACTCCAGATATCTCTTGACTTCCTACTTTTGCATTCGAATCCCCGGTGATGAATAGACTATCTTTTTTTTGTGTTAGTTCTAGGAGGTCTTCTAGGTCTTCATAGAACTGATCAATTTCAGCTTTTTCGACCTTGGTGGAAGGGGCGTAGATTTGAATTGCTGTGATGTTGAATGGCTTGCCTTGGAAACGAACTGAGATTATTCTGTCATTTTTGAGGTTGCACCCAAGTACTGCATTTTAGACTCTTTTGCTGATTATGAGGACTACTCCATTTCTTCTATGGGATTCTTGCCCACAGTAGTAGATACAATGGTCATCTAAATATGCCATTCCCGTCCACTTTAGTTCACTGTTTCCTGAGATGTCGATGTTTATTCTTGTCATCTCCTGCTTGACAACATCCAGTTTACCTTGATTCGTGTACCCTAATATTCCAGGTTCCTATGCAGTACTGTTCTGTACTGCATCGGATTTTACTTTTGTCACCTAACACATCCACAACTGACTGTTGTTTTCAGTTTGGCCCCAAAGCTTCATTCTTTCTGGGGCTGTTAGTAGTTGTCCTCCACTCTTCCCCAGGAGCACCCTGGACATCTTCAGACCTGCGGGGCTCATCTTTTGGTGTCGTGTCTTTTTGATGTGAAGCTATGAGCCATGCTGTGTAGGGCCACCCCATATAGATAGGTCATAGCAGAGAATTCTCATAAAATGTGATCTACTAGAGGAGAGAATGGCAAATCACATCAGTATACTTGCTGTTAGAAACTCATGAACCGTATCAAAAAAGAATGTACTTACCTTAATTTAAAAACATGTTATTGTTAAACTATGCTAACCATCATCTGACAACGCAGGGTTGCTACAGACCTTCAGTTTGTAAAAATGGCAGTATATGCAAAGCACAATACAGCAAAGGTATGCCTAGGGGGGCCTGTCAGAAATTGTTGGCCAGCCCTAATCTGAGAATGACAAAGCACTTTTTTGTCAGGGATCATGTGTCTTAATGATCGCACCTGTATGACATAAGAATTTCTTTACAATATGGAAAATACCTCATCATTTCTGTTTCAGGTGGGCCAAACAGAAATGTGACTGTGAATCAGTCGCCTTCCTCAGGAGACTGGAGCTTACCAAGCTCCAAGACCAGCCGCATGGAACCTGTGAATTCAAATGCCATGGGGAGACCAGGAACTGATTATAATGCCTCATTACCCAGACCTGCCATGGGCGGCTCAATGCCCGCCATGCCACTTCGGTCCAATAGCGTCCCAGGTGCGAGACCAGTGATGCAGCAGCAGCAGCAGCAGCAGCAGCAGCAGCAGCAGATGCTTCAGATGCGTGAGTAGCTCCTTCAGAAGAAAGGAAAACTAGATGTTTTAGGCCAACTTTTGCCATTGACTTATTTGAACATTTACCCCACCCATCTTTTTTTTTTTTGCTCCTCCAGGGCCTGGTGAGATTCCCATGGGGATGGGGGTCAGTCCTTATGGCCAAGCAGCACCATCAAACCAACCTGGTTCCTGGCCAGATGGCATGTTGTCCATGGAACAAGGCCCTCATGGGACCCAAAATAGGTGGGGCTTTATTAAGTGGCTCTATAGAGAATGGAAGCATTGGATTATCTAGAAGAGGGTTAGAGCAGAGGAACAAACCTGGAAGAGAATGAGAAAAACTCTCTATGAATGAGGTACTCATTGCCATCTGTGTGTAAAATAACGCCGAGCCAGCAGGCGGCAGTGGTGACTGGAGAGAGTAGACAGCGCTGTATTGTCAGCCACCAGGACTGAGTGGTCGTGCCTGGAGCTGCCATGTGCCACAGTTGTCTCATAATGTAACAAGCCTCTGCCATGCGGAGGGGATAAGCTAGCACTAGTTTGACAAGCTAAATGGTGGTCAGAGGGTGAGCCTTGCTTTTCTGCAAAGTTCATTATTAAGGATTGGATAATTCTTTTTAAAAATTGTTTAAAACATTTCAGGGATGAAGGTGGAAGTAAAATAAAGCACTCTTCTGTTTTTGTGGATTATGCCTATGTTTCACTTTTTAGCCTGGCCAGTAACTCATTTGCATGAAAGAGATCACCTGTCAATGTCAGCTCTAACTTGAGTTCTAAAATAAATTAAACACATGAAAATGAATTGATCTGTTGAAAAGATGGAAGTGTAATTACATGAGTTTATTAGCTTTGTTGTTTCTCTGCTTGGTAGAGAGCAAATAGTTTCATCACAGAATTTTTCTGAGGCTGGATATATTGTCTAGCTCCACACTCCTGTAATGTCGGAGAACTGTGGCATTGCTGTGGGTGTGTGGGGTTGGTCAGTATGTGAGCTCTGCGGGTCATGTATGAAACCAAGTTATTTTGGTAGATCCCCAGACTCAGTTCAGCATGTCTCCCTTTTTTCTCATTCTGTTTTTGATTTTTCCAACCTGCAAGTATTCTAAGTGTCACTTCTATTCTAGTAGGGTCTTGAAAACACCGTCCTCTTCATTCCTCCCATCCTTCTCCCTGCCCCCGCCACATCTCTGCTGTCCTCTAATATCTAGCAGTTAGGTTTTGGTGGTGGGGTTGGCAGCCGTGAGCTGGGATGTGGTGGATGAAGATGCCTGGTGAGGTTAGGACGGTGGGCCGCTTGTTCCGCTCTGCTGTTTTGTTAGTTTATAGTTAATGCTTGTGTCATTTGAGTTATTGCATCTTAAAAATATGGTGTGGGGTTACTTTGCTTTTTTTTCCAAAGAGAAAAAGCACCATTGAAATTGATTACATGTTTCTTTTTAGGCCAATTCTTAGGAATTCCCTGGATGATCTCCTTGGGCCACCTTCTAACCTAGAAGGCCAGAGTGATGAACGAGCATTGTTGGACCAGTTGCACACACTCTTGAGCAACACAGATGCCACAGGCCTAGAAGAGATTGACAGAGCTCTGGGCATTCCTGAACTTGTAAATCAGGTAGGTAGCAGTACCATGGAAGTAGAAGTGTGCGTGTGTGCATGTATGTGTGTGTGTGTGTGCGTGCGAGTGCGTGTGTGTGGGAGATGTGTGTGTGTGGGAGGTGTGTGTGTGTGGGAGGTGTATGTATGTGGGAGGTGTGAGTGTGGGGGAGGTGCATGTGTGTGGGAGGTGTGTGTGTGTGCACGACAGAGCTCTGGGTGAGAGAGAAGCCATGTATGACAGCACCTAATCTTTCTTTTTCCTTATGATAAAGCACTGTGTTCATTTAGAAAATGCTTTTTAATTGTGATAGAACATCCAGCAGTTTGCTATTTTATAAAGATGTCACATTTTAGGCACCCACAGAAATGATCCAGTTAAAACCACTATACGGTTTTTAAAATGCTGCTTTTTGCTTATGTTATAACATTGAATCCTTATTTTTATAATTAACTTCTCTGTACTACCTAGCAGACAAGTGTATACTCTGAGGAGGCAGACTTTTTTTTTTGTGGTAAACAAAACCTGTTTACAGTGGTAAATCTGTGAACACCTCAACACCACCATCTCCTATTTGCAGTCATCTGTTCAGCTGTATGAA